>CM050421.1:8616958-9069458 GCA_027564155.1 Gymnocypris eckloni scoliostomus
AACTAGCTCTAATAAACTGTGTGATAATAAAGCTATGCATGAATGTTGTCAAAGCTGAATGCATAAAGGCAAATAAACAAGAAGGAGGATGGATGATAAACTTTCTTACCTTTGCCAATGAACCGCAACAAGAGGGACATGCAGAGGAAAGAGAGAAAGAACATTAATGGCACGTCAAAATTAGAGGCCCAATTGCAAATATACACTGACCAAAATTATAAATGCAACACTTTTGTTTTTGCCCCCATTTTACATGAGCTGAACTCAAAGATCTAAGACTTTTTCTATGTACACAAAAGGCCTATATCTCTCAAATATTGTTCACAAATCTGTCTAAATCTGTGTTAGTGAGCACTTCTCCTTTGCCGAGATAATCCATCCACCTCACAGGTGTAGTATATGAAGACGCTGATTAGACAGCATGATTATTGCACAGGTGCATCTTAGGCTGGCCACAATAAAGGCCACTATAAAATGTGCAGTTTTATCACACAGCACAATACCACACTGTAGGAATGTCCACCAGAGCTATTGCCCGTGAATTGAATGTTCATTTCTCTACCATAAGCTCCAAAGGTGCTTCAGAGAATTTGGCAGTACATCCAACCGGCCTCACAACCTCCACATCCAGCATCTTCACCAGCATCGTCTGAGACCAGCCACCTGGACAGCTCCTGCAATAATCGGTTTGCATAACCAAAGAATTTCTGCACAAACTGTCAGAAACCGTCTCAGGAAGCTCATCTGCATGCTTATCGTCCTCATCGGGTCTCGACCTGACTGCAGTTCGTCATCGTAACCGACTTGAGTGGGTAAATGCTCACATTCATTGGCGTCTGGCACTTTGGAGAGGGTTCTCTTCACAGATGAATCCCAGTTTTCACTGTACAGGGCAGATGGCATCGTGTGGATGAGCGGTTTGCTGATGTCAAGTGGATCGAGTGGCCCATGGTGGCGATGGGGTTATGGCATGGGCAGGCGTATGTTATGGACAACGAACACAGGTGCATTTTATTGATGGCATTTTGAATGCACAGAGATACCGTGACGAGATCCTGAGACCCATTGTTGTGCCATTCATCCATGACCATCACCTCATGTTGCAGCATTATAATGCACGGCCCCATGTTGCAAGGATCTGTAAACAATTCCTGGAAGCTGAAAACATCCCAGTTCTTGCATGGCCAGCATACTCACCGGACATGTCACCCATTGAACATGTTTGGGATGCTCTGGATTGGTGTGTTCCAGTTCCAGCCAATATCCAGCAACTTCGTACAGCCATTGAAGAGGAGTGGACCAACATTCCACAGGCCACAATCAACAACCTGATCAACTCTATGCGAAGGAGATGTGTTGCACTGCGTGAGGCAAATGGTGGTCACACCAGATACTGACTGGTTTTCGGACCCCCCTCCAATACAGTAAAACTGCCTAACCAGCCTAACATCGTTTCCTAACTACATGCGACGCCGCGACACAAGGTATATTTTCCATGTTAATCGGAGTTTCTGTCCTAACTAGCCGCGACGGCGACACGCAAAGTGCCAAACTGCATTTCGCTGGAATCCTGTCGCGTCACGTGTAGTTAGGACACGGTATAAGGAACACTGTTGCAATAATCATGCTGTCTAATCAGCATCTTCATATGCTACACCTGTGAGGTGGATGGATTATCTCGGCTAAGGACAATTGCTCACTAACACAGATTTAAACCTTAAACCTAAAAAGTCGTAGATCTTTGAGTTCAGCTCATGAAAAAATGGGGGCAAAAACAAAAGTGTTGCATTTATAATTTTGGTAAGTGTATGTTTTAAAAATTCCGATTTTATTAACTATTTTTTTTAAATCTAGTTTTATATAACAAGATTTTACAGCATTTGAAGATTTTACAACAGACCTCAAAATTCTGTCCGATAATGATATTTTCATGGGTGATAAACGATATTAAAATTCAAAACCATTTTATCTAAACAAATGAAAATAAAACTAAAATCTATAGAAAAGAAAATGAATTTTTATGTTGAGATTTACAAAAGATCAGATTTAACGGTGTTATTAATGTATTTGATGATTAAACATTTAACCAATATGGATATCTCTAAAATTTTAAATGTCTAATATACAACCAATATAAAGTAACTGCAGCACATGAATTGAGCATAGTAAACCCAAAAACATGCATAATCAATTTAGCTTTCATTTTGATTTTAAGCATTACGGGTCCTAAAATGTATAAGCATAAATAAAAAAGGCATAAATGGGAATTTCAAGGGAGTAATCTCTCAATTTATTCACACACTGCACCAATAATACTGTTCAAATAATTACACCACGTACTGTTCTTAATTTGTTTCTTTGTGCTTTATACTGAATGTTGACTTTAATAATTTATTGGGAAAGTTTTGTCCAATGCTGTTGTTTGTGGCTTTATGAGTGTTTCCACCTAACAAAATTCACACTGGGACAGTCAGGCTTCAGGGATACATGGGAAACATCCTCATTAGACAAGCACGAATGGCCACAGTGGTCTGGGGTTTAACCGAGATAAGACACACAACCCCCCTCCCCCCATTTGTAAATCAAACACCCCTCAAGGACCAGGCAAAGACATCTCCTGGTGACGAGGGTAAAATATAGAACTGGCAGCAATGTACAGACAGAGAGCGAGTGAGAGAGATGGGAAAGCAAGAGTGTGGGTGTAAGCCAGATTTAACTTATTTTTAAAGATGGTGAGGAACAAAGAAAGATGGAACAGAAGAGAACTAGGGTGGTTGATGGACAGTGAGAATAAAAAAATCAGACTTGCTGAAACAGGAGGAACGGAGTCAGTGAATATAAGAGACACGCCATGAGTGTTGCTCTATTTGGTCACTTCTCATGGTACATATGATCTCTACATTAGATATGAGGAGATTAAGGACACGTAATGTAAATTAAGGTCTGACTGAATTTGGTATTTTCATGTTAGGAGCGATAAATGATACGGCATAAATGGTTCAGTGTTTTCAACAGGATTTAGTGAGACTGTGGTGGGTGGACCTCGGTCCCTCTAGGGGGGCGTGTGGGGGGCCATGGCCGTAATGGAGATAATAAAAATATCCGAAGACTTATGAAAATGAAAGTAAAAAAAATAAAAATGACATAAAAACATGATTAGATGTTAGATTATGATGCAGCAATTTAAAAAAAGAAGCATCTAAAAAAGAATAGCTGCCTGAGGTGAAGCTGACTGTATGCCAAAAAAAGGAAACCCGTTCTATGACACTCCCATCCTATTAATCAAAAAACTTAGATACATAACATAGAAGTAACATCACAGCTTGTATCTGCACAAAATGATGCATATTCCAGTAAACTTTAAGTTACGCGAGAGAGAGAGCTCCTGCGCTTTCAACAACGTATGAGACACGGACAAGGAGAGGATTTACTAGGAGAGGAGAGGATTCTATACATTTCTCAATATAATGCTCATTAATGTTAAATGGAAGATTTGTGCTATATTTTCATCTACATTTTCAAGTGATTCTTAAAATAGCATGCGTGTTTTCGAAGCCATCTAAGTACTAAAATAATTTTAATTTAAGTATGCATACTGTTGAACAAATATGAATATTTTAGGATTTTTGAAAAAGACCTCTACAAGAAATCTCTAAAAGGAACCTCTAAAAGCAAAATAACAGTCAATATCGGGCATTGCATTTGAGCTTGAAACTACTGGTAACATGCAGTGCATTCAACATGTCAAGTCAAGTCGAACTTTATTGTCATTCTGCTACATGTGTGGACATATAGTGGAACGAAATGTCGTGTCTCGCAGGACCACGGTGCTACATACCAGTTAAACATAAGATAAACATACAACAATGCAAATATAAGAAACACAATAGAGCTATACAACAGTTAACCATCTGAATATTCTAGGGATGTCAATTTTCTATAATTTCCATAATTCCATAATCATAATATAATAATAAAATAATAATTTTAATCTGATTAATCGAAATAATAAATCAGCCAACTAATCGATTATCAAAATAATCATTAGGTGCATTCCTAATTAGAATATAGTGATAATAATAATGTTATATTATTATTTCTATGACAGTAATAGCCATGTATTGGAAAACAATTACACTAAAATAAATGAAAATGAATGTTTCACAGGTATATTATTTGATCTTATTCTACAGTAGGGAAATTATAATACTTTTGCCCTTATTTCTACACGTGCAACAGGGCCTAAAACAAAAAATTTGCCATATTTTCCCTGGAAATTAAACTGTTTTTGCAGTTGCTGCTACTACAACTACTAAACATTTAATAAAAAATGTCAGTTTTTTTATTTTATTTAAATTTGATTGTATCATGTCAACATTTGAAGCAAACACATAATTGACAGACTTCAGCTTTGTGAAATTATGATAAAACCAGCATAAAACAAAAGCAGCAGACAGGCAGAATTTCACTCTCTGACAGTAGGTAGCACTTATGGAAGAGCAGTATTAAGAGAGGGAAAATGCCATCAAAACTTCTCTCAAGCCAGTTCCCTTCAGAAATAGATTCATATTTAACCCCCACCGCAATATAAAAAAAATGTATCCAATAAACAGTGAGCTTGCTCTGCCTGTACGATATTTTCTTAGTTCGCATCTGTTAATTTTTGTCATTGCTTGCAAGAGATAAACCTATTAACTTTTATTTTGGCGGAAGACTGCGAAATTTTATTTTATTCTGTAAAAAAAAGAGGTTTACAAACGCATTTCATTTCAAATCTAACAAAATACTGTCAAGATTTGCCCATTAAAATGTTGAAAATTATGTTGATGTGAAAACAAAGAGTAACTGGTGCCCGACGCTAAACTCACAGCACATTCAAAACAGACATCACGGTGAAAGGAGCTACTCTGAGACATGGAAAACACCGGATCACATGCGCACTTGGCTTTGAAACATGCAGCGCAAACAGGCTTGATGAAGAAAAAGCCATATTATGCTTATTGCATTTGACGGACACTGAAAGCAATGCCATGAAACAAAGTTATTATGTTTTAATGAAGAGTATAAATATATCTTTGGTTTATAAACTTGGTAAAATCAGGTTCTGCGATACACACACGGCAGTGGTCGACCGTTTGACGGCAAATAAAAGAGTTTCAATACCGCCGTTGTCTGTATGCATGTACAAATAATTAACTGCACTTGAAGCTTTCATAAAATATCAAATTAAACACCCAAACCCAAAACTGTATATGGCATCATCACGAAGACATATATATGTTTGTGCATGAAATTCTGGAAGGGACGTCAGATTGTGTCACGTGGGGATGCAATGATGTGTGCCATTAATCGATCTATGTACTATAACATGTACAACGGGAACATGAAAGGATTATTCTAAAAGCAACTCATATAAACACCTTAATCATGATATTGTTTTATTCAGAATAAGGTAAATAATTAGATTACTGATGTCCATGAAAAAGTAGTCAGTGTCTGACTAATAAGACACGATCAATCACAGACATATTTGTTTTAAAATTCTGTTTAGGGCCAGCTAAAATGGATTCATAGCTAGAAAAAATTAATAATTAAAGAAAACAGTACATTGGTAAAGTAACACAAAAAAAGAGCAAACAACTTTTTAATTAGAATTTGGTAGTCTATAAATATATATTTTATAGATAACTTTCAAAGAAATTAAGTCGGGGAACTTTGGAGAGCTTGGTACCTTTTTAACAAGACTTTATTTCTAGACAATCTGATTGAAACTGGCAGTTTCAACAAGTGCATACTATTTTTGTAGTTTCATTTTTCAGTTTCATATGTGAGAGCTTGTTCTTTTGTCAGTTTATAACATATTTATGCTTCTGGGCTGCACACCGTAAACCCGAATATCTGAGTCGAAGGGATCAATATAAGCCCTAGAGGGCACAAGCAGTGGGCTAACTTGGAGTAATAAGACTGACAGCACATTCCAAACTCAACTGCAAATAGCCTAGAGTAAACCAGAGTTTAAACCTGCAGACTGCAAGACCTTTCACCGGTTTGGTGCAGGCACAAATTCAGCCTGACACCTTTGATTTAAGAGCTCTCAACTAAATGAAAAAGGTCCATAAAAGACTGAAACTTTAACATTGGCTGTGTTTGGAATGGAAGAATAGTTCACTGCTTACTGCACAGTATGCACTTTACACTCCTGAGTATTTCTTTGAATGGTATGGGAAATGCATTAGGAAATTTTTTTTTTTTTAAAGTAGCTTGATTTACTCTCACCACAACCTGATCCATAGACATTAAACTCCATTCAAATTTGTCAGACTTAGATTATCTGGAGACTCTTTGTTTAAAGACTGTTTGCATACTGCAGAAATATTATGAGTAATATGTGCAATCCAGAACCTGAACATAGAAACATAAAGGATTCATAGAGATGGTCGCTAAGCTTACAGACTAGTCTGCAACTAGATATGGACTGAAGCAGTTAAATATGACAGTCTGGCAAGCTATTCTGGTTTTCTTTGCTAAAGCTTTACTTGCATCAGCTGGTTTTCAATTAAACAAAAATGCCCCAAAAACAGAGAATGGGTGACTTGAGGGAAATTCGTGTCTGAGGTTTTGACTGGGTTGTTAGCCAATCCTCAGCTGCTGACCAAAGCACAAAGCGGGATCTGTCTGCAGACTAAGAACTGGGGAAAAAGCCTCCGCTGGGCAAAAGGGTTCCACGGTACAGGAATGGCTTCAGGCGGTGATCTGATCTGCTGCTGCCTCCATCAGCTGGAGCTCACAACAAAGCTGCCGGTGATACAAACTATCATCACTTTTAAACAAACTCATTACAGCAAATTATACATGTCAACGTGAACTGTCTAATTTGTGATGAGATAAGATTATTCTGTTACTGTCCACTTTTAAAGGCAGATGCATCTATGCATTCAATAGAGTATGTACGTGACACCAATCGAAGTCCCGATAATCCCAGCCAGACTTATTTTGCATTCATGACCAACAGTATAACATCCCCATTTATAACAACTACATCATGAGTAAAATACAATTATTTAATCGGTTAATTATACGTTTTTTTTCTGTTTCGCCCTCTAAAATGCTGAGGATTTTTTTTTTATATATTTCACAGAATGCACCTTTAGAGAGCTACGTGCATGAAGTGTTCCGATTGACATGCTCTCTACAGTGTTCATTGCTCCCTACTCCCTGAGCAGGGAAAATCCGTTGAAGTTTATTTCACTTTGGAACATTCACTCAGGAATTTGCACTGCGCAGCATCTTCACACACAGACAAAACTTACTAGAGAAGTGTGAAATAATATACCTCTGTAAATAAATACATTTAAATTCACGTCTCGCACACTTTAATGCTCTTTGTATAGAACATATACGCTCGCTTTGAACTGTAATTATGGTAAAATATCTGGTGATATCCACGTCGCAGGGCACTTCTGTCTTACGGTTGAATAGAACATACGTTGGACGTGATAAGATATACATATGAAATGTGCAGAGAGGACAGGGAGAGCGTGAGGACTGTAATTGGGAACCGTTGAAGTAGCCTATTGTAGTAATTTAATGTTGTCTCTGTTATTCTGCTTTTTGAGTGTATGTGCGTTCAGGGGGCATGGCTTTGAATGTCGATTGCAGGGAGGGTGGGATGTTTGCTTTCTGTGCTATCAGCCTAAAGTTACACACTGATGTGCGGGGTAATACAGATGATAATCATACAGATATGGGCCATATAGTCCATAATGGCCAATCAGCATTCTTACTGATAGCCGTCATTCAGTCAGAGTAATCACAGCTGGTTATCAGCCATACAGATACAGTCACATTCCCCACAAAACAAACACGCATATATACAATTTTATTTATATATATTTTTTCAAAAGCCGATCGCTAAGCTCCACCCCATCAGATGATAGGTGCATAACAGCCGTCCGCCAGAGAGCGCCAGAATTCAAATAAACAATTTTACGCTTTTTGGGGATGGTCTCATTCGGTGTGCAACACTGTATGCTACAAAACCATGTGCTTTTTTACAACCAAGATACAGTTTTTTGAGCGCGAGTTATTCCATAACGGATACAAACAATAACTCTCCCTGAAGAAATGAGATGTAAACAAAGGAATATCCATCCATATAACAAAGTTATTGCTTCGTTGGACTAAAGTGCTCAATGTGATGTTGATCCATGGACCCTTACCTCTCTAACTAAACCGGGATTTACATCAGTGAATGCGTTTGTGCCTCAATATTACACAAAGCTGGTTTGTGCAGCTCAGGTGGGGGTGTGGGGGGTACGGAGGAGCGCTGAAACAGTGTGTGATTGTGTTAAGAGAGACGGACCAAGTGAATGTGTGTGTGGGATTGACTGTGATGGACGAGACTCAGACGACAGTGGGATGGGGACAGCTGTATGACTGTGGAAAAGCCATGCATAAAATGTTTTCCCCTCCTCACCTTAACCTTTTTTTTTAAACCACATATAAACATATGGGACGTGATGACAGGAATTGAGAACCGCTGGGTTATTGAGTGTTCCACAAATAAATACGATAAAAATAGAGGTATATACACATTTTGTAAAGGAATTTATAAATTCTAGAATCTATATAAATTATATAATAATACATTATTAATATTTAAATAGAAATATATATGTACAAATAGATTAAAACAAATATTGGTACATGTTCATGGTTTTATTGTAAACTATTATCATTGTTCCAAAGGTAAGGAACAATCTTGTCAAAATTGTGTCTAACTAAAGGGTATAAATGAACAAATTAACCGTAGAAACTGCACCAAGGCAGTTTTCTACCTTCCTCTGTATCTATCTATTTGTATTTTTCTTTTTTGTTGTTGTTGTTTTTTTCTCCTTGGTTTCATTTTCTCTCTCTCTTGTTCATTCGCTCCCTATTCCTCCAATTTGCTCAGGGTAAAAATTAAGATAGATGAAGCTAGTCTTGCCAGGCAAAGGCAATAGTTGCTGTGGAAATTGTTTGTGCTCAAATATAATTACGAACACCTTAAACACACTGACACACATGCACAAATATTTTTCAAAGTCAGAAAAATTATTGCGGGTATGCGTCAGGTGTTGTCTGTCTCTACAGCGCAACCCTCTCTCGTATTTCTATTTCAGGAAACTTCACCAGAAATCGACCTATACTGAGTTTTTGCTTGTGTCCATTGACTACATAACTACAAAACCACTTTTCTCTGACTGTTCAACCTCGTCTCATGCAAACTCATTTTCTGACACACAAACACGCATGAGTTTTTTGTGTGTCTGGGTCTCTGAGGATTCCTGGCTGTTTCTTTCCGCCAGCAGCCCTATGGGGAAACACACAGTCAGTAATTAATCACGGTAGATGTTTATGAGAGGGGAGTGGTACATTTCTACTGCACTGACAAGCTTCATTACCACCAGCGAAAGAATCCCACGTTAATGAGAGACATACACAGTCTGGCTTTGAACATGTCGCCATAATGTGTTGTATCACCTATATAGACGTGCTCACACATTATGGACACAGTTTATGCACACATAAGAATACCCATTCATTCATGCATACACGGTCATACATAAGGGTGTGTGATACACTGAATATTCAGTGAACATTTTGCTGGCTGATAGTTCAAACCGATTAGCGACGCTCACCGCTGTGACTGGATCATTGGGCCAGAGTGCTGAATTTGAGAACTGAATCAGTCCGTTTTGTGAACAAATGATTAGTGCTGGGCGGTATACCGGTTCATACCGAATACCGGTGTTTATTTTTCTTATGATATGAATTTTTAAAATACCGCAATACCGGTGTCATTTAAATAACGTTTGAAACGCGACACTGTTAGAGAGGGGTCTCTTTTCACTATTGCATTTTGGCGAGGATACAGCTGTATGTGTTACTAAGCGTGAAAGTTCAGAAACTGAAGCACTAGTAGAATGTGATGAGAGAGAAGTCATCCACAATATCCACCGTCCGCTGCCATCAGCTCCCGCGTCTCTCACAAACTAAAGTTCTCCGTCGATACGACGGATTCCCGTCAATTGCAGGGTTCCCGCCTTCTTAAATTCACTTTTCATCATTTTAAGACCGTAAATACGCTTACATTTCTCAAATAGTGTTATAACTGTCTTGATTTCAGCTTGAATAGGTGTTAAATGAAGGAAAGACGAGGTGCATTCAGTCTGCTGAGGGGGATGTGATCAAAGCCTGGAGTGGATTTAAAGCACGTTCCTCTCTCTGCTCTAAGCGTTCTGTAATCACTCCGCCTGGATCCACCCCGGTTTTACATTCCGCTCGCGGAGAAACTGCTCTGTGTTCACTCCATTTAAACATTATCAGGGATTACTGAGGGGAAAGAAACATGTAGGAATCATGTAGCACACTGTTGTTGTTCTGCGGAACACCAAAAATCATCCCTGCCTCGGCAAACAACATAGTAACGCCACTCGCATCATTCACAGTCGGGTTCTTAGCAGAGAACACCGAGCAGAACTTGAATTTTGGCGTGGGATTGCGGCTATTAATAATAATTATACTCATTCCCACAGGTTCCGACAGAATGCATCACATTTGCACGTGCTTTTGATTCTTGAGCTCACTCATGCGCTCTCAATTTCTGCGCCCACAGATCGCGATCAGGAGACAGCTTTTAATAATTATAAGGGAGTTTGCAAATGTGATATATTGATTTAATACAAAGATCAATAAACAAGTACTGCATGATTTTGTTCTATTTCATCAACGAAAATAGTTCAAAATAAAGTAACAGCTGAGTTGTGCATCACTAAAAGCTAATTTATATTTAAAACATTAATGTCCACATGAATCTATGAATGTAATTGCACTCATGCCACCTCTAAGCCTCATTAAACGTCTGAAAATGTACCTACAAGCCACTTTTGTGTTCTTCTGTGCCAAATTATACAAATGATTTGTTTGTTAATACTAATTTCATGATTGATAACTTATTTGTCGTATTGTACTTATTATATTGTTTTAAATATAAATTTTAAAAAGCTTATAAACATACATTTTTGAATTTGAAGTAGATGAAAATTATGCCATTGCAAAGGTAAAAATAAAATACCCCTGTAAGTCACTTTAAGGAGTCAAATGTCACCTCGTATTCGGAAGGCAATTTTTTTTATCAGATTTTATATTTATTGATCAGAAGGTACTCCTAAATGGTTTTAATTAGGAGGACAAGCGCTCCTAATTACAAGAAGAAAAACACAGCTCTTAAACTGTGTGTGTGACTGTAGCCGTATGGCTGTGGAATGGGGTTTGGCCGAGGAAATATTTTTAGTCAAAATATTTTCTTTTGCTTTAACCCCTTGTAGAACTTTTTCTACAATATTCACTCATCATGACACTAAAATATGGCATTCTAAGTCAATCTACTGCAGTTTTTCCTCAGTAAGTAGAAAATGTGTTAACACCGGTCATGCATGAAAAAAAATACTGTCATATACCGTGAAACCGTATAATTTAGAAAAATACCGTGATATAAATTTTTGGTCATACCGCCCAGCTCTACAAATGATTCAGAGTGGATTTGAGAACTGAAAATAAATATTTGTTCATTATTGAACATGGCTGCTCCTGTCATACAAAAGGAGATCTAGAGCGCATGTGGATTTTAAGTGGATATGACTAAAAGGCATAGTTCACCCCAAAATGACAATTCTGTCATTACTCACCCTCATGTCGTTCTAAACACGCAAGTCTTTTGTTCAACTTTGGAACATAATTTAAGTTGTTCTTGCCATTCTTGCCAGAGCTTTCTGACCCTGCATAGACAGTAGGGCTGCAATGATTAGTCGACATTATCGACAATATCGACAACGTCGACAATAAAAAAAAAATGTTGACTAATATTGTTGTTGTCGAGTAGTCGTTTGATCTCATGACCTAATGTAAAAGCCTGCAATACTGCATTTTGACTAGCGTGGCGCTGTAGCGCAAGACTAGCTCAGCCGTCCTGAAGTGCCGTTCAGCGCTTCAAACCCAGCTGAACGAACCTGAAGCCAGTGAGCGGTGTTTGGATGAATATGTAAATATATATTGTGCGCTTTCCTCTCAGTAACGAAACAAACAACAAAAACTGAAAGCAATCTGAAAGCAGCAGTTTACATAATTTGTAAAATGCATCCGATTACAATGATGTGGATGTTGGCATGAGCTCTGAAATTCAGAACGTACTCCGGTAAAGTTCAATTAAATCATGTTTATTTATATAGTACGTTATGCAATAGATAGCATTAATTGTAAGCAGATTTACGGTATTAAACATGAAAAACCAGAGTCAGTGTCACTTTCAGTAAGAATTACAACTTGATTTTCTGTTATAAAGCAGCTCCAATGTGGAACTAGCAAACTAGAAAATATTTTTATTAGAGGGAAAACAAATATTTCATTAAAGTGACTTACAGAGATCAAAGCTTAATCTAGCTAAGGACTGTTTTGGTTATCATAACCCTATAAGGTATTTTAAGACATTATGTTGTGAATAAAATAGTTTATCCAAAGCATCTTATCACTTACCTTTATTTTGTTTCTTATCTATATGACTTACAAAAGGAGATGTTTGGCAGAATTATGTCTTTCAGTTACTTCTTCATGTAAGTTAGCTAATTAAATGGTGAGAGAGTGTCTCTGAATGTCATCTCATTTTGTGTGCCAAATACATCTCTTTGTGTAAGGAGTTGGTAACACTTTACAATAAGGTATAATTTTTTACATAATGTATTAACATGAATGAAAAATGCATTTATTACATTAATGTATTAATCTTGGTTAATAAAAATACAGTTGTTCATTGTTGGTTCACAGTAGTTCACAGTGTTAAAAAAAAACAATGTTAAAAAACACAACAAATATTTATGTTCAGTTATTTCACTTCAATTGCATAGAAAAGGACTTATACGTTGCCATTAAAGTGAAATGATTGGAGAGATGTAAAGTAATTTGATCAATAATACAGAAAAAAAACATTAGCAAAACAACATTTTCATCTAGACATTTATTCAAACTCACAAATTACTTTAGCATCTGAACTTCATGTATAACCTAATATTTTAAATAAGTGCAAAAGCTGAATAATCAAAGCCAACTGATTAACCAGAGAAATAATCGATGATTAGTCGATTAATCGTTCCAATAATCGACAGATTAATCGATTACTAAAATAATAGTTTGTTGCAACCCTAATAGACAGCAATGCAACTGACAAGTTCAAGGCACAGATAGGTAGTAAGGACATAGTTAAAATAGTCCATGTGGCTTTTTTTTCAACTATTTTTTTGAAGCTACGAGAACACTTGTTTAGTCAGAACTGTCAAAAACATGCATCGAAGTCTGACATGTAGGAGAATAAATTGTTGAATAACATTATTTTTGTTTTCTTTGTGCAGTAAAATTATTACTACCTTGAACGTGGTAGTTGCAGAAAGCTCTCGGCTTTCATAAAAACTCTTAACTTGTGTTCCGAAGATGAACAAAGGTCATACAGGTATGAAACAACATTAGAGTGAGTAATTACATAATTTTCATTTTTGGATGAACTATCCCTTTAAAGCTGGTATGTAATGAAAATGTACCTTTTTATTGCATGACTCTTTCCTGACCTCACAATTTTCTGATAAAACAACAAACTTCTCTCTAATGACATTTGCAGGAATTCTCTAATCATATAGTAGGTTAAAATCGCACAAAAACTGTTTTAGAAGAATATATACAGCACAGGTGATATTGGACCACATGGCAGTTAATTTTTTTTTTAAATATCTTCAAAAAATAAAGTCAAACAGCTTTATAACATGGTGGGATAACCAATTAAATAACTTAATTTTTGCATGAATTATCTCTTTATGATGCTCATGGTCCTTTAAGCTTAAAAGCTTCTGCTTCCATTAACTAACTACATGGAAAAGAGCAACCAGCACAATTCTTCAAAATTTTCAAGCGAATAAATAAAGACATTCAGGTTTGGTAAATAAAAGTATTTTTATATTTGGGGGAACTAATCCTATAAGCCTAACCAACCGACAACCTCACACACAGGACCAACTCTATAGACATTAATGAATTCTCCCTCAAATGCACAAACGTTGTATAGCTCACTCTGGGCTCCCTATCGCACAATGCACACGGCAGCACAGAATGCAAGAAAACGCTGGTTGTTTAACTTCAGGGAAATCAAACACACTCCCACACACAGCGACTTAAGTGCTGGAATCTGTGTACACAGAAGTACTAGATATCCATACCAAATGACCCTCTGGTCCAAATCTCTCCTTAGCCACACGCTATCCTCTTAACTACACACCCCTATCGCAATCCTACCTTGGGCTCGGCTGCCTGCAGATAACAGAGCTGCCCTGACCCTTAACTCTGAGGAATCAGACAGATCTGTACACCTGGTATGTACAGTCAGATCAGAGGAACTGTTTGTTTTAAGTTCTTGTCTCGATTGGAGTGATGACTCCAGTGAGACTGCCAGCAGTAGGGCTTTACTAATCTTGACAAAGTACACACCCCGCTGAGAATTCGCCTAGGGTCTAGTCTCTGAGGTTAGTGGAATGACACTCATCTGAACTGCTAATTTATGTTTCTTGAAGATTATCAATAGTGTACATGAGTGTCAGTAGGTATTAACTCTAATTTTGTGCTCTAGAACAGACATTATTTAAAAAACGCCGGATATGAAACGAACTTATAAAAAAAATAAAACAAGACAGCAGAGATGAAGCTAACTTAGTAAATAATAAAAACATAATAATTGGACATTAAATGTGAAGTAAAAAAAAATGTTATGCAGAATGTCACGACTGATCAATCGCAATCAAGCACAGATGAACAAAATCAAAATGAACTACTTATTTTATTAATAAATGTCCATTGTCTTATTCTAAAGAAAAATGTATTTTGCAAAGTTTTTTTGTTTAAATCATTAAAAAAATGAAATAGGATAAGGCACAAATGTTTTTTATGTTATGGTGGATAAACAATATTAAGATTCTATATAAGATTTTACCTAAATAAAAAAACATGAAAACAAACTAAAATCAATTTTACATGCTTTATGTATTTAGTAGGGGTGTGATGAGACACTTATCCCACAAGACTGGGTTCACACGAATGAGATGAGACGAGATTTTTAGACTTTTTCCTTTTTAAATCCTCAATGATGAAATATATAGGGAAAATGTGTCTTTTATTCAACTCAAAAACACAAAAAATGTAGGTGCATTTTGAAATCAACTTGTACTTTATGAAATTAAACTTAATTAATTATATGCAGTAGGATAATAAACAACATGTAAACTAGAGCATCACGATTCTGGACAAATTGAGAATCAGTTTGTTTTTTGTTTTAATTGGAGATTACGATTCTCTCACAAAATAACGTAATTTTACTAGTGGTTCTGACAAAATGTCTTTTAAAAATATATATATTCATTTGAACAAAGTAAAACAGACAATAAGTGTGTTTATACACAAAACTAAACTTAATTTATAGAAATATGAAGAAATAATAACAATAAATAATTAAAAAAAAATAAATAAAGAGAAAGAAAGAGAGAAAGAAAGAGAGAAAGAAAAAAAGAAAAAGAATTACAGGGCAGTGATAAAATCAATAGAAATGCACATTATGGCTGCATTCACAGTTCTGTCTGACAACGGTTGTTTACAGGTAAGAGACTTGAAAGGTTTCATTTATTCAGCAGATTAAAACATCTGCTTTAATACAAATCTGTATATGAATGACCAGCTGAAGCCACAACCGCATTCAGGACACAAAAGTGACAGAATCAAAAATGGCAACATAACACCGGGAAGTTTTATCACAGCTGACAGCCGTTTTTAAATAAACGAGCCCAGTCGAAGCTTGTCCTATCCATCACACAGTTAAACAACTAACAATGACTTTAAATGAGGTACCTTCTGCTCTAGAGTCTTGTTTGTGGCAGAAAACAGTCTTAAGTAGGGATAACTGCAGGCTCGCAATGGGCCTGGCTAAAGGTGTGACACTTCGATGCACTCCATGCTAAATGTCTGCAACACAGAAATAATTATGTGTGGTTGAAAAGACCATTTGTGTTGCTCTTTCTGATCAGCAGCAGCTCGAATGCAGAGTTGAATGTCTTTAACACCTGTTAAAGGTTGTTTCACATCGCGAGTGTCAGTGGAGCTTGAGCAGCGCATGTTTTGTCGACGCCCATATGAATGACAGCATTCGCATCGGAAGCGTGATGATGGCCAACCCTCTGATTCATCAACATGGGCAGCTGCAAAATGTGCTTCTCAGGCTCCAATGACACTCCTGATGTGAAACAGTCTTAATAGACATAGCTGAATCGTTGTCGTTGGAATAAGATCGCGTGGGTGTTTGAATCAAGATCGCAAGTGCAATTTTTAATGATTAATTTTACAGCACTAATGTAACATTGCAAAATATTTTGCGAGGATATTGTCATGCCGAGATACGATCTCAGATGTCGATCTCGTGCCACGGGATCTCGTCACATCCCTAACATTTAGGTTTCACAAAATTACATTTACATTTATGCATTTAGCAGACGCTTTTATCCAAAGCGACTTACAGTGCGCATTCAGCATATACATTTATTTTCAGTATGTGTTATAAAATGTAAATTAAGAAAAATGTATAATCATTTTAAAAAATATATTATAATAAGGTAACAAGTCGAGCATAAACCGCTGAATATCTGATAGATAAATAAATATAAAATATTGATTGATAACTGATACGTTACCAATTTATTATGCAGAAAAAAAGAATAATCTTTTAAAATCATCACCTCTCTATTTCTTTCTGCCATCAAGAATACACAGACAAATAAATAAGTTATTAACTTGCTAAAATACAACAGCTTAACTCACTACATCCAAAACAAAAAACACTACTAATAAAAAGTCTCAGTAGCATCCTTCATTATTTCCCAGTTAATGTTTTGTTTCTCTCATAAGTTCAATGCGAATAAACTGTGAATGCAATTTCATGCTGTTTTCACTTCGTTTTTCAAAGAGAGTCAACATATTGAATCACTATCCAAACAAGTATTCAGGCACAGACTGCCTAAAACAAAGAATCTCATTGGTTCCTCGCAGATGCTGATCCAGGGTCAGTCATGCTGTAAAAATACAGCAGTGCTGCTCCACTGTCAGACAGTCTGGCCTCTCATTGATCTTACTCAGACTACAGATAAAACACTGGCATGTCTCCAACTCTTTGACGGGCCGCTTCTTTCCCAGAATGACTTTTGACCCATGTTGTGTGTGACCCTTAAAGGCTAGAGTGGGCAAATACCACCTGCTCCCCTGTGGTCTCCGACACGCTGCTGGACTAGAATAAACACACAGATCAAGTCCACGAGAAACCCACAAATTAGCAAATACGCTCAGACAAATATGATCTTATGAGCTCAAGAATGCAGAAAGGGGCAGATGGTCATTCCTGTATATAAACATGTGCACATGCAGTCAGCCGTATTTTCTCTCATTCGCACTTTAAGTCTTTAACTAAAAGAGAAGCCGGTTCCAGCTGTCATCCCTCTAAAGTACTCATCTGCTACTGGATCTATAAGAGGAATCCACGTGATCTGCATGTTGCCTCATTTACAGCGCAACATCGCACGTGGAGCTCTCCATACAGAAAAATACAGCGCCGTTTAAAAATATCTGCTTTAAAGCTTTAAAAATGCAGTGACTAAATGAGCGTCTTCTAAAACGAGAGACGAATGCACAATGCAGCACATGTAATCACAGAGAACGCTTCCATACAGAGAGAAAGAAAGAGAACAAGCATAAAGAAAACAGTCAAATGCTAGAAAATGCAGTTTGAAAGAGATGGATGCCACTTTAATTGGCATAAAATCCTCAGTTTAAAAAATAAAAATTAAAGTACAAACTGAGGCTAACCAAAATAACAGTAGTGCAACATTACCCAAGACAATAAAACACTCCTTAGGGCCCTGTGAAACTCAATGCACCGCATTAACCACACTATATAGAGTACACAAACCTCACACGTTCTCTTAAATCACTCCAACAATGGAGCGAACAGATGTCAGCAGATCTCTGATGTTAAGTGCACCTGAGATAAAAATCCACAGGACAACATTTTGTAACATTTATTTTCCCCAGAAAACTACTTAGAAGGTTTCTTCCACCTCTACTGGCTTTGCATATCCTTTCTGACACTCAGATATAAACCTGACTTTTTTGCTACTGTACCTTTAAGATAAAAAAAAAAAAAAAAACTGTTATGATTGGCTAACTTCCAACATGCCAACTGTAGCCCATATCAATTTTGGCAAAGTTGTTGATTTCTAAACAGATGTTGATATCCAAACATAGAAAATCACAAGTTTGATCTGCTCATGATTCAATTATGAAGATAATGAGAGTGGGGCAAACAAACAACAATAATAAAATCAAACAAAAATGTTTTATTAAATTAAAATATGCAAAAGCTGCAAAATAGGATTTGGGGACATCAACTGAAAAATAAAGTATTTTTAGAGGTAGACAAATAGTTAAATCACTTAAATGCTAATGTAACTAAAAAATAAAACCAAATCATTTAATTTTTAAACAGCATGTCACATTTCTAAGATATATCCCCATTTAAACCAACGAGCGAACCACAAAGGTCTTAAATGACGCCCATCCAATTGTTATGTACGTCTGCATCTCAAAATCCTTCCCAATGCACATTACATCGCATCCACGCACAAACAGCATGCTCACCCACAGTCCATTCAGCTCGGAGACAAATCAGAGTACATCCACCAGCTATTCAACATAGCTGCAGAAAAATGCGAGGCCATTCAAATGTCATTCAGTGCAAAGAGACCCGGTCATTTACATATCTACAGCTCTTTACATAAAGATGCCCATCAAGGACCTGTGCGCTTTGCTTTTTCCCCTCAGGATCCATCCAGTGTAATAAAAAAACATGGCGGGTTTCCTCTAATGGCTCTGCTGCAACAAAATGAGATAAAGCGACTACACAAGGTCGATGTAGAAAAATGTCAAACGTGTTTTATTCAGACAGAGGGTTATGAAAGTATGAGAGGTGCAATCTGAAGGACGAAAGAGGAGTTCACAAGGTGAGAGGACTGAAATGCCAGACTTTCTTTTGAAGTGTGAGAGAGAAATAAAAATGGAAATAGTAAACCCACCGAACAAAAACAGATAAAAGACTTACCTTAAAATAAAAATGACTACAGTGCATTTATACTTTTAGAAACGTGACTACACACACACAAACTAATCTAAAAGACAAGGTCTGGCCTTTGCCATGTTTGTGCTTTACAGCAGATACGATGTCCTACAGCACCAGGGACATTTCCAAAGGCATAAGGGTCATTGCCACCATCTTTGTGCGTGTAGCACCGTGCAGACCAGACACACACATCCACAGGGGGCTAGACCCTTAACGACATGCAGACAGCCTCATGCCTGGTGAGCAGCCAAAGGACAAGCATACACAACTGCCACCACTGTGACCACAAAACTAAACTACTTCAGACACCTGAACAGATATGCACTGCCTGTGTTTGGTACACTGCCAAACTACTTCATGTTCCAAAATCACCAAAAAATAAGTTATTTTTGTAATATTATGTCTGGTGTGTTTTTCATAGTCTCCTTTTGCAATTATGGTCCCATTGTCTGCCAAAACAAAACTTAACACTTCATCTAGATTGGTAATAAAAAAACTCCAGGCCTCATCAATTACAATATTTTTTTCTGCTTGCAAGTAATTCCAATATTTACTTTCCCTGACATTTTTCCAGAAAACACACTTTTTCTGGAAAATGATAGACATGTGATTGGGGCTGCAACAACTAATCGATCAAATCGATTATTATCTATAATGAAAATAATCGACACGATTCTCATTATCGATTAGTCGGGTCTGTCCACAGTGCACGTCCAACTTCAGCCAGTTGTGTCAAATTACAGCACTGAATAACGCATTTCTATGGCCAAAATGCATCTAAAATAGTGAAGGGAAAAGAATGAGATGCTGCGGGAGAATTACGTGAACCAAGCTGCCCAAAACATGAGAATTCTTTATTTTAAGCTTTAAGTTAATGCATTAGCGTAATGGCTTTACCGATCAGGCTCTTTAACAGATGCTTTGTGCATCCTCAGCCCAAAAACATTCAGTTTACGGTCATATCCTTATCTATAAATGTCCCAAATTCATGCGAGCATTTCCATTTTTGCATAAAGGTCCATCCTGACAGTCTGTGTTAAGTTTAATATACAGAACGAGCATCGGCGCGGCGGGTGCATGCACGTGCACAGACAGACGGAACACAGAAAGGGAGAAAATTAATAGGCTATTCAGCGTAAAAATATCCATCGTGCTGTAATATATGTTGTTGAAAGTTTAAGTTTAAAAAAAAGTTTAAAAGTCAACATGCAGTGCAAGTATTTTATGAGAGTAGGGACTGGAAAGCGATAACAGCGTGTAATTGTCTGAATATAAATATGAGTAACTCCATAGCCGCCTTATTACAGGATAAAGAAATGACAGTAAGACTTGACTGTAATCAAAGTGAACACGTGTTCCTGCAGAACAATACCCTTACCTGTTGGTTAACACTGAGATTGTGTTTTTATACGACTTTATTATCTTATTACAATTTTTAATAGAGACTTAAACTATATTCACTATATACAATGCTTAACAAATGTATTAAAACAAATTATGTAAGGTGTGTCCCTGCTGCTCTAAACTAACAGCATTGGGGATTACCAAAGTCATTTTTAAGCTTTCTGTATTAGTTAATTCTCCAATATGCGTAAGCTTTTTAGTAACAGTATAAGCTATTTCTAATGCTATAATATAATTATTGCTGTTATCTATGAAAGAGGCTTTTATAATGTTTTTTTCAGATCCCCAATTACAGTCAAAAAGTATATAAACAATGTCAGCAAGAATGCAATCTGTTGCAAGTTATAGGAGGCCATTTTTTATTGTGTGAATTAATACCATTTAGTTGTTTCAGATTGTTATTTGCCCAATTAATGACAATACCATTTTAGATTTAAACAATTTATTGACATATTCCTAAAATATTTGTGTTTTCTCTTTATTATGACAGGTGGTCTAATAAATTAAGCACTGTATGTTTTCATAGTATTCAGTTGGCATGTTTGTTTTAAGAACATTGGACAGAATGTGTAATAGTGTTTTTTGTCTAAAAAATTTTTTTAATCCGATTAATCGAAAGAATAGTCTTAACTAATCGATTATCAAAATAATCGTTAGTTGCAGCCCTACATAAATTATTGGTTTGTAATTTATCAAATTCCTACTGATGACTACTATATAAAACTCCTAAACAAATTACAAAAAAACATAATTACTAAAATGGACTAAAATTGAAATTAAAAATATATTTAAAAAAAAACATAAAAGTCTGACACCTGAGCTGTCCATCTTGATCTAGTCTGCACCGGATCAGCTGGAAATTTCCCACAGAGCAAACAAGCAATCCAATCACAGCATCCAAGTGAAATAAAACAATCTGTTTGGATTTCCTCCATCTTCGTAGGCAGGAACTAAGCGTGGGGAGGGTAAAAAGAGGGAAATTGTGCAAGCGGGCTGATTAAAGGAAGAGGTGGACCTGGACTGATTTTCAATATCCCCAACTCAGACTTGAAAACTGAGTGCATTCTACTTGTGCGTATACAAAACCACACAGTGGCACACACTCATAAGGATACTAATCTTTGCCTGATCTCCTGGGAATTGCCGGAATACCTGCTTGACAGTGACAATCATAGCAACATTTCAGTATCCTACGGTTGATAACAAGAAACGTGGCTGAAAATACTTTAACCCCAGCTAGTTGGTGCTAGCTTTATTTGGTCTGTATTAGTGTTGTCACGATACTGGAATTTCTAACTTCGATACGATACCTTGAAAAATATCGATATTCGATACCATTTTCGATACCAGGGAGAGAAAAAAACTGCCACAACATTAAGGGGTCAATTATTATTATTTTTAGATAAATATAACATGACAATGAGGTATATTTTACATGAACAAAAATGTCTTGAGGTAGTGCACTTGTTCAAGGTGTAGTGTCTAGTGTAGGTTGTGAGTGTGTTGTTTTTGTTGCAGGTCGAGTCTCATCTTCTTTCTGGTGCTACAAGAAAATGCCAAACTTTAATAAAACATGTATTTTATTTTATTTTTGGCCACACTTTTAAAATGAACTGAACTATCTAACTAATCTTAGAACTTAAGTTAATGGTAATAGATATTGTTAATGTTAGTTAACATGAATAAACAATGAAAAATACTTCCAAAACATTTATTAATCTTAGTTAAAAGTATATTTAAACTAACATTTACTAATACATGTACTAATTAAAATCCAAAGTTCTATCTGTTAATATTTTTTTTCATTGGACCAGAGCGAACATGATCCGTTGTATTTTTATTACCTACTGTTATCAAAGATTAAAATATACTGTAGCAAATGCATTGCTCATCGTTCATAAATGCTGGTTAATACATAATATTATTTTATGAACAGATTTTAATGCGGATTCACATATCACCGCAAACGTGCATGCATCACACGCGAAAACAATGCTCACTGGATCGACATGAAGACAAATTGCAGAATTTAAGTAATACTTTTTTTAATGAAGTTAAATGAGCACAAGTTAATTTACATTTGACAACAGTTAAAGTATTTAAAGATTCACAGTTAAAGATTCCTCAGTCAGATTATATTAACTTTAATAATTACGGTGAAAAAACGAGACAACACTCATATCAGGTTTGATCGTGCGCGCGCCCGGACCGTTAACTTCCGGTCTGTGTTTGTATATCGGGCTGTTAGTGGCGCGGCTACAAACACAGTTAAAGTGATTAGTAATGAAATTGGGCTCAGGTTGTTGTGCTGTGGGATGTGTTTCACGTTCATACATTTATTTGAGGCGACCCACCACAATATCAAAACTTTTCCAAAAGGCTTTGTTGAATAACATGAGCACGTAATGCATGTTTAAAAATTAAAGCAGGCGCAGGTGTTTTTATATCACTGTATTTTTGAAGGAACACTGTCTTTAGGAAATGTTTGATGTCATTTTCATTTCATCTTGCATGTTATATGTCTGATAAAGCAGCGTTTGTACGCTCAGTTTACAGCCGTTACAACCTCTAACGTTAACATTACGTTATTTCTCAAGTTGATTTGCATTTTAAGAAGTCCGTCCAAGTAGTAATCGCTGCATCTCAGTCCGTCTGATTTAAGAAGCAAACATATTTTGCTTGTTAGAAACAAGCCGCACTCGCCATCTTTATATTCACTTCACTTTTGCTATTTAACCAGAGCGAATGAGGCGAGACACGTGACAGGCACTGCGGTCACGTGTGGTGTTTGTCAACGCGCCTTTGGCAAGATGATTGACAGTGACAATCATAGCAACATTTCAGTATCCTACGGTTGATAACAAGAAACGTGGCTGAAAATACTTTAACCCCAGCTAGTTGGTGCTAGCTTTATTTGGTCTGTATACCAGACTACTAATTAGCTTATTTTAAAACTGTTGTAACAACTTAAAAAAATAAAAAATACCACAGCAACATTTCAGTCCTGCACTTGTGTAAATAAAAAAAATTGCTAACAGTTTAAACACTTTGCCTATTTTTGGACTAACAGTTACGTCAGAAACGCAGCTTTGATGTGGCTACTTAATGATTGTTTATCAGACTCCTAAATAAAACTGTTAATTTAAAAAAACAGTTTAATGTTTGACAGTGATAATGGCAACACTTAGGCCTAAGTGTCTTGCAGATGTAATATTGCTAATGCTAATTTTAAACCCTTTTGGCACTAACATTACAAATGGTACAAACAAAGACACTTAGATTAAGGCTGAGACATGACTTCCATTTCCAGAGAGAGCAGATGGATTTTCCAGCAATGGGACAGACAGTTCAGCTTTGGGAATCACAGACAGTGGTGTTGGCAGTGATTTGGAGAAGGATGGATTAATGGGCACGTTGCAATTAGGACTGTGACGGTGGCAATTTTTTACTATCGCGGTGGGAAATCACCAACAACCGCCGGTTTTGCGGTGGTGGGGGTTATATATATATAAGAGGGGTGTAACGATATATTCATATTGAACAGTTCAGTACAAGGCGCTGCAAAGATTATATATTTACTCCTCAATTTAAATGTTTTTGAACAGGGTATTTAAAACAGGTCTATTAGGCTACCTACAATTAATTATAGTCGTATAATTAAAATATTAATACTGCAGTCATAAATAAAAATCAATGAAAAAAAAAGAAGCTTTTATTTCATGCACCGACCTTCAAAAACAGCCTGTTTAACACGAAATAGCCTACATTTCTTCTCTTTTTTTCCAGTATGTATGTATGCATGTACAAGAGAAATATAAATGAAAACAGCTATAGGCTAACTTATACTGTTGAAGTAGATTCGTCTCTCTTTGTCTCTTAGAGAATATGTGGTGTCAGATGCCGAAAGCTCCATCATTACTCCGTCATTCTGTTTTTACTTTCACTTTTTGCTTATAGTGAATTAAGACATGAATTGAACATACGCGGCTGGGTGACATGACTGGAGGATGCTCTGGAGGTTTGAAGTGTTTGCCCTTTTAACAATAATATTTTTGGCACAAAGCCTACAAATGGCGTCATCCAAATTGATTGGTTCGTCTTTCTCGTTCAGCATGAATCCAAAATGTTCACAGATCGGCGATGTAACATTTGGTTTTCCAACTAGATCCATGGCTGAATCGTGCCGAAACTCGCCAGTCTAACGGAAATTTGTGTATTAACATTAGAGTGTGTGACGTCATGTGGACTACCGCCGGTGGCAATACACAACGCGGTGACAACTGACCCCCGCCGGTGACGCAGTTGTCATGGCCACCTAGTTGCAATAAGAGGGAAAAGCATCTCCCCTACTCTCTCCCTTGCCCCACCTACAAGAATCTACAGCCTGCCAAGAGCTCTTCACAACACAATGCAGCAAATAAAGTCCAGAGGCTAAGAAAGGACTGCTGAGGGCTTTTTCCCCTTCTCTTTTTCCCTGCAAGCACACAGCTTTTGTGCTTGGATCCAGGGGAGGGCACAACGGCAGTGCCTTGGCATTGCAAATCTGTTCCTGAGCATTGATGGACAACGCTGTGCTGGAACGCTCCCGCACAGCAGCTCGATCTCTGTAGATTCGGCACAATTGCCTCTCGTCCCTGTTAGGTTGGGCCCTTTATTTTCTTTCATTAAAACCCCCGGTTGAAAACGTTATTAAAGGCAGTGTCTAATTACAGAAGCACGTCTCCACAGCTCTATAGAAAATCATCAGGCTAATGCCTGTTTCCACCATTCTCTTTTTTGCTTTGAGCATGATTGATTTTTTTGGAGAGCTGGATTGGTTTTGTTCTTGCTCTCTCTGTAATGGTGAATGCAGGAAATCTGGAGGTGGGTGGAAGGACCAAGTCCTTCTTGACATATTCTGAATCACTTGTATTTGGCAACTGTGATGATGGCCAAACTGTCTGGGGCTGAGGACTTGTGAAACCAATTTGTACATGATGACATGCAGATGCCTTTTCTAGAGGTTCGGATTAAAATTGAAAAACAGACTTGGGGTAAAAGACTATTTGCCTAGTTGGATGCTTTGCTTTTCTCCATTTTCTAAACAGTGAAGCTGAGGCACTGTTACTACTGCTCTACTTGCTGGCTATTGACCTCGCTTGCTGTTTATTTTAAGTGAAGGTCCCTTTTAAACAAATTCTGCTGACTTGGCTTTTCTTTTCCGCTGACAAGATTCATAGGATAAATGGGGCCCCAGATGAGGTGTTACTCACAGCAGCTGCCCAACAGATGTCTAACTAGCATGACAGCAAATCTTCATCTTGTATCTCTCAGGGTCAAAAGCAATGCCGTCCCAGATCCAGTCGACGGAGCTCCTACAATAACCAGTACAACTCACTCATGTGTTAAATTACAGTCACAAATGGTCTCCTTCCACCTTTGAGCCTGACAATTTATTCCTGCCATTCAGCTTTCCACCAGCAGTCCTGGGCTTTTCTTGGAACATAATTGTATTCGGTGAGCCAGCCTGCTGAAAAGGGACATTTAAAAGGTAGAGAAGGAAAAAGGTGGAAGAAACCTGTAACAGTTCTGACAACGTTATTAGAAGAGCGAGTGTTGAACTTCAGCTCTCCTCTCATGTCTCCCATAATGAAGCTCTCCAGGTCATCACGTGCCCTCCCCAGAAGTACATATTGCCATAATTAAGGTTCTCTCCTCCTATCCCAGACACAGCAGAGGTTCGGGTCCTTTCCCAGGTGCGTTGACTTTCCCAGTGGAATGTGATGGGTGGGCGTCAATGCTTTTCCTGAATAACGCCTTTGAGGCAAAACCCAGCTATGGCCCTTCAGTTCACAGACAACACTCAAACGGTGAAAGAAATGCAGCCCACCATACATCCCCAAGACTGTAAGATCCACCTCAGAGGCACTGCAGTCTGCCGAGTAAGTTGACGCGAGTGTGATCTGATAAGCAGTCTCTTGCAGTCGTGCATGACTTACGGCTGTGCCCAGGGCACTAGAGGTACTGAAAAAGCCATAAAGTCTACTATCTGAAATCAGAAAGCGACTTACCGGGTAACTAATAGCAGAAATTAGCAAGGTATAAAGTCACCTTGATTAAGTAGGGGTGTTTGCTGCTATCTTTCTAGTCCTTTTTTCATATAGATCTCAGCCTATATATTAACTGAACAATAATTTATAGAACAATGATCTGCTGTGATTTAAGTAATGCGAAAAAAGGGCAACTTAGTAACATTCACAAAGCACATTTTTAGCACCAGGTGTTTTTTTTTTATGTACATAGTTTGAACTGATTCTATAGGAGCATCAAGCAACTGACACCTTCAACAAGCTGGGTGATTGACACAGCACAAATCACTACCGCAGTTATGATAAGGAAAAGTAGGCCCTGTCAGTCATTCCCAGACAGGAGACCACAGCAGTCACAGGAGTCAGATGTCTGAAAGCAACATGTTTACAGTTGCTACAAAAACCACATCACCATATTAAGACAAAACAGAAAGACAATTTTAAAGCCTTAACATTTTTACCACACAGCAAAAATCACAGGAGCAGCCACTGTCAAAATGGCTGACAGGAGCATATTACAGAATCCTTTCAGTCTAAAAAAACGTTTCCATTTCTGCCTTAGTTGATTCTTGACTTTAGAGCGTTATCTAAGTGACAAGAGACATTTCTTTAGAGAAGTGAGAAGATACTTCTAATTCACTGACTCTGTCGTTTTACTCTTGAGAATAATGTAACACGAAAAATCAATAAAGCACACCGTTAAATAAGATTTACTCTAGTGGTCAATTGAAAACAGTGGTGAAAATGTAATGACGCTCCAAGCAAAACTTCACACAATATGGCAAACAGGCCTAGATGTGTGAAAAAAATAAATGAGATCTCACTGAAAGCTCTCACACACAAACCTTAAAGAAAGTTTTTGAACAATTCTGTACAAAACAATGTTAGATACTCCATATACAGAACCATAAGGAAAGCCTTATAACCCTACAAGAGTTTAAAAAAAAAAGTTGTTATATGTAGAGCAACTAATGAATATTTTGATAATTTAATAATTGGTGATTCTTTCTTTTGATTGAACCGGCAAAATAAATAAAAATATGTTGTTTTATTGAATCTATGTAGATGTATGAAGGTAGGATAAACACACAAACTTGTAAAAAACTAAAATGTACAAAAGACCATACAATATTTATATATTTTCTTAACAGAGCAGTCATTGCAACAACCCCCCAAAAGTAGTAAGGCAAATAAGTACCCTTACTAAAGGGGGTCGCACACCGCACACCTTCGGCGTCTGTCCGCAGCGCCCAGCTACGACTCAAATTCCTGAATTCGCGTACAGAGCGCCATCGTTATATATTAAATAACATCATATTTGTCTTAAACCGTTGTTAATAGATTATACCAAAATACCACTGCTGCAAAATACACATTAGTTTTACAGCTTGAATAAAATGTAAACATATAGAATTAAATGTATAATAAACGTAATCCTTAAAAAAAATTATATTTCTCTTGAGACATTTTTACATACGCAAAATATTACAGTATAGGCCTATGTAACAATTGTCTGTCGTGATTACATTCACTGTCGTCGGTTGCTACCTACTGGATATACCAGGACACAACCGTTACAACACACTTCAGGTCATTTATTAGTATAGAATGTGCATGTCTGGTGTGCGAAACATCGAGTTGTTCTAGACGTGGCGCTGCGCGGCTGAATCAGTTCAAAGTGGTGAAGAAAGAAATTACTTTTTATTTATGGCGATTGGTACATAGGGCTGGGTATTGTTAAAAAAAAAATACAGATTCCAATACCGATACCTTGAGTTCGATACCGGTTCCCGAACTATACTTTTTCCGATACCAATTTTATTAAAACAGTTTTAACAAGAATTTTATGATATCAAAAATTTTGGTTTTATTTTTTCAGCTTGTTGAAATTTACATAGACTCAAAGCCTCATTTCCTGAGCCACTACACAAAGGAACTACATATATCCAACACAAAAAATCAGAGCAAATAGTTTTAATAAAGTTCAAATAGTTTTCAGTTTACACATCTGTTAGGCTACATTTACACTAGTGCGTGTTCGTTTGTTGTTAAAGACTTCAAGAAATTGTAAATCTTTATCCACTTCGTAAGTGGGTTTTATTTTCTTTCACCATATGTTTTATCAAATTCTGTGTTGTAGTATGTCTAATTAGGGCTTAATTTATTTATTAAATTAGGGCTGCAACAATTAATCGATAAAATCGATTATTATCGATAATGAAAATCATCGACAACGATTCTCATTATCGATTAGTCAGGTCTGTCCACAGTGCACGTCCAACTTCAGCCGGTTGTGTCAAATTACAGCACTGAATAACGCATTTCTATGGACAAAATGCATTTAAAAATAGTGGAGGAAACAGAATGAGATGCCGCGGGAGAAGTACGTGATCCAAGCTGCCCAAAACATGATAATTCTTTATTTTGAGCTTAAAGTTAATGCATTAGTGTAATGGCTTGCCCTTTCAGGCGCTGTGACACAGCGTGTGCATCCTCAGCGCAAAAAACGTTCAGTTTGCGGTCATATCCTTATATATAAATGTCACAAATTCACGCGAGCATTACCATTTAAAGGTCAGTCCTGAAAGCCTGTGTTAAGTTTAAAATACCGAATGAGCGGTGGTGCGGCGGGCGCGTGCACGCGTGTCAGACAGATGGAACGCAGAGAGGGGGGTTAAGTTGGTTTTGTTTTCGATATTCGTGACACATTCAGCGATAAATAGTGTTCCTGTGGCTCAATGGTTAGAGCATTGCGTTAGTAGCGCAAAGGTTGTGGGTTTGATTCCCAGGGAACACACATACTGACAAAAAAAATGTATAGACTGAATGCACTGTAAGTCGCTTTGGATAAAAGCGTCTGCTAAATGCATAAATGTAAATGTTAACGGCAATAACTCCATATCGACTTGCCCCCCAAAAAATCTAAAAAGTGTGACCGCCAAAAGGGCAAAGCTGATCATGTTTCACAGCCTTCTTTTCATAGTTTTCGCTCGATGTAATAAGCACTAGTCCGCACAAGCTGTCGCAATGTGCATCAAGCTAGGAGTGCTTGCTCTCTGCAGAGCTTTCAGTAAGGAACCGTTGTGGAAAGTGCAAGTTTTCTTAGTTTTTTGCTATAGCTCACTGGGCGGTGTTTTTGTAATAGCTTTTTTAGTTAAAGGGCCTATAGACATGAGACCAGTGTCAATCGAGAGAGAGGAACAGTGGACATTTTTCACAACCTTCCATTTTACACCTACTGGTAGAAAAGGGAATTGCATGTCAAAAATTAACTTTCTTTTTGGGATAACAGCATGTAATTGTCTGAATATAAATATGAGACGCTCCATAACCGCCTTTTACGGGATAAAGAAATGACAGTAAGACGTGACTGTGATCAAAGTCAACGTGTGTTCCTGCAGAACATTCCTCTCACCTGTTGGTTAACACGGAGTCTTTTTTATTATTATTATTTACATTGTTAAAAGAGATTTAAACTATATTCACTATATACAATTCATAACAAATTTATTAAAACACATTTATGTAAGGTTTTTAACAAATTATGTAAGGTTTGTGCCACTACTGCTCTAAACTAACAGCATTGGTGATTACCAAAGTCATGTTTTAGCTTTCTGTATTGGTTAGTCCTCCAAAATGTGTAAGCTCTTTAGTAACAATAGTAGGCTATTTCTAATGTTATAACATAATTATTGCTGTTATCTATGAAAGAAAGGCAGAACACTTTAGTGTTTTTTTTCAGATACCAAATTAGTCAAAAAGTACATAAACGATGCAAGCAAGAATGCAAGCTGTTATAAGGCCATTTTTGTTATTATAAATACTAATGAGTTGTTTCTGTTTGTAATTTCCCCAATACATGACAATAACATTTTTAGAATATTTTTTTTTTTGACAGATTCCTAAAATATTTGTTTTCTCTTTATGACAGGTGGTTTAATAAATTAAGCACTGTATGTTTTTACAGCATTCAGTTTGTTTGAAGGACATTGAACAGAATGTGGAATAGTGTGTTTTTTGTCAATAAAATAAAAGGTTTTAATCCGATTAATCGAAAAAATAGTCGACCAACAAATCGATTATCAAAATAATCGTTAGTTGCAGCCCTACAAAAAAGTATATCACGGTATTTCTTTTTAAATTATACCGGTTTCAAAGTATATGATGGTATTTATTTTTTCCATGCATGACCGGGTGTGAACTAGGGGTCGACCGATTATCGGCGCCGATATTAAGCATTTTTACGATTATCGATATCGGCCATTTTCAAAACAGATTTGCCGATAATTTTGTAGTTTTTTTTATTATGCAAACAAACATACTATTTACAGGTGACATTATTAATAAATAATTGAATAAATAATACAGGTGAAATTATTTAATGTTTAAATGCACTATTTGGCTCGATGCAGCCTGTCTGAGCTCAACACTCTGTAGCCTAGAGCAATCTCCGCCCACCGCTCATCTGCTATGTAGGGAGTCACGAGTCCGACCAATCAACGCGGAAAACTGAAGGCAGTCTCACACTGAAAGCACTTGCTAACTGGAGCTGCGTCAGTGATCACGCATCAGTTGTCTCTCAAAGGTAACGTTGCTGAAGTTGCAATAAATCACAATCCACTACACTGAAGTTGCAAAACACCTCAATATAACCAAAGATGTCCGCGATGTGGAAAATGCGGGCGGAATCGCGGAATGCAGTCATATAATGGAATTTACCGTATAACGCGGAATGTCATGGAATTTGTCGAAGTTTGGATGAATTAATCAAAAGTAGGTCAGTACACTTAAATCGACTCGTGCTATGGACTAGTATCTATAAATATTAAGCCGCAAAAACACTTTAAATATGAATCCTGCATGTTCTGCATCTCTGTTAATGAATGACACAGACGTGCGGTTTCATTTACTGCACACATACATGCTGAATAACGTGTGATGCTCGCGGTGTTTTCAGCATCTGCCGTCTCACTAAATGAGGACATAAATACATGAACAACATCCCCAGAACTGCTCGGAGAGTCACTTCATGAGCATTTGACCATTTAATTTGAGTAAAACGATCGTCATATCATATATACATAGGCTACAGAAACGTAAAAGTTCCTCATGGCAACCTGTCAAAATATAAGTTCAATTTAGCCGAATATATTACTGTATACGTAATACAACTACAACAATTATTACAACTTTTGTTGAGAATAATCACACAATACGCTAAATACGTTTACTTTAAGTTTAACAAAATGTTTACAGAATGCTTCTGGGTGATCCCTGCACTTATGTTATTATTAATATTACTGTTTATTTAATGTTGTTGTTATTAACAGTTTTCAGAATTAAAGACATGTTTAAAAGCATTTAAAGAAAGTTTTTTGTCAGAGCTCTTGTTATTATTAATTTTGGCATTCATTTTCATTTTTACACCAGACACGAATATCGGTTCAAAATATAGGTTATCGGTCTACTTGATCTGTAATAATCGGTATCGGCCCTGAAAAACACATATCGTTCGACCCCTAGTGTGAACCACATTTTTCACTGACTGAGAGAGAAAAAAACTGCAGTAGATTGACTTACAATGCCATATTTTAGTGTCATGATGAGCAAATTTTGTAGAAAAATTCCACACTAAATAGTGACTAAACATGACTCATTAATAGATGTTAACCAGGAGCCACTCTCATTTATAATTGCGACATAGTCTGATAAAATCAACATGCATCTAACATTACACTAAAGAGCGGCTATGCGGTGGTTTTGAGAGCGCACTGCCTGCGTCGGAGTAACAAACAAAAAAACAACAACAAGGGCATGATATTCACAGACAGACAATCTATGCTCATATTTATAAGTCCAAACTGTCCGTAAGTGACAGGTGCTTGGAAACGTTGTTTTGTACTCCTTTACTGACGGCTGTATTTTTGCTGCAGTATAGCCAGCTGAATGCACTGCTTCTCTGCCGCTCAGCTCACTGCACAGAACAGATGCAGAGAGAGGCAACTGGCGACATCTTCTAACTGAACCATAAGGTTTATCCCAAGAAGTTGCTAGGTTTTTCAGTTTGTATATTCTATGTAAAAAAGCTGCTAATAGGGTCTGAAAGTTGTTAAATATAGTGCTAAAGTCGCGCTCGTGTGTGAGCGAGATGCGGGAGCTGATGGCAGCGGACGGTGGATATTGTGGATGACTTCTCTCTCATCAAATTCTACTAGTGCTACATCTTCAGTTTCGGAACTTTCATGCTTAGTAACACATACTGCTATATCCTTGCCAAAATGCAATAGTGAAAAGAAACCCCTCCCTAACAGTGCGTTACGAATGTTATTTAAATGACACCGGTATTGCGGTATTTTAAAAATTCATCTCATGAGAAAAATACTGGTACATGACCTTATCATGTGCTTTTCCTCAAAGAATTAGTATCATATCTAAAGCCTGAATCAGTTCAGTTTTTTTTTTATCTCTGCAACAAAAAGATTAATTCAAGAGGCAATTATCTTTATTGGTCTTGGCCATCCATTAGCGTGCACAAAATCAATTAAATCAAATCACCTGTTTTCAGCTCCATCAACAAGCTTCTAATAGGGTCAACTTTACGAGAGACTTACATTAAAAGGGTTTCAGTTGCTAGACCGGTCTTGGCTAATGACATTTACTTCTATGCTAGAGAGAGGGTGGAGAGCTCTTCTGCAGCGGATGGTTAATGTTTAAGGAGGAGAGCTACACAATAAAATACATTTACATCTTGAGCTCTTAGGGTATACAGCTTGATGCTCTACATTAGAAGCAACTGAATAATAAATGTTTAGATGCTGTTTCTTAACCAATAATCAGAACGAAAACCTCAGATCATCATCATCCAGATATCAAAATTAATTCAAATAGTGTCCATTGTTTTGGGACACTGAAAGCATAAGGGAGGTCACATGTGTGGATGAAAGACAGAGTGGACATGCTCGACAAAATTGCAAGAAAAAAAATACATGAATAAATCACAGTTGCTGAATAATTCATTATTTATTGCTGCCTAGGTTCCACATGAATGCCCACAGCAACTTATGCTCTAGTCCAAAATCACGAGGGAACCAAACGGCTGGAGTACATCAGAAAACCGGAGGGGAACATGGGGAACAGAGCACCAAAGCACCAAAAAACAAAAATTGTGTTGGCTAACCATATAAACCACTTAAAGTGGCAAACACTCTCCAAGTCAGCCCACACACAAGCTAGAGAAAGCTGGAAGCCCTGACCACATATACCTCAGCATTTGTTTCCGACGAGGATGGGAAGGAATACAAGGCTGCATAAAAGCTAAGTAAGCAATTACAGCATTCAAGGGTTATGCCAGTTCAGTTCCTATGGTGGAGGAGATGTTCATGTGCTAAAAGCATCCTTTAAGAAATGTGTCAAAGTCTGACGCCCAGACATGATTGATTGAATAATTTTTCTTCCTGTCTTGTAGAAGAACCTGGTTTTGGTGCGAGTCAACTGGCATAAAGTCATGCCCAATATTGTGTCAGCGCTACAGTGGCAACTACTTTAAAAACGTATCGGCTTAAAACTTAAAAGCGAGAGTCTTATTCTCGCTATTCTGTGGGGAAAAAGTGAAATGGCTGCACCCATCATCACTGCAAGCGCAAGAGAAAGGGGGAAGAACACAGATGTAACATGTGGCAGATTTTCACCAAAGGCAGCCTTTTGTCTTTAATACTGTGAATGATGTTCATCCAGACACAGAGCTAAGATGATGCACGTTAAAAATAAGTAATTTAATTAAAAAAAGTACATGTCCCTTTCATCACATAGCAGATGAAACAATCCCAAAGAACCCCATCACAGCTCACCCAGAGACTATGTTAAACAGCCCTTTTTCTTTGAGGCAGCCAATGACAAAGAAAGCCACAGATCAAATTCTGCCTGACGGGAAGCTGAAAGGAGCGCTGGACTAAATAACGTTACACATTAGGAGTTTGGGAACCTGGAAGAGGCAAGCAAGCAGCTACTTCGCAATACCTGTGAACATGTGAGATTGCCTGGTTTGAGATTGCCTGGTTTGACATTGCTGTTTTTCTTGGACAACCTATGAACAAATAAGAACAAGTGCATTCTCAATTGCAGAGAAATGTTGTGCCACACGCTCATAACTCGCTTTCAAAATATGGCGGATGGTGCAAAAAAAATTTGGGGGGGCGCAAACAAACTGAAAGTACGGGTGATCTGGTCCAAGCTCCTTGATTCTTTTTTTTTTTTTTTTTTGAACGCCTTGTGAACGGGTATTTTTGTAAAGATAAAACCAAATTTTCTTTCATCTCAAGATATTGCGCTTGCTTCCACATTAATTAGTACCTGTCTGTCAACTGACGAGCTGCTGCTGAGTGGAATGAGAGTCGTTGAGAACAGTCCAATCACATGAGGCCAAACATATAAAAACAATATTGATTCGCTCTAACAACAAAAGTGGGAGGGTTTGGGGCGCAGAGCCTATAACTAACAGTAGAATACTATGACTAAATGATTTTATTTAGTTGATATTTGCGATATATTTGTAACTTATTTTTAACATGTTAAAGGGGGCTAACTTGAAGGGGGAGCGGCACCCCAGCGACCCCTATTGACCAGCCACCACTGGTGCAGATAGTTATGATGGTAATAGCACAGTTCTGATAGCATTTAGCCAGGGGTGTGAAGTAACGAATTACAAATACTCACGTTACAGTAATTAAGTAGTTTTTTATCAGTAATAGTACTTTTTTGAGTAGTTTAGAAATGGTGTATCAGTACTTTTACTCCGCTATTTTCCTCTGTTTGTGGTCGTTACATGCTTATTTAAATTAGATTTTTTATCATCATATTCTGAAGAATGTGGGGAACAGAGCAGTTCTGGGGCACCATTAACTTACATTGTATGTTTTTTTCCTACTATGGAAGTCAAGGGTGCCCCAAAACAGCATGGTTGCAAACTTTCTTCAAAATATCTTCCTTTGTGTTTGGCAGAACAAAGAAATTCATACAGGTTTGGAACTACTCGAGGGTGAGTAAATGATGACAGAATCTTCAATGGGTGAACTATCCCTTTAATGTCAAAGAGAGTCTGAGAGTTCCTCAAATTAAAGCTCTGATTCATTTGAAAAGATCTCTAAACTACTTTGCAATCCTTGACATCAAATTATTTATAGAACATGAAAAAATGCTCATTAACCGATTATTAACCGTTAACCGACAAGACTATTTTAAATTAGAACTTAATTAAATTAGAAAGAATAAGTGTCTGTGACCCGTTAATAATACTAGCATTTGTTTTTCGGGGATTTATTTTACATGCGCAAAAAGCAGCAAACTACTTAACACGGGGATTCACATGATCATCATAGCTATGAGCCTACATAAACAGTAAATAGCCTACTATTTTGGCATTGAAATCATGAATACAGAAACATTTGATTTTGTGTTGAACGAGAGACCCAACATTGGTTTCAGTTTCGTTTTAGCCTAAATGAATTCGTTTTGGTTTGTCATTTATATAGCGTTCTTACATTTTTTTAATTGTATTCTTTTCTAAATAGCCTTTGCTGTCTTAGATTTGCTATGATAGTCTTAGATTTGTTGTGGAGTGAGAACTAAAATAACCTAGCTATGTTTACACTGTTTATTATAATGTTTGTAATTAGTGTCGGCCTATTTCTGAATGAAATAATAAAATGCTACTTATAAGCGACTTCGGTCTCTCTCTCTCAAAAAATTTGTATACACGTAGCTTATTTTAACCATGCAGAAAACCTTATATTTTTATAAATGACTGAAAAAAAAATAGATATAAGTGGCTTTAAACGGTTTAACTGATTGTATCAATCGGTCAAAATTATTATCGGTCGGTTAACGGTTAAAATGAACATCCCTAGTTACAACCACTGTCACCAAAAAAAATAGATCCTTCAATGTCATCTATGTGAAAATCCATTATCACATAAAGCACTTCAAGGCCCTTTTATTTTATTTTTTATTTTTAAGTCTACAAATAGCATCAGGGTGGGGAAGTAAAGCTGAACTTTACCCTACACTCTCTATAAACATTCATACGTGTCTTATCTTACGAGACCTTGAAGTAAGTAATAATTAAACCATTACTTCCAGTGCAAGGAAAAACACACTGCATCAATAAGGGTGTTAACCAAAGCTTGTCGACACTACGCTAGGGTGTTATAGGTGGTTTTTAGTGTATTGCAGTGTGGTTGCTTTGGGTGTTGATTAATGGACAAAGTTAAAAAGAATAATTTCCGCTGTCAAAATATGACCATGAGATTTTTACAGTTTTAACATCCAGTACTAGATGAAAATCTTATAGTGGTTACTTAGAAAAGTAACAGTCGCATCTGTCCTGTCATACAGTGGGAGTCAATGGGGTCCAAAAAAACAAGCATTCTTTGTCAAGACTTACCCTACCGTTCAATATATATATTTAAAGAAATTAATCATTTTATTCAGCAAGAACTTTCAACTTTAATAACAATAAGAAAACCTTTAAGCATCAAGTCAGTATTTACTGTATTTTTGATCAAGAAATGCAGCCTTGGCGAACATAAGACATAAAAAAAACTATAATAAAGAAAAAACTTAAATCAACCCCAAACTTTTGAATAGTAGTTTACATAAACATCCCTTAAACCCCTAGTGTTCAAGTAAAAAAAATATGCTTGCCTCTATCACACCCTACAAATCAAAGTACATTTCTTACATTAGACTTCATTCTCAGCTTGGCCAGATGCCGTCTGCAACCTTCTCTTTTCTACAACAGCAACGGCTCAGGCACTGAACCATGAAGTATCACGGAAGCCCACAAACAAGAGTCACCAGCGTCTCTGTGCGGCCTTTTGTTTGATGCCTTCCAGAATTCAAAAGCTATGGCAGAAATCAGGCTTGTCTCACTGTTGTGAATCTGAGTTCTGAGGGGGGAAAAACATGGGAAGTCTGAAGGGGGGAGGGGGAAGTTGTTTCAGAGCTTTTGGCAGAGGAAGGGGGTTCCTGTGTTGGATAAGAAGGGGCCGTGGTGTCAACAAGGCACAGGCTGCAAAAGAATCAGAACAAACTTTCGCACAAAGGAGCCCCTCAGCACCCGGGGGCAAGAGAGCCGTTTCACTGGAGAGGTAGTCAAATCAAACCATAAAACAGGTTGGGCGCGAGCCATTAGATCAGCTAGCACTTAAACAAAACGTTCTTTCTATAGCAGCCCTCCACTGTCCTATACAGTCTCCCAGTAGACTTGCATGTATGACACAAAAAGAAAAATGTCTACAAAGAATTTAAGCAATCCCTCTTCAAATTCCTCAGAACGGAGCAGACCATCAATGAAAAATTTTTGTTTTCGTTTCTCGCAGTAATGAAACGGCCGAACAGTGAGAGCTTTGTTTCAAAAGGGCCAACATTCAGTGTGATAGAGTCCATGCTACGACTCTAATAATAGGCAACAGATCTAGCGAATTACCCTGAAGCTGTAAAAATTCCCAAACCTCCTGGGAGAGGGATGGCTTTTTGATGGCCCAAAGCAAAAGAGGGCCAATCCTGTGGTCTGAGGACTCTTTAACATTTAAAAGTAGATTTCAGTCGGGCTACAACATTTCATGTTTCAGCTGAAAAGGTGACACACAAAGTGTATTTAATCCTAAAGTTTGATTATGCACTATCATCTCTTGTATAATAAAATGAAGGCTGTAGCTGGACTGCACATAAACCTAACCTACTGTACCTCTATTATAATTGCGCATGTAAACATACTTTCTGAAGGGATCAAATTTTCCTCACAGCAGTGCAAAAACACTCCTTAAGGAACATCTTAAACGCATACAAATAATAATACACCTTGCAGTAGGGTAATAGGCCTGAATCTCCAGCTTCCTTCATGCTTTCATCTACAACAGTGCGCAAAATAAACAAGTACTTGCTCCAGAGAATAAACAATTTAACCCACATTACATAATGCCTTAATATAATCTGTATCATCTCTGAGAGTCAATCCAGCACTAAAAATCAGCATTCAAGAGAAATCCATTCAGCGTAAATGTATTTACAGTCAAGATTCGATTCTTAACATTGTTATATGATCTGATTAGGGCTGTCGCGATTCGCCATGACTAGTCGATTTTTAAAAATCGTCGACTTCATTTTCTCGCGTCGACTAACCGTAAAATTACGGAAAATTAAAATAAATCCATCTCTGCATGTTGTTGCGAGTTTGGGTTTATTATAACGTTCATCTGGGAATGCAACATGTGCCATTTCATAAGATTTGTAAGGTAGATCATTTATAAACCCAAGCAAACACAGGAGAATACTTTGCGATTTAAAAAATAAAAGCTCAAACCCTCACTCGGAGTTTACACGTTTTGATGTCCACATATTCATCTAATTACAGAGGCTATAACATTTCTTTCCTAAAAAAATGGCAAATATTGAAGATTAAGTGGACGTTTGAATTAAATGGTGCTTGGTCAATATTAAACAAGGATTAGATTGTGCAGTAATGTGTAGAAATAATTATCAGGCGGCCAGTGCCCTCTGCAGGCCTTTGTTGTCATGCGTAATATACATTAGCTCTATTGTTTATTATGCATTATTTATTTTAAGTTTTGTTCAATAAATCCATATGATTTCTTGCATTTGATACTTTATTTGAACTAATTATTATTGCACCATTGCTATTATATATGTATTTTAAGTCATTTTAAAAGCTGTTGTTCACTTACATCTATTTTTATTACCACCAAAAAAATAATTATAGGGACCCATGAAATCGGTTTTATTTCCAAATTCAGTTTTTTTTTTTTTTTTATATAATCTGTTTTAATGGTTAAATTAAATAGTATTAATTAAAAAACCTGTCTAATTAATTGAGTTTTATCTTTACTAAATTATGTTTTCCATTATTTTCTAGATTCCATTTGAATGGTTCCATTAAATTGTCATAATCAAAAGCATCTCCAATTAATTGATTTTATATTTAAAAAATAAAAAAAGTGTTTAAATTCCAATAATATATATATATATATATACATACACACACACACACATATATATACACATACATACATATATATATTAAATACTGCACATTGACATTTTTACCTAAATAAATTCTGGTAAATACTATTTCTGCTAAATACTCCTTTAAAAAGTGTTGTTTGATTATTATTGTATTATTAGACTAGAACACGTGGATATGTTGTCATTCTTACACTATAATACTGAACTTTGGTTTCAGTGATTTGGACTATGAGATAGAGTGCAATAAGAAAGTGTCCATGTTGCACTTTTCTTTTGCTTTAAAAAAGGATTTCATAGAAATTTGGATTTCATTTGGTTTAATAACAGTTTGATAAAATTGCTGTTTTTTTGCAGGCAATGAATCGTTTAGATTAATCGATTAATCGAAAAATGTGTCGATAGATTAATCGAAATAAAATTATTTGTTAGTGGCAGCCCTAGATCTGATATCTTTTCAATCATCTGCGACTAAAGGTGCTAAGAAAAAAAAAATCATTGCTATGGCTATACAGCATTTAACAGCACTAAACAACACCTGTGTCTCCAAGCATCTGACTACTGTAGACATGTTTTCATACTTCCCAAAATGAGTGCAAAGCTGAATCTGACAAGTCTGGTATTGAGGAAGGCAGGATTGCTTCTTTTAGCACGTAATTAGCATGCAAACTGCTGTGTTAGGCGGCGAGGCTGATCTACAGATGGCAAAAACCACAGCGGTAGAGGAAGACTTTCCCCTTGAGAGCTGGATTAAAAGGCCACAGCTAATACTCGTGGCTAATAGTCACAGGGAGACCAGCACCCTCAGGGCCTATCATCCACCACCTCAGCACTGACGTCACAATTGCAGCTGCCACATGAGCAGACAAATGTCTCAAGACTTTAAAAAAAACTATTTGAGTGAAAGCATTGGCTAGTCCTTCATTGTACAATATCGTTTAAAGAGACGGAGTTCAAATCAGTTAAAGACTGGAACAGTAGCAGCAGAAAATTCAGCTTTGCCATCAAAAGAATAAACAATATATATAGAAAACAGTTATTTTAAATTGTAATAATATTTCCGTTGAGCCTTAGAGACTTCTTTAAAAAAAGTGTTTTAAATCTAATCTTTGAACAAAAATGCATTTTAATGCTTTATTTTGGAAGAAATCATTTAGATCTCTTACTGAGTTGGTCGGTAAGTGTTTATGAACACTTTACATTCTTTTAGAAAGCGAGACATAAAAATATGCACCTGAAAAAGACATGCCTTCCCAGAGATCCCGCTGAACTGTGAACCAATCAATGGTCTTCTCTGCAAATTCCTTTGAGAAGATGCGTGTTCTTGGTGGGGCATGGAGAGGAAATGAAATATGCTTTTCCAATTCTAAATCACACTTATTAATTCATACTCTTCAAGAGCTCAATGACAGGATTTGGATAAAAAAAATTTTGCGTAGTTTTCTCTTATAGCTTGTACTAGCTTTTATCCAGAATTTAACTTCAAAGCATGCTATTTTTTCCCCAGAGTCAGTTGTAGCTACCTTTAGTAATAATTGACTTACAACAGTTCAGATTGCAACGGCCGTTTCCGAATCTGCCTGGTGGTCTTTTTCTGTGGCCTAAGGGAGTGTTCCTGTGGTAATCCCACTGAAAGTGGGTCAATGAGTCGGGGGACGGAGCTCCCAGACAGGGATGGACAAAATGGGGGATGGTGACCACCCACACAAACATGCACAAGAAACCTGGGACAATATCTACACCTCAACCTGGTCAACAAAAAATGTAATTACATCAAAAATCTTCAGAGCTCATCAATGAAGGAAACATAAAAATATAAAAAATACATAGACACAAATTACCTTTAACATGCAATTCATCCGATGGTGTGATCAGATAAAGTCAGCCTTAGCCCAAGCATATTATGCACAGAAATATATAATCAACCAACAGTAATTAAGCAGAAATCTATTAAGGCTAATTACCTCACATTAGCATTTGTCATACAAGCTCAGGCCACTACTTCATCTGACTGAGGTAAGATCATGAAAAATTCATGATTTATTAATGTGACAACAGAAACAAATAACAGAAGCAGTGGGAAAGAGCAGAGAGGAGTGCCTCATTTTAAATAAATTAAACAACGGTATTCGCTACAGTCCTTTTTAGATGTTAATGCAATTTCATCCTATTTATGTATAAATACTAGTTAATGTTTCCCACACATTGACTTTACCTGGGCGGGCCGCCCAGTATATTTGGTGACACTTTTTTTGTATTACTATTATTATCCTCTTACACTTTTTTTTTTATCCGCCCGAGAAAATGAAACCATTCGCAATCGATTAACTATTGGAAAATCTCCCATCGCGGCTCTACACCTTTTGTACGGCTCGTTCTGTGTGCTCGAGAACTGTCGACATTCCCACAGACAACCTCCAGTGTTTTCCATACATTCATTTGTGGCGAGTCGCCTCAATATCAACCGCCCTATGCCATCAGCTCCCGCATGATGAGCGCGACTTTAGCACTATATTTAGCAACTTTCAGACTCTTTTGGTCCATAACAGGTACATACTGACAACCCTAGCAATTTTTTTTTTTTAAACCTTAGCTTTCATTTATTTGGAAGATGTCGCCAGTACTGCGAGCTGTATGTCGTGAGGTTGTGAGCGCGAGGTCTGTGCAGTGTCGCCTCTCTTTACGTCTGCTCTGAGCAGTGAGCGGCAGAGAAACAGCACTTTCAGCTGGCCGTAAGCAAGCCGACTTGTCAATATATAATTTATAAAAACAGCATTTCCAAGCACCTGTCGCTTACTGACTGTTTGGACTTTTAAATATGAACATAGTTCGTCTGTTAATATGCTCAGTTTGTCACTCAGACGCAGGCAGTGCGCTGAATGAGACAAAACCGTAGCCAAAACCACCGCATATAGTCACTTTTATTGTAAGCTAGATGTATATTGATTTTATCAGACGATGACACAATTATTAATCAGGATTTAAGGAGTATAGTGAGAGTGATTCCTGGTTAACATGTAGTATTAATGGGTCGTTTTTACTATTTATACTTGTTTTATGTATGACTACATAAAATATAATGTGAACAGCTTTATTGGGCATTCAGTTGTATTACAGTATGTGACATTTCATAGAGTAGAACAGTTCTGAAGTGCCAAAGCTCGTCTGTACGCAAACTTGACGCAATGACGTCACGAATATGCAAATTAATATGTGACGTTACCTGCCGCCACAAGTCTCACGAAATCCTGTGGGAAACACTGCAAGTATAACACTGAAATTCATTGCATATACACCAGCACAAAGCCATCCATCAACTAGAGGTAGGGAAACTAGTTTGTTTTCTTTTTTCCTATGTGTTCTTGGAATGATTAAAGCCTATGTCTGTGGGAAGGAAGAAAATATATTAAATGTGATCCTTGCAGTGTCCTTGATTAGCCTGGTGAGCAAAGGCTCACAGAACAGTTAATAAAGTCTGAAATTTTTGTTAAGGTATTAAAGAAGGAAAAAACACAGAGTTATTACTTTTACTGTTTAGTCATTTAGCAGGCACTTTTATCCAAAGCGACTTACAAATAAGAAAAAGTAACTAAAACTATAAGTTAAAACTCTATAAATACTAATATATATATATATACACACACACACACACACACACACACATTTGAGAAAATTGAGAAATTAAATAAAATGACAAATGCATACAAAAACATTTCAAAACTAAAACATTTAAATGAAAAAAATAAAGCTAAAGACAATTCAAAATATTAAAACAACAAAAGGTATGAGTATAATTGAATATAAAAATGTTGACATTGCAAATATTACCCTTTATGCAGTGACTAATTTTCCAGGAAACAAGATTTATACAATTTAATAGGACCAAAAAAATGTTTTAGATTATGACAGATTCTTTTAACCAGAATGAATAGCATTTGCAGCATGGGAATTAGAAATAATTTCCTTCATCTGTATCAGATCAATGTGACAACTTCCACAAATCACATTGAGGCAGATTGAATTTCCTCCACTCTTCCAGCTGGGGCAGTGACCAGCGCTGTGCTTTGTGACACAGTACTGAATGAATCTATTGTTTAATAATGATTGGCACTGCAGAGTTATTTCAGCTTGGTAAATTCCAAACCGTGGCATGGAGGAATTTCAATCTCAGGGCCAAGTCTCAGCTTCAAGTCTGGCAGGCTCACTGTCAGACCACCGGTGCCTGAAGCCATTCAGATGCAAGTCATTTTAAAAGCTGGAAAATCATGCAGTCGAAAAGGTAAATCTGCAAAGAAGCTCAAATCATTTTGAGTAATTAATATGGAAGCAGAAGTACAATTAAGTAACCTGAGCTTGCCAAAGAAAAATTGTCAAATGGCAAACACCAATCAAAAAAAAATTATAATAATTATTATTTTGCCGACCCTTGTCAGCCGGGTCATTTTTGCATGGCTCAGCTCGTTCATGTTCCAAACAGCTGTTCTGCCTCACACACACACACCCAATTAACAGCACCACATCCTGCTGAGAAGCACCTCAGCAGCATCATGGGAGGGAGAAACATGCCAAAAATATCTGAACACCAACCAACATTAGTGCCGTGACTAACTAGGAGTGGGCTAGAGCGGGAGGAAGAGCGCTGACTACCTCTAGGTGTTGAGTCTGAAATCCCATTAATGAGCACTCGGGCTGTTTTGAAGTGATATGTGCCAGGTAATTACTCTCACAATGTACAGTGAAATTATCAGTGAATTCTAACAGACTGTGATTCAGGGAGCTTGACTATGTAATCCATTCAGGGTCCTTGACTATGTAATCCATTCACTTTTAGAAAATGGGCAATAGATCAGGGAAGTGAAAAGTGGATTATTGATTAACTTTTATCTGTTTAATCAGAAATCAAGTTTGCATAAAGACCGGCAGGGCTAACAGCTAGCGTGACGGATCTACTTGTGAGCTTGTTAACATTTCAGGACAAAAAAAAGATTCCAATTACAGTTAATTTACACTGGGTCAGCTTTCTAATAATTATGCAAGGTCATATGCCTGTTCTCTCTGTTGAGAGAGCAACATTTCGAGCATATGAGACGTGTCCGAACATATCCAGATTAGGGTGAAATCCCCATGGTGGATGCGTTTTAAAATCAGTGTAATTGAGTTAGGATATAAAAACAGAAAGGATTGAAGCTTGCTACTCTGCCTGGGAGTGTGTGTGTGTGTCATGTCAATGGCTTTCTAAAGCAATACAAGTGTTTTGTAATCTGGTGTAAAACACATATCCAGGGAGCCATGCTGGTCTCCATTGCACATGAAGCACTGCTTCAAAATTATTCAAGATGACAACTCATTGAAACAGCTCGTATAAAAATGGCACATTGCTGGGTAAATTGGACACGTGACGCATTACAAAACATTTTAAGTGGTTTACATTACAGTGTCCAACTCCTATTCTGTATTATTATAACCACAACAGCAAGAAAGTGTAATTATAAAACTCCAAAAAACGATTAAACATCAAGTTGTACTTAGTATTTATGTAATTAGACTGTAAACAAAATAAAATGTGACCCATTTGCAACCTGAATACAACTTTCCCAGAGTAAACTTTACCATGGAAACCATAGTTTCTTAAAATATCACAGGTTTTTTTTTACTTTGTGCTTTACCTTGTGTGAACGTTCTTCTAACTAAAACCTCAGGTTAAGGCCACGTATAACTCTAGGTTAAGCAAGGTTTCACATTTGTAATATTGAAACAGGTTTTACACCGCATTTAACCCTTGTTACGAATCCCTTGTTCCGCCAAATTATAGTGGAAAAGGCATGTGAAGCGATGCGGTACTAGAATGTCACATTGTGTTAGCAACAGACAACTATTCAAGTGCCTCAGTGTTGTTATTATTATTATTAGATATTAGATATTCATGCCCTTTGTTAAGTTGCAGACACTTTCGCGCTAAATGAAACCGCTAAAATGACTACAATCATTTTTAATAACTTAACAGGTAGTCTAAATTATTAGAAATTGAGAGCAATAACATTAATTTGATGAATAGCCTACAGCGAGCGATAGCCCAGGGATCCTCAAATCTGGACCACTCCTGCAGAGTTTAGCTCTAAACCTAATCAAACACACCTGAGCATGCTAATCAGAGTCTTCAAGATCATTAGAAAATCACAGGTAGGTGAGTTTGATCAGGGTTGGAGCTAAACTCTACAGCAGATTGGACCTCCAGGGTAAGATTTGAGGAACCCTGCGATAGCCTATTCATCTAATAATTAATGTTACTGACATAATCAAAAAGTAAAAGCCGAAATGTTGAAACCTAACTACCAATGAGAAATTACTGTTAACCATGATAAAGCAGGAACAGCATATTTTTGTCATTTTGACAGTTGTGGTTAATAAATGCTAGTGTGGTATTTGTGAAAATTACCGTCAGAAAAGACTATCATATGAGAAACATAAGTTTAAGAACTCACTTGTCATACTCGGCGTTGTCCTTGTCACATCGCGCGTCCTTGTGTTTCTGCCAGTCTTTGCCATGTTTGCAGGTGGTGAGGAGAACTACATCCTCCGCGTTATGAACATGATATAAGGCATTCCTCGTGTCCGAGCCGATGCCAGTCAAATAGCGTTTCCCCTTAAATACCAACATATACTTTCTAAAAGGTGGAATGGTGTTGTATTTCAAGTACCCCCTGTCCCCGCCGGTCCTTGGGTGCTCCTTGGAAAACAAGGGGATGGATACGTCAAAGTTGGGTCTGAAGTTCTCTGTGCTGATGCTCGCTTTGGCCAGCATGGCTTGACCGATGTCAAAGCCCAAGTCTTCCGTGTAGTCGGGCCACGTGCCCGAATACAAATTAAATATGAGGTGATTTCTACCATTGTTCCACAGAGGCAAGCTCTGCACCTTAGTTTTGAGATTGTGCACGTACTGTGGCGATAACTGATCTCGGTCAAGAGTGTCCAAGCTCAGGACGAACAGACAAGCTTGACCAGGGTCAGAAGTGTAAAACCTAGAGCCCTCGATGGTAGATAAAATATTCAGGTAACTTTCCGAGATCTTCTCGCCCTTCTGCTGCGGGTACACGTACACTTTGAATCCGTTCCTCTGACATAAGGAGAAATCGAAGCATGATTGCATGCGGCACCTTTTGCCCTTGTAAACGCTCGAGTTCACGTCTCTCTTATGCCTGGGCGATATGTGCACGTTATATTCCTCCGTGTCCGAATGGTCCCACGGGCTGAAGTGTTGTAAGGGATCCGAGAAGTGTGGCCACGGCTGCTCGGGACGACTATATCCATGCCGGCTCCTGGACCCCGTGGCCGCCGGATCCGGGACCCCTCCTCCAAAGTAAAAGAGCAGAACTAGAAAGGCGCCAGTCAATAGCGAGATCAGATATCGTTTTTTGGCCTGCATGTGTCCTGAAGGCCAGATCGCGATGTTTGCAAATAAATCTCAAGCGGTTGGAAGTTTGTCTCTCAACACCACCTCCTCCAGCTAGTATTGCTCCGCCATCTTCCAGTCTGCGAGGATTTACAACTCACGTCTTCCCTCTTCAGATTCCGATCACCGAACAGCAAGCGATTGATCCAGCGCATGTGGGCGATTTTACATCGGGGTCCGCGCTCTCCCTCGTCTGTCTAGTAGCAACATTTCACAGGGCAGCTGTAACAGTAACCGTAACTGTTAAGATCATCATAAACGCACAATCAGGTATGCTTACTTGGTTTTCCCCCGGTGGAGTAATGCAAATGCAACGTTTGTTGACAGGACACGCGCTAGATAAATGCGTCGCACGGTCCGACTCGCGCTGGAGAGTTGCAGCGGCACTGACTCGCGGAGTTTGTCTTTGGAGAGCAGCGGGTCCCACTGGAAAAGATGGAAAGTCGTTAATAATACAACGACCGAGGTTTATCTCCGATGCCGTGGCGTTTCCGAACCACACGTCCAGACTAAACTAAAGCTCGCCGTTCGCAGAGTAACTCCATTCACCTCCGAAACAATAATAAAGAAGGGGCAGTTCACCGGAACGACAGTAACCTTACGAATGAATCCCTGCATTTCTCTTATCCCTGCGCTCTCCGTGGACCTTCACACACGCAAGAAGTATATTTCCTCTTCATCGGGACACCGGCTCTGGAAAGCGAGGTTTCACTTTTGGCGAAAACACGAGGACAGTGAGCGCGTTTCACAGGATGTTTCCTTAACAAATAATACCAACCTTGATCCGCGAGCCCAGTCACCTATTGCTCAGTTGTTCCGATTGTTACTCCGTTACATTCCAATCCCGAAACGACGCCAGTGTGCGTGACGTCCCATCATGATGCATCGTGCGTTTTCATTGGACAGAATAACCGGATAGGGCGGGGCATTGACAGCACCCATTCATTCCCAGTGCCGAGCATCTCACTGAATGTAGATGGACTTTTAACCACTGCATATAAAAAATTGACAAACTTTTTAATGTAGGTGATTTTCTTTCAACTCAACTTTCACTGAATAATTACCAGAGCAATATTCGCTCTTCTAAACATAGATAGACACTTATTTAAATTGCATTGAAACATAAATGTAAATTATATTGAAGGGCGGTGGGAGGGGTGGTATTATTTTTCCTTATTTTTCTCTAGTTTTCCTCTTCCTATAATATTAATAATACTTTTTAATTCATTGTTTTTATATTTGATATTTGTCATTGCTTACTGTTATTATAATGGCGATGATGATGTTAATTGAGTAAATAAATTAATATAAATAAAAACTGGCATGGCAATATTGAAAAAGTGTATCTAGTACTTGAAACAGAATATAGAGCAAATAAATATAGCGAAATAAAGTCAAATTAATGGGAACATTAAAAATGGGACAGGTAGGTAAATAAATAAAACAGAATACAGACAGAATAACGGAAATTACATATATTCATAAAGCAGATGGTTTTATCCAAAGTGACTTCCAAATTGATTTACATATAATATATGCAGAAATATAAAGTATTACCAAAGGGAGTAATGGATCAACCAGTATGGTAATAAATGATCATAACTTTTTGTGCCTGTTGGTATGATGGTGTTGTAATTCCCACTGTCCCCGGCTTAAAAAAATGTGTTTTTAACAGTTTGAATATCTTGGGAAATCGTTTCATATTGTGTATAGCGCTATTAGCATGACTTAGTTATGATAATTAATTATAAAAAATAACTATTGATCATCAATCACTGACAGCTAACCCCCTTTTGTAACTATTGCAATTGCTGAATACATTTTTATTTTTTTGTTTATTTAACCAATAATTGAAAGAAGAGAGCTATATTACCCAAGGAATTTGCTTTTGTATCTAACAGAAGATAACCGAAGATAAGAAGCCCAGCTCTATAGCACTTCCTCTTCCCAAAGCCTCTCCCAGCTTGTGATAAAGAGCCCCAAATTTGAGCCGCTGTAAACAAATACCCGTGTCTGGATGGGGTAAGCTGTGAGTTCAGAGAGTTCTAAGCCCTGGCAAAGACAAAACACTCTTTGAGAGTCCTCTACCCTCCACTGTTCCACGATCTGATAAAGCTGTTTGAGATGATGTAACACACTGCATTCCCTGAGTATTCTGGGTAGGGCCGGGCACAGTGATATGGAGATACTACACAGGTGAATGTTGTAAGACCACAAAAGGAACACCTAATAAAAGGGATATGCTGCAAATCCAAATACATAAAGAAGCCAACATTAACTGTACTGAAAGATTAATGCCTTTCTAAGAGGATAGCTATAAATCATGTGAGTGAAAAAGAAAATCAATAACTCTGGGATTGTGCTGGGAAATGTTTCTTAGGCCACAGAACACTGAGAACATAGAAAAATGAACACATAAAACTTTCTATTTTTTTACAATTTAAAAATAGTTTTCTAAAGACATTTATATACACAATGTCTGAAATTTTGAATTAATATAATTAAATAAATTTCAATCACAGAATATGCCATTGTCTTGTAAAAAATCTAACAGAAAAGCAGCATGAGTATGTTTCATTTTGATGTCTCATGGCTGTGCATTGTTGATGTTTTTTTTTACATTTTTCAAGCTTGTATGCTCTATTGTATTTTTTTATCTCACCAAAACCAAACAAGCACAGCTGTTTAACTGCAATGCTATGGCTATGCTTCCAGGGGATGTTAATATGTTAAGATCCTGTTCTCTCCACACAGCTAGAGCTAGAGTGCTGAGGAGCCGACAACATTTAAAGAATCAAGCGGCGCTCCGTGACTAACACAGACATGGCCGTTGAGTAGGTGTGGATTCTGAAGTCCTGCTCCTCTTGTTTAACTCTCTCTGGTGCCCTCCAGGCAAATTAATCTTTAGGAGGAAAAAAAAGAAGCACAAACTAAACTGGCACACAGCATCTTAAAGCATGAGTGTGAGTGTGGGATGGCTAGATACCTCCTCGTTGCTTTATTTATTTTAAATGACCTTTCCGTACTGGAACGGAGTTTGCTCTTGGCAATGTTAAGGTTTAAATGTTGGAAGATGTAGGAGGGGAGAGCAGCAGAAACCAAACCCAAGAGGAAAAAGAGAGAGAGAGTCAAATCGCAAGAAAAAAGAGCTTGAGTGACTCCAGGGAGAGCAAGGCAGTAAATGAAGCAGAACAGGTTAGATGTGTTGATAGGTTTTTGTCCTCATTAAAAAAAGCCAAGTTCTTGACTTCTGAACTCCTTCATTTGTATTCTGTGGCAATTTATTCCGTACAGATTTGGACTGGAGAATTGGGTTAGACTGCGGTGGTGAAATGAGTTTCTTTGCTAAACTCCAGCAGAGGATCCTTCACATTTGGCTCTGTTTTCAACTCAGACGATTAAAAGAGAGGGAAAGAGAGAGAAAGAACGATGCCCAGTAGAACAGCGATATACTTCAGCTTTGAAAATGAGTCATGAAAAATAACCATTAATTAAACAAAAGCATAAACAAAACTACTTTTTTATGTTTAATTATAATGCATGTCAGTTCATGGCCTCATAATAATTGAAATTATTATTTACATCAAGTGTGTAATTTGTGCACCACTAGTGATCCTTACCAAAACTGTAAAATTAAAGCTTGTTTTCACATTGGTTTTCTCGCCTGTCTGCCCATTCGGAGAAACAGATAGTCCTGCAACATACTCACAGTATTGGCAATGCTGAGTCAATGTTGCCATGAAAAATGAATATGCAGTCATTATTTGTTCACTCTGTTATTGTTCTCAGACCACAAAAGGAGAAAAAACATAATTCGTTCAGTCCATATAATAGCAGGGAACAGTGACCAGCTTCAAGCCTTAAATGGGTCATGTGATGTGATTTCAAGTTTTCCTTTCTCTTTGGAGTATTACAAGCTGTTTGTGCATAGATAAGATCCCTGAAGTTGCAAAGACTAAAGTTTCGAAACCAAAGAGATATTCTTTATCAAAGTTAAAACTCTGCCACGCTCCCCTGAAACGGTTTATTTAAACACACACCTACATGTCTACATCACGGTGTGGGAAGATTTGCTAAACACAGCCCAAACGTACACGCAAAGAAAAAAGTGTGGAACTATTATTCTCGCTGTAGTATTGTTGCTGCCTGTGCCATGTCCTAGAGACACTATCTTTGTTGTGAAAGTGAAAGTACTTCTTTTGGGCTTCCAAAAGAGGACACAATAGAAATCCGTGGTTAAGTTGTATTTACAACACTTCCACAAAGGCTGTTTCTATAAAGTGGGGCAATTCCAACTTTGCAAGGACAGTCTGATGATTCTGACTCACAGCCTGTAAGTACGTTTCTGCTACTGACTGTTCAAACACGAGTTTTGAGTAGTGTAGAGTAGTGCTTGTTATTTGTCGTTTCTCCGATCACAAATGCAGACATGGTCATGTTTATGCGGCATGATGCAACGCGATGTGTAAAAAGACAGTATAAGTCATTATACGGTAAGGGGCATATTATTTATTCATTCTTTATTTTCCAGGAAGGTCCCATTGAGATTAAAATAAATCTCTTCTTCCAGGGAGGCATAACATTTCCGTCTCACGCTTGAGGTATTCGGCCAATCCCAACTCACTGGATAGCTGGCTAATCAGAGCACACCTGGCTTCTCAGAACGATGAGCTTTGGAAAAATCGACTCGTTTCAGAAAGGCGGGGCATAGAGGAGCAACAATAATGTACAATATGTGGAAAATTTGTTTTTTTTTAACCTTAAACCACATAAACGCGTTGTATTACACCAAATAATGTTCATTTTAGCAAAGTCATATGACCCTTTAAAAAAAATTAAGACAACAGTATTACACTGAAATACCATACAACTTAAACTTTTGCTGAAGGAATAATACAAACCTAAAATTAGTTTATTCTTTAGAAAATTTTTGACTTTGGCAGTTGTTTGTCTGTGCACAACTGCATGAGATTGTATTAGGGCAGCTTTTTAAGAAATACAAACTCTAAACAAAACATAACGAATGTAAACCGCCCCAAAAGGACTTTGTTCTCTGAGGTAAATAACTCTGGATCAGACAGAAGGGCAAGTAAGGTTGAGTAAATTCTGACTGAATTTTACTTTTGGGGTGAACTGTTCCTTTAAGATGCTCAAACAGAACAATATTTTCCTAGCACCAGAGCCACAATGTTTATTTTCAGCTAAATCAACCTACTAATGGTTTATTTACAGTTGTCTCTGCATATTATGCAGTGTCTGGTGGAAATATTTTAACATCAACAAAAATTGCACTTCACCTTTAAGTGAACTTAAAAAACACTAAAAGATAATCACAATTGGGAAAGACTTGGTGAAAAGTCACAGAACCAAAAATACATTTTTCCTCATGCATTCCCATCAATTTGAACTTAAAATGCTGAAAATAAAGTTCATGTCATGGTAAACCCGTGATTTTGCCAGGACAAAGAATTAAACATTTGAATGATTTCAGTACACTGTGCCCTCACACACATTTACACTCTCTTTGAAGACCTGCTGTGAGAATGTTAATGCATTACCTCCTCAGGCTGAGATCAGAGCAGGCTTTCCTCACCCCCTTTGAACTTCCTTTTGTTTTCTCTCCCAGTCAGGGTTCCCAGCCACAGAACAGGAAAAGTTATCTGGGTGGATGCCCTGTCAGTGAGGGATCCTCAAATCTTCCTGTGCATGCATTTACACACACTTCCTTCACATTACCTAGTTCTGTCGGGATAAATATGTGAGAACAGTTTATATTAATTTTTTGAATCCTTACGGTTTAGTACACACAGTTCAAAATTGAGATGATTGGAATGTCATAAAATCTTCCATCTCAGAGTGAGTCAAGGAAACAGAGTGTTTAGGGTGGATACAGAGCACAACAAAGACATCAGTTTATTCATACTTATTCTGTTAGCAACATGAGGGGAATTCTTCTGCTTAAAGATACAGTCACATAATTATTTGTATGTGTCCATTTTAAAAGGCTTTATGCTGTAGATCACTTATCTCTCTCTGATATGTCATTCTAAACTAAATCTTAACGTTCTGTGATACTGATATAAATCCAGCTTCCCCTTAAATTTAGGTGTCTTGAATAGTTGTTTTGTACAATTATTGCTGAATATTAGCTGTTATATTGAATAATATGGTCAGAAGCGTTAACATCGCAGGGCTTGGATTGATATTGTCACTTGATATTGTAAGTGATGCCATCTGATCTTGACATGCTTTGACTTTTAGTGAATTGAAACACCTGTTCCCCCCATACTAAGTGACATTATATTTTTTTAATCATTTGATATAACTTAAAATGTTCAAGTTTCCCCAAGTTCCCCAACCCTGTTCTTCAAATAACAGGCCCAGTATTATCACAGGATCACAAATAATCTGCGTTAAGTAAAACTGATATGACTTGTGACTTAACTTAATGTTAACTTCACAAAACAATGCACAAAAACATTGTATGGCCTAATAAAAAGCAATAACCAACATGGGTGTCAAGTGTACTTTTGACATGCTGCATCTAAATGACATCAAGGATTCAAGGTTTTATTTGTCACATATTAAATTATACAGAATATAATCAGTAGTGAAATGTAAAATGTACATAACATACATAATACAATAAAATATAATATTTAATTCTGCACATTTAACCAATTAATAACACAACCCCAAATTTGTTTCACAAAATGGCAACATCTTTGAGAGCTTTTCCACCCAAACCTGGTTAGAACTCACCCAGCCACACTGCATGCTGGGTAACCGACAGCACAATAGTTTCTATCATACTTTCTACTCATTACTTCACCATCACTGAGCAAAGCAAGTTTCTGAACACTGAACAGAAATTAATTTAAATGTGGGTGGTCATGTGTTAAAGTGTTCATTCAAATCAAAGTTTTTCTAGACAGGCTGAAGAGTATATTTTAAATATACAATATTTTGAAACTAGTACACTACTATTCAAAGGTCTGAGGTCAGTAAGATTTTTTCAAAGACATTAATACTTTCATTGAGTAAAGACATGCATTTATATTGTTTGGGGTAAATAAAATTTCATATATTTTAAAATAAATTTTGAAATATAATTAAACACATTCTACCGACCCGAAAGTTTTGAACAGTAGTTCACATCAAACTCTTGTATTTTTCATCATGATAAGAACCTTTTCTCTCTAAGAAAGACATTTTCTCTCTTTTATCTATTACACAGCATTATAGATGTGTGTCAACTCAGGGCTGTATGCAGTCATATAATATGACAGATCAAAACAAAATCAATGGCATTTTCAGTCAACAACAGACAAACAGAGAAGTTCCCTGTGATTGAGAAACAATATGACACACACATAAAAAGCAAAAACTGACAAGTGTGGACATGTAAGACAACTCATGAGACCTGACAGCGAGGGTTAATTATGTATGCTTTGTCATGTCGCTTGTCGCATGTTCTCTGTGTCATATATCACCACACACCGACAGACCAAACATCACTTCAGCCTTACCTCTGCATTAGATGGTCAGGCTAAACATTATCAGCTTGTTTTCCTTTAAATTGACAAAGGAATAGTTCAACGATAAGACTTTTGATCATATTTTCAACAGAAATTAAGATATTTGACTGAAACTAGAGTAGTTTTTCACTGAAAGTCCACACAACCTAAATTTTGAAGATCCAAAAAGGTCATAAAAGCATCTTAAAACTTATCCATTTTGAGTTTATAAAGAGGTATGCACAATTAACAGATTTATTCACATATAAACAAAGATTGACACAACATAGCGCATCAAATATAGTAAACAGGAAAGCTCAAATGTATGTCCATGATATGTGCATTGTATCCGCTTTGTATGCGGTATGTGCTTTGATCAAAAAAATCAAATGATAACATATAATGAACTCCTAAATTAAATCTGTGTGTCATTTTTTTGGTCAACTAACCATTTAAATATAGTTCACACCATATTATTTACTCACCCTCATGTCATTCCAAACCTGTATGCATTTCTTTCCTCCATATAAATGTAATGCAAGCAAATGGCAACTGGGGATTTTTCGCATTAAAGAGTACATAAATATATCATAAAAGTGGTCAATATTATGCATGCACTTTATTCCAAGTCTTCTGAAGTAATATGTTTTTTTATGTGATAAACAGATTGAAATGGAATTCATTTGTCACTGAAAATCTGAGCCGTTAACCACTGTGACTAGATCATTGAATGAGTTGAACTTAAAAACCAGATTGGATGAATCATTCAGACCAGTTTTGGTAATATGACTCACTGAAACAAACCAACTCAAAGAATCTTACAGCAATACATTAGACATCACTATTTTTCTCATGCATGCACCGAAACATATAGGTAAGATGATTTGCAGTGAAAAACAAGCCACCCAAATCATTATAGTTAAAAGAATACACAATGTTTTTGTGTTCCACAAAATAAAAAAACATACAGATTTGGAATGACATGAAAGCATGTGGTGATTATGTGAGAATTTTCACTTTTATATGAACTATTGCTTCAATTATGCAGATCACATCTTACCTACTGCTGTTATTTCATTTGAACAGAGTAAGATTATGACTGCGGTTCAGTCTCAGATGCCACCTGGTTTAAGCAACTGCTGTGCTCAAAGACAGACAGAGAGAATTTGATTGGTGCGGATTCAGACTCTTCGTTCCAGAGAGATACTGTGCTGTAATTAGTTCACTTCAACAATATAATGCAAGCAATCATCCCACGGTGTGTCACTGACATAACAGCATCTCGAACGAACTGGAACCATATCTGCAAAACAGAAATTGTAAAGAAATGTGGATGGACTCTCTGATTTGGGTCAGAAGGCTACATCAACATTCATTACTACAAATTTTAGTGTTTGGAGGTTTTTGCAATTTCTTTTTTTTACAGTGGAAAACCAGTTTAGGTTGCATTGCAAGTACACATATGTGCGTGTGTATGTATGTGAAGAATGCATTGTTGGGTGTTGTGAAGGGTTAAAAGCTCTCTTTTGATGAAATGACGCAGTTCCTGTGTAAAAGCGACTTTCTCTTGTCGCTTTAATATTTCAGCTCTACACTTTGCGGTAGTGACAGTGTGCCCGAGGCGAGCATGCCAATTATACTAACACTGACTATTCTCTATGATATGCCATGGAGCCTTTCATCACCAATGCATTACCAAAGCAAATTATAGATTTGACAACAAAGTTAACTTGAGAGCTGTCAGCCAGATCAACCTCCCTCACCACATTTAGTCAATTTTTCCATTAAGCGTCCATCATATACACGCTCAATCTGTCTCTGGCAGTGAAAGGAAAGCTGGCTCCTTGAGAAGAGATCGGACTGTGGGCAAGCTGACTATCTGTTCTTTACATTAATACACTGCAACAAACACCAACGGCCCTCTGCAAAAAGCATTAAACTTACATAAGGCCTCTGTGCTTGCTAAAAGCACTTAACTGAAAACAAAACAAAAGGAGTATGGGAGTGTTTTGGCATCTATTGTTTCCTCTGCTCTTTGTTGGACGTGTAACCTTTACTGATAAAAAATCTTTATTTTCTGATTCATTTGGACCTATTTCACTTATAATATCCATTTTGTTTACATATTAAAAAAAATGTCTCCCAGCTTATGCTGTAAATTTACATTTACAAGTAAATCACACAGGAAATCGTTTAAATTGAAAAAAATCCAAATTGATTATAACAACAGGAACAAACGTACTCTGTTACTATCGTAACCTCGGTTCCCTGAGATACGGGAACAAGTACTGCATCTTTTATTTAAAAGATGACGCATATGGGGAAAACTACTTTTTCTCCGATAACTGAAGCCTTTTTCAATAACGCAGTGTTATTGCACTGCCATTGGTACGTGCAGTGCTGTAAAAACGAACCAATGGCTCGGTAGCGGTGCTGCACGAGTTTATGGTGGCAGTGCCCACCAAATCTCGCCAAAGCCCGCCAGAATGAGAGCCCTCCTTGATGATTTATGTAGGCCACCACGATTATGCTATGCAGAACGTGGTGCCCCTTCAAGTCAGGTAAATAGGCATAAAGGGCTCTACACACTGCTAGCATTTCTAGGCAGTTGATGTTGAGACTTCCTTCCCCCTTCGACCAGAGGCTGCACAGAGCTCCCCAACCCTTATTGGAAGCATCTGTTGAGACCACCTTCCTTCTGCTGACCATTACCAAGGGTACGCCCTGTTCCATCCAACTGGCCTGTCTGGGCCAGCCTCGTCCATGCCCCAAAGGAGTTTGGCCTGGAAGACCTGAATGAACGCCATGGAGTGAAGCGCAGAGGCCGCTTGTCCAGCCGATGTGTAGGCGTCCAGCGAGTCAGATTCTCTCCCCCGAGAGGTCCCTGGGAGGAAGAAAGTGGGAGGGCACGAGGGGCGGAGTCACTCTCTAAAAAGAAAGATCTCCGCGAGCACAGAGAGGCAAGACTCATATCCACACAGTGGGGACATTCCATCTTGGTGAGTGCTGTTTCAGCATGGGCGGCGCAAGAGCATGAAACACACTCGCCGTGACCATCAGTGGCGTGCTGGGGAGCCCTGCACAAGCAAAAGTTACGGCGTGGAATTTGCAACAACGGTGAGAAAAAATTGCTATTTTACTGCTCTTTCGAGCATTCACCGGATGGCGGCAGGGGACCATGAGACTGTTCTCACTGTAAAATTCATGCAGCAAAGCAAAACAAAAATAAATAAAGTGTTTTTGTGGCATCAATATCCATTTTTAAATGAAGGGTATTGTTGGGAAATCAATATTTTTTTTTTTTACCCTAAACAGACAGATATGCATGTGGAAGCACAAATGCATACTGCAGATACAAATACATGTAAATGTTCCAGACAGTTCAGCCTCCAACTCTATCTGGATTTGCCTTTGCATAGCTTCACCTCATAAATCTTGCGCCTCAGGTATTCCTCATGCTCTGGAAAACCAGGAATTTCTGACCTTTTATCTGTGCTTTATGTAAACACATATGGGAGGGCATGGTACAGAGTTCTTAAACACACACTCATAGACAAGATAAAAAACACACTGGGCATGATTTATCTGTATCAGGCCCAGTTGGCACTGTAGAAATAGACAGCATGTAAACGCAAACTGCCACTGTTGGAGAATGAGTGAGAAGAGAAAAACAACATTTTTTTTTCTCCTCTGAGAAATATAGATGCTGTCTGTGGACAGGTTTGCTCAGGAACACCGAAGAAATTCTTCATAAGGCTGACAGCTCCTGACTGTGAAAACGCAGGTCAGCAAACGGCCGCGTCCATGATATATGGAGCTCAACTTTTTTGAATGAGCTGGAAAGAAAAAAATTGCTCCAGGTCCAGATAGTTTTTTCACAGTTTGAGGACTGTCGAATCTGACATTCAACTCCCTTTGTTATGAACCCAAACCCAGAGGGCTGATGGGAATAAAATGTGAAACGTCGTTTGTTCCAGCCTCGGAGAAAGGAAGATTATAAGTGTTTGATGACCATCAAATAGAAATTAGAGCTGTTCCCCAGTGTGACTGTGAGTCAGCCGGACTTTACAATAGTGTCACGAATGAGAGTGTCAAGAATGGAGAAGATCTGATGAGTCCTTGTAAATATGTGGCCCCAAAATTGAGAAAAGATACAGTTGGGTCAGAAAGCTTGATGCTTCAATTTTGTATTTTTTGAAAAAAAAAATTGAAACACATTTTATGACAAATGAATGGAGTTTTAGTGAAAAGTTTAACAAAAATATTTATTTCTGAATGCATTACTATTTGGTTTATTCTCAGTTTGCTTTAATGGCGGCAAATGCATGAGCTCCACAAGTTGGTTTAAAGCCTGATAATCAATGTATCCTGAATGATTTGAGAATGATGAGTATTTTGATCTTTAACAGAAGCAAGAACATCTGACTCTCTATACAAAGAGTTCACTTGATAAATGTCAGAAAATTGCTAAATTAGTCATCTAGAAATAGTTCTGAATGTGCTGTATTTCTTATACATTTTACATCATGGTGTTTCTTTGTTTAAAATATTTAAAACGTCCTGTATATTTCCAAGATTAATAATTAATTTTAGACTCTTAGACTCTTAAACACGACTGTAGTTTTCACCAAACATTTCACAAAAAGACTGCATTGGAAATCAATCAGGATTTCATACTTGGATAATTTTAGCCGATTCTAACCACAAAAACTTCCACAAACCAAAAATAAATAGATATGCTTCCTTCTATGCATTAAATAAGATGCACCCATCACATAGTGTCTGACCTACCAGCCCAGAAGGGAACTAGACCAATCAGTTTTGTGTACAATTAATCATTGTGAGTCCGAAAAACTGCAACAATCTCAGGCACTTAGAGGCAGAGGCAGCAGTAATTATGACAAGGCAGGGCGATATAATAGCCGACAAAGCGTGCCTTCACTCCCATTAGGAAGGGAGGTACAGATCCCTTCTTAACACATCAGTAGCCAGCGAGCAGATAAGGGGGTCGTTTATAGCTTGGAAATGGAAAGAAAGAAAAAAGAAACATAAAAGGGGAGAGAATAAAGACAAAGGGAGAAGCAGAATGCGTCATACAGCTGACCTATAAAGAATACTGGAAGATGTGGGTGGAGATGTTTGGAGTTCCCACAACGCTCCACACCCTTTCTGTTTCTGCATTCAATGCAGATTAAAAATTAGACATAATGAGCTGTCAGAACACATCCAACTGAGGCTGCAATGTCTTACTTTTTGCTAGATTTCAAAATGCAAGCAGAGTAAGAGTGCTATGGCTCTGTAAGCAGCAGATGATCACAGCTGTGGTGATATTCAGAAAAACCACACAACTGCGAGTGTGATGTTTGCTTTCAAACACCATTTCGATAAACAATTCATGTTGGGCAATATACATTTCAGCAGACACAAAAGTGCCAAATACATGTTTTTGCTCTGACAACAAAAATATTGTAGTTCCAAACAAATCCAAAACAATTGATTGTGCAAGTGATGGACCATTCAGGAACAGTGAGGTTACTGTGTCTGTAACACGACAAATTATCAAAAGACTCGGGAGGTAAACAATAATTTATGTTCTTCATAAATTATCTTTCACTTCTTTATGTTTTCCTAATTTGGAATGTTTAACTAAGATTAACAAGTTTAACTAAGAGTCAGATCTCATCCCTATGTGTTTCTGCAGCATCACACAGTAATGGAGTTTCATTCCTGAATGAATGAACATTTTGAACGAAATGAAAGGGGAAATTATTCAGTGGTCCATTCATGACTTGTATTCCTGAATGAATCAGTGTTCTTGAATGAATTAGTTTAAATGAACCCTGATTTGGTTTAAAGGTCCTTGCACACGGAGTCCGAAATTTTCATCCCATATTTTTGCACATTAAAAAAGAAATACAACATCACGTTCTGTCAATCATATATACACATTCTCTCTGAAACTTTTGTCCATCATAAAAAAATTCGGGTTCGATTTTGTGTTCTTCACATACGTAGCATGCATTTTGAGAGGAAATTATGACATATACAAATAAATGAAAAAACGCATATGAAAGTATCAGACACCGTGTGCAAGGTCCTTTAGTCATAAAGACAGCCACTGCTTTTTTGGATAAAAAAATATGTTCTATGTGTGTATGAATGTAATTTGTCATGCCCTCATTATTGCATATCAGCATTTGCTGGATATTCACAAAACATATCTCATACCCTTATGGGATAATAGAGTATTCATTGGATGCACACATCAGAATTTTGCCAAAAGCACATCATCCATGCATTTTTTCCCTCACTGTTTTATGAATAATGTGAATTCAGACATTTATAGAACTGCAGAACAAGCCACAACTATTTTGCTCACCTCTCAAAGAAAGATATGTGAACAAACAAGTTATACAGCTCCAGACACTTAAATCACTAAAATCTAATCATTCAAAACAGCAGGATATTCTATACCATTAACACTATACCATAAAGTTATTTTGTCATTATATGTTATTTCATTTTCATGTAGTATGTTGAAGTAACGCAACTAAAATATTTATTAAAATAAAACTAAAGAAAATACCTATAAAGACATAATAAATTCATACATAATTTATCTCAAATTAAAATAGATAACAAATCGAACGGTTCATCAGTAATCCCAAAAAAAGAACACTGTCAAAAACACAAGCTAACAAACAACAACTTACACATAGTAAGAATTGTTTATAAAAACTAAAACAGAAGTGAAACAAGCAGTAAGAAAGAAGATAAATATAAGCGATACTTATATCCTTTGGCAGTGTCCCTGCCCGGTGGAGTCGCACGGTAGAGTCGATGGTCTTCGGTCTTCTCACGAGGAGGTCTTCACGCTAAGGCTGCCGCGACCGCTGCCACGGTAAACTACGCTTTTTACACCCATCTAACGAAATACTACTCCAATTCAGCTGAACACACATTCCTGTTAATCACAATAAATGGCCAAGCAAGCGGCCGACACTGACAAGGGACGCGATACAGCACGAGACCAAACGCGATTTCAGCACATCTCCACACAGTAAACAAAACAAGCAACTTTAATATGGCTGTGTGAATTTCACAGAGCAGCTCAAGTGAACTACTGCATCCCTCACAGCCAGCATTTGTATTATTACGCATGCAGAGAAAAGGTTTATTAATGTTTTGTCAAATATGCTTTTTAAGAAAGCTGCAAACTATATACACTTTTTTGTAATGGTGAAGACAGGGTGGTAATATGAGGGTGAAATGCACCATTTGTACGAGTCAAAAAGGTGTCACAACTATTTTAAATCATTCCAAGCCACACATATGCAGAACCTTACGAGACAAACTCATTCAGCCACTGAACAGTAAATGCTAACTGACATTAAAACACAACAGCAGACTTGGCTTTTACAAATATGTAGCTAACTCAACCATCACACAATATAATTATAACCTGAAGCTGTGAATGTTTCATTATTAATAAGATGTATTCTGAATTTGGTTCAACAAGCCACAGTAAGCATTTTACGTATGGTTTTCATGTGGGAACATACAATTTAGCGCATTGTGTTCATATTCTGGGCACAGCTTGTATAATACATACAAGCTCTGTACAGACTGAATCATCAATAAGATATACATTGAATATGGTGTTTTAAGATCACTGTCTTAGACCGCTCGTACTCAGTACATACCTGGTAAAAATAGCTGGTGGGTAGCACAGCAAAGACTTGTTTTGCCCTCCAGGCTGGCTTTCCTATGAGACTGTGGTGTCAGGTGAAAACTATGAATTGGAGAGACACAACCAGTGCAAACCAAATAAATACAATTAATGAATGTATGAATGACAGTGTCCATATTTATGTTATATAATAGCTTTGTGTGAGAAAAATATCAAAATTTAAGCAACTTACAGACATGAATGCTTTGGAAATAACTTTCCATTGCTCTTGCTTCAAACAATGCAATCAACGTTGTTTTACAACTTGCTTTTTGCTAACATGATGTTGCAGCAGCAGACAACAGCCCATTCTGTCATTCCTAGTCCCAGCTGGCGCAGAACTACACTGTGCCAGACCTGATACCCATGGGGCAAAGCTGAGCCCGGGGCTGAGACTGCTTCCAGCTGCCCCCCCGGACTCTCCAAGATCATCCTCCTGCTCTCTCTCCAAACACAGACACATCACTAAAATAGGCATGGCATCCAGCCCACACATGTACTAGCAGTCACAACACGACAGGAGGATTAACAATCTGACACATCCAAACACACCATCATCCATCTCAATGGTCCCACTCCAGACGCAAGACAGAATGGTTTCTTTTCCAAAAGAGTCTTTCAGGACCTAAACGCATCCTTAAGGAATCAAGTATAAACAAGTATAAAATTGATCTGAGATGCTTGTTGGTTTTACTTGGGAAAGAGAGAAACGGCAGACAGTTGGTGAAAATACATAAATGCAAAAAATGTCATGTCAAAGCAAAATTAATATAAAACAAACATTAACTAAATCTATGCTAAAGTTAAATCAGTTAGTCTACATTGTGAACCAAACAACTGATTTAACACTTTTTGTTTTCAATAAGCCATCACAGAAACACATACCTTACCTTCCTGTGCAAGTATGCACACAAAATAAGCGATAAAAATATGTAACATACCTCTTTTCTATTTAAATCAGGCTAAAAAAAACAAAAATAATGCAAATTGTGCAATGCAAACTAAATGGTATGTAGTTTATTCAGTCATCATCCGATTACAATATGAGACACAAAGAGCTACACAATGAGCACTGACATGAATACTTATGCTCCTATTTACTTTCTAAAAACTGTTCCTGATCTTATCGTCAATGATTAATGCATGCTACTCCAAAGAAAAAAAATGGTTTGGCCTTTTAATTTTTAATCAAAATTGAATAACTTGCTCATCCTCTCAAATGACCTTTCCTTTTCTTCTTAGGTCACTTTGGATAGTGTTAGACATTTGGGAAAATGCTGCATCACACAGTCATCTGCTTAGCCCACAGTTGTATATTGTATGCATTTTTATCTATATGTATTGTTTCTTCCTGGGTCTCTAAGATTTTTTGAAATAAATTAATAGTTTAATTCACCAAGGACACAGTACTTTGATTAAACGTGAAAGGGAAAGGCATGTATTATCTTATAAAAGATTTCTGTTTCAAATAAATCCTGCTCTTTGAACTTTTCATTTTTCAAATAACACTGAAAAAACAAAACGATAAATAAAAAAATACAAATTACAAAAAAAAACATCTGTTTTTAAAAATGATAATAATATAAAATGTTTCTTGAGTACCAGTGATGAATATATATTGTCAGATGTTTCTGCACTGTGGCTCTGGAGAAATTTTTTCTCACCATAAAATTTAAAACCATATAAAGTATCTCACAAAAGTGAGTACACCCCTCAAATTTCGGCAGTGTATCTTTTCAAGGGACAATACTATGGAAATGAAACTTGGATATATTTTAGAGCAGTCAATGTGCAACTTGAATAGCAGTAAAGATTTACTGTCCTCTGAAAATAACTCAACATACAGCCGTTATTGTCAAAAAAGATGGCAACAAAACTGAGTACACCCTAAGTGATAACAGCTATACATTGTTTAACCATGCAAAGCCGCATGTCCAATTCATCATGTTCATGTTTTGTCTGCTTGACACGACCATACTAATTTGTGTATCTTGTTTTAGAGCAGTTAAAATTTGGTTCTTTGAGTACAATTCTCTCATACTGACCACTGGATGTTCAACATGGCACCTCATGGCAAAGAACTCTCTGAGGATTTGAGAATTAGAATTGTGGCTCTCCACAAAGATGGCCTAGGCTATAAGAAGTCCGATAACAGCCTGGACCTGAGTTACAGTACAATAGCCAGGGTCATATAGAGGTTTTAAAAGACGGGTTTAAATTGGAACAGTCCTTGCAAGGGTCAATCAAAGATGTTGAGTCCTTGTACTATGCGTCAGATGCAGAAGCTGGCTTAAAAAAAGAGACGCATGAGTGCTGCCAGCATTGTTTTAGAGTTTTCAGAAGTGGAAGGTGAGCTTGTCAGTGCTCAGACCATACGCCACACACTGCAACAAGTCGGTTTGCATGGCTGTCGTCCCAGAAGGAAGCCTCTTCTGAAGCTGGCTCACAAAAAAGCCTGCAAACTGTTTACTGAAGACAACCTGGCCAAGAGCATGAATTACTGGAACCACATCCTGTGGTTTGATGAGTCTAAGGTAAACTTGTTTGACTCAGATGGTGTCCAGCATGTGTGGCAACGCCCTGGTGAGGAGTACCAATACAATTGTGCCTTGCCTACAGTCAAGCATGGTGGTGGTAGCATCATGGTCTGGGGATGCATGACTACTGTTGGTACTGGGGAGCTGCGGTTCATTGAGGGAAACATGGATTCTAACATGTACTGTGACATTCTGAAGCAGAAGATGATGCCCTCCCTTCAGAAACTGTTTTCCAACAAAACAACCACCCCAAACACACCGCCAAGATTACAACTGCCTTGCTGCTGAAGGTAAAGGTGATGGAGTGGCCAAGTATGTCTCCAGACCTGAAACCTATTGAGCACATGTGGGGCATCCTCAAGCGGAAGGTGGAGAAGCACCGTGTCTAACATCCAGCAGCTCCGTGATGTCATTATTTATGGAGGAGTGGAAGAGAATGCCATCAACAACCTGTCCAGCTCTGGTGAATTCCATTCCCAGAAGGATTAAAGCAGTGCTAGATAACAATGGTGCCCCTACAAAATATTGACACTTTGGACACAGTTTTGACGTGTTCACTTAGGGTGTACTCATTTTTGTTGCCAGTTATTTGGACAATAACGGTTGAGTTATATTTAGAGGACAGTAAATATGTGCTTCTGTACAAGCTGCACATTGACTACTCTAAAATATATTCAAGTTTAATTTGTGCAGTATTGTCCCTTGATAAATTATACTAAAATTGTGAGGGGTGCACTCACAGATACTGTGAGTATACTGTATATGATTCAAACAGTATATAAAATTCATATGACTATTTCCCCTCACATTTAGCCATTTAGGTTTTCTGTTTTAAGTTATATGCCTCAGATGTCTCATGGCATTTTAACTTTATTTTGATGTTTGTTTCCAGCTAACCTGATATGGGATCAGAAAGGAATCTACGATTCCAGTTCCTAACACACACACACACTCACTCGCTCGCTCGCATGCACGCACGCACGCACACACACACACACAATTCCCAGCATTTCAGAAGCTGATGACTCACACGTGTCCTCACAGAGGAATCTCCAGCAGAGAATCACTCATGATTGCACAAGAAGATCATAAACAGGAAAAGTTGTGAAACAAGACGATGACGGGGGTGTTGATTAGGAACGTTGCACCATGAAGCACAACTGTGGGTTGTTGAGACAGTGCTTAGTTAGCAACATGAATGCGTTCATGACCTATCATCCATTATGTCAAAACCTTTCTTTGAAATGCATTTTTTTTTGGCATTTCCAGAAAAATATATACATATTTATGAAATAAAGCTATGCTACATTTCCAGCTAAACATTCTTCTTGATATTTGAAAACGGGAATGAATTGTACACACTATATAACGTAGGCACAAAATATTTGCTTCAGAATCTTGCTAATACATAAAAAACTGCTTAGAATTTCCATGTTGGGTCAACATGAATCAACTGAGACATCCTATTATTTCCTCACAGTTTAATTTAATAATTATTTGTGAGAAGGCATCATTTGTTCATGTAAATTCAATGTAACGGAAATTATTTTTAAGTGATCCTGATTTTAATTAATTATTTGTCCCAAGATGATCTCACATCCTTATAGGAATGTCCACATAGAGGACAAAACAAGGCTTTCCTGCACTGATTGCCGATTATTATTTTACCAGTTTTAAAACAAATCAGTGATATTAAAAAAAACTAATTCATTATACACCTTATTGATGATGCATAATATATAAAGGTAAGTGGATGTGTCCATATGAATGCAACATGCTAACTTTCATATTAAGCTTTTCCCCATAGAAAAATATTATAAAGAAAAAGCTTAATGATGAATGTAATGTGTTGCTTACATATCCTGGGTTCATCTGCTTTCTTGTATGCATCATAAATAAGGTGTACATTACAGTGGCCGAGAGCTCAACGTGCTGCAAATAGAAAATACACCTGCAAATTAAGAACTTCATCAATTTGCCATACATGCGCTACAAATGCTACCCAACCAAACACAACCAAATAAAGAAATGCACTGCAAATAAAATGTGCTTGCGTTGTGAGCATTTGCAGCACCTGCTGTCAAACTGATGAGGATGTTTTCTTGATTTTCTGGTGCTTTTTCTATTTGAATGAGAATGAGCTTTATTTGCCAGGTAGGTTTACACATACGATGAATTTGTTATAGTGACAGAAGCTCCCCAGTGCAACAGAATGACAGCAACAGGACAAGACACAGATATTAAAATAAGAATATACAAATAGGCAATATACAAAAAAGCAAACACAAGGTTCAAGGTTCAAGGTTTCTTTATTTGTCACATGATAAATTATACAGGGTATAATCAAAAGTGAAATGTAGGTCAAATCAGGTCCGCTCAGTGGACAGTGCAAAGAATAAAAATAAAAATAAAATTATATAAAAGTAACACCACACAAGAGCATATATATATATATATATATATATATATATATATATATATATAGGTAAAAAAGAAATAAAAAGTAAAATGTGCAATAGAATAAAGAAAAGTGCAAAACAGTAAAACAGTAAAACAGTAAGATGTGCAAAACAAATAGGATGTGCAAAAACAGTATATGGGACTTAATAAATATTAGTATAGACAGGAGGGATGAGAGGGATGTGCAACGGGTTGTACTGGGTATGCACACATAGCGGCAATACGGATGATGAGAATATTAATGTTTTTGTAATTTTTTTACAGATAATAATGAGTCTTGTGAAAGTTTATGGAACAGAGTTTGTGTTAAGGAGCCTGATGGCCTGAGGGAAGAAGCTCTTCCTCAGTCTCTCTGTCTTTGCCATCAAGCTCCTGGGCGCTTGCCAGATGGCAGTAAACGGAAAAGATGGTTACCGGGTGGTTTGAGTCTTTGATGATTTTAGCAGCTCTGCTTCTGCAGCGTTTGAGGTAGATGCCCTGCAGAGGGAGAGCAGACCCTGAGATGCGCTCAGCTAAGCGCACGACTCTCTGTAGAGCTTTGCAGTCCTGGTTTGTGGCATTATTATACCACACTGAGATGCACTGAGTCAGAACACTTTCTATGGCCCCTGAGTAGAAAGTTTTCAGGATAGCTGGTGAGACCCTGAATTTCCTCAGCTGTCGAGATGGTACAGCCTTTGCCTGGCTTTCTTGACCTGTGTTTGGATGTGTGCAGTCCATGTCAGGTCCTCGGAGATGTTTACACCGAGGTACTTGAAGCTGCTCACTCTCCACAGGGGTCCCACTGATCATAAGAGGGTGTAGGGCGCTGCTGTCTCTTCCTGAAGTCCACGATCAGCTCTTTGGTTTTGCTCACGTTCAGAGAGAGACAGTTGTCCTGGCACCATGATGTAAGTCTCTCCACCTCATCCAAGTATGCGGTCTCGTCATCGTTGTTAATGAGGCCCAGGACCACAGTATCATCAGCAAATTTAACAATGGAAGTGGAGCTGTGAGAGGACACGCAGTCGTGTGTGTAGAGAGAGTAGAGCAGGGGGCTCAGGACACAGCCCTGTGGGGCTCCTATGTTCAGGGTGATGGAGTTGGAGGTGAACTGGCCGACTTTCACCACTTGTGGTCTGGCGGTGAGGAAATCTTGAATCCAGTCACAAAGTGAAGTGTTTAGGCCGAGGTCTGAGAGTTTAACAGCCAGCTTGGTGGGGACTATAGTATTGAAAGCGGAGCTATAGTCAATGAATAGCAGCCTGACATAGTTGCCATTTTTGCTGTCAATGTGAGTGAGGGAGGAGTGCAGTACCTGAGAGATGGCATCATCAGTAGACCTATTTGGCCGGTAGGCAAACTGAAGAGGGTCCAAAGTGGCAGGGATGGAGGAGCAAATGTGTTTCTTTAAAAGTCTCTCAAAAACCTTCATGACTGTCGATGTAAGGGCAACTGGACGATAGTCATTCAGGCAAGAGGGTTTACTGTTCTTGGGCACAGGGATAATGACAGATTTTTTAAAGGGGTGGGGACCACAGAGGTAGCGAGGGACTCATTAAATATGGATGTAAACATACCAGCAAGCTGATCAGCACAGGACCTCAGAACGCGGCCAGTAATCCCATCGGGTCCTGCTGCTTTTCTGACGTTCACTCTCCTTAGTTCCCTCCGAACGTCATCCTCTGACACGGTGAATACATGATCATCGCTGCTCTGTCTGCTGCTTGCTGATGCGCTGATCGGCAGAAACGCGCCGCCATTACATTCAAAGCGGCCGTAGAAGTTGTTTAGCTCTATGGCTAGCAACGGGTCTGCTCTCACCTCCACAGAGTGGAGTATATATATACACAATATATAAAATAGACAATTATGTGTGTGCAGGTCTGTTATGTGCACATTTTAAATAAAAAAATAAGTATGCGTGATTAATGAATAATGTATAATAGTGTTGTGTGTTCCATGTTTAATGTCAAGTGTTGATGAGATGGATTGCATGAGGGAGGAAACTGTGTTCCTGTGTCTGGTCGTTCTGGTGCTCCGAGCTCTGTAGCGTCGACCAGATGGTAACAGTTCAAAGAGGGAGTGTGCTGGATGTGAGGGGCCCAGAGTGATTTTGCCAGCCCTTTTGCTCATTCTGGATGAGTACAGTTCTTGGAGACTGGGGAGGGTTGTACCAATGATTTGCTCAGCAGTCCGGTTTACCCTCCGAGGTCAGATTTGGTAGCTGAGCTGAACCAGACAGTTATTGATGTGCAGGGGACGGATTAGATGATGACAGAGTAGAACTGTTTCAGCAGCTCCTGTGGCAGGTTGAACTTTCTCAGCTGGCGAAGGAGGTACAGCCTCTGCTGGGCCTTTTTCACAATGGAGTCTATGTGAGTGTCTCACTTCAGATCCTGGGAGATGGTGGTGCCCAGGTATATGAATGACTCCACTGAAGTCACAGTGCTGTCCATGATGGTGAGTGGGGGGAGTGCAGGGGGGTTTCTCCTGAAGTCCACAATCATCTCCACAGTTTTGAGCGTGTTAAGCTCCAGTTTGTTAAGACTGCACCAGACAGCCAGCTCCTTAACCTCCTGTCTGTAAGCAGACTTGTCACCATCCTGGATGAGTCCGATCAGTGTGGTGTTGTCTGCAAACTTCAGGAGCTTGACAGAGGGGTCTTTGGATGTGCAGTCGTTGGTGTACAGGGAGAAGAGCAGTGGGGAGAGAACACAGCCCTGAGGAGCTCCAGTGCTGATCGTACGGGTCCCAGATGATAATTTTTCCAGCCTCACTAGCTGCTGCCAGTCTGTCAGGAAGCTGGTGATTCACTGACAGATGGAGGTGGGGACGGAGAGCTGTGTTATTCTGAAGGGTCTCCGTGATGATGGTCTTAAAATTGGAGCTGAAGTCTACAAACAGAATCCTCACATAAGTCCCTGGTCTGTCCAGATGCTGCAAGATGTCCGATGTCCCATGTTGACTGCATCATCCACAGACCTGTTTGCTCTGTAGGCAAACTGCAGGGGGTCCAGTAAGGGTCCAGTGGTGCCCTTCAAATAAGCCAAAACCAGTCTTTCAAATGATTTCATGGCCACAGACGTTAGAGCCACCGGTCTGTAGTCATTAAGTCCAGTAATTTTGTGTTTCTTTGGAACAGGGATGATGGTGAAGCATTTGAAGCATGAGGGACTTTGCACAGCTCTAGTGATCTGTTGAAGATCTGTGTGAAGATGGGGGCCAGCTGGTCAGCACAGGTTTTCAGGCAGGCAGGTGACACACCGTCTGGGCCTGGTGCCTTCCTTCTCTTGTTCTTTTTGAAGACCTGGCACACGTCATCTTCTTTTATCTGCAGTGCAGGTGTGGGGGAGAGGGGGATTGCAGGAGGTGTGAATGGTGTTTTTTCAATTCTGCAATACAACTCATTCAGATCGTCTGCCAGATGTTGATTCTCCAGAGTGCTGGGGGATGGTGTCTTGTAACTGGTGAGGTATTTCATTCCTTTCCACACTGAAGCAGAATAACTGGAAGATAATTTGTTTCTTAGCTTGCTAGAATAATTCCTCTTTGCCACTCGGATCTCCTTTTCAAGTGTGTATTTGGCCTGTTTATACAAGACTTTATCCCCCTTTCTGTAAGCATCTTCTTTGGCCTGACGGAGCTGTCTGAGTTTTGCAGTGAACCACGGTTTGTCGTTGTTGTAGGTTAAATGAGTCCTGGTAGGAATACACATATCCTTACAGAAACTGATCTATGATGTTACAGTCTCTGTGAGCTCGTCCAGATTGTTTGCAGCAGCCTGAAAAACAGTCCAATCAGTGAGGTCAAAACAAGCTTTTAAATCTTGCTCTGCTTCATTAGTCCATCTTTTAACAGTTATTAATACAGGTTTAGCAGATTTAAGTTTTTGTCTCTAGGTCGGTATAAGATGAACCAAACAGTGATCAGACAGTCCTAAAGCTGCCAGTGGGATAGAGTGATTTGAAGAGAATGAAGAGTGTTTCTAGATCAGAACAGCACATCTTCTTTAACAGTTACATCTGTACACCACCTCTCATTGATATAAAAGCACGTTCCGCCGCCAATTTTCATGTGTTTTCTGAAGTTGCAGCGGATTGAGCTCTCTCTGCTACCGTAGTATATTGAATGTGATCTTTCAATAACACATTAGGACATGTGTTTTTCACTTTTAGCATTTCAGAATGCCCCACTGTTTTTTATTGATTGAAATACTGCAACAGGTGCTGTATATGGATGGAAACCTTGAAGTTTGTTCATATATATTTGTTATTCCCTTTTTGAAAGGCGATCTAAATATCTGTGGCTTGAAATAATAACAGGCCTGCATTGCAACTATATGAATTTTTGCCCTCCAAGTCTCCATGCCAGTCATCCTGAAAACTATGAATTTGTATGCTAACTGCTAGTTTTTGTACTAACATATACAGAGTAAAGTACAGTAGTAGGAAGTAGAGACCAGTTAATTCACAAGCATTTTCTTTGTTAATTCTCATGGAACTAAACAAACTCTCTTCCCCTTCGGAACTCGAGCTGCATCGATGACGCTTTGGGGAACTCCCCTGTGTTCCCACACTCTGAAACTTGCGTGTAATCAGTCCATCGGAATGGCAAAACATCACGGGCGGGATGACGTAGAGACCAGAGAGCTTAAAAGCTCATCCGGAACGAGCAATGTCAGCTTCTGTGTTTTCAGCAAGCGATCTTTGTGAAATGTGTTAGTCTTATTTACTGTTGTTTGTCTATTTATCTCTATCTTTAATCACCTCTAAATGGCGAGCTACAGACAGCACTTGAGACCGTGTGTCCTTCTTTACCCACTCTGATCTTTCGGGTGTGAATGCACGCAGTTGTTGTGTTGTTTGCTTGGGAGTGGAGCAGAGCAGCACAGTCAGCTCTCGAGGGAGCTATTGTGCATCGTGCTCCCGCAAACGCGAACGCTTCGAGGAGTGAGTCCATGTTTGCGTTCTTTGCGATTCCTGTCCCGCTGTTGCTGAGGCACGGCAACGATTGGGTTCACGGGGATCGCGTTTAAATCCACACTCTCTTTTTCCTTTTGAGTGAGAGCTCTGTGCTGCAGCTATCTTCCTCCAAGGAGGTTGATGTTGTTAGCATTATTGTGGATGAATTGAGTAATCAATCTTTTGCATATGAAAAGCATACTGCATTTTAGATCGCTCATTTCTATGCCCTCGCTATATTAAGGGGTGGGTATGCACGCGATTTATGTGTGGTTGGCTTTGGAGCTGAGCACACACACAGTCAGCTCTCGAGGGAGCTATCTGTGTTCATCATTTAACCCTAAGTTTTCTAGTGACAATGCATTACCTTAGATGTTAAGCTCTGCTCCCGCTGGCGTTTCTTCTGAAGGGAAGAAAGTTTATGCGATGTAGAATCGAGTGGCTCGCGTGTTGCCAAGGCAACGCGTGTAATACGGGTCTGCAGCAAATTATGCAGTGGCAAGTTCTTTTTCTCTCCTCCCCCAAACACGTGCAAATGTATAAATACTTTTGCAGGCTGTTATTCGCCATTCTTTTATTTTGCATCATATACTAATCAGATCGTGTTCACTTGTCTGGTTGATTGGTTGCATTTAATTCAGAGGAATTCAATTATGTATATTTATCTGGCTTTGAGAAGTTATACTGTATATATATATATATATATATATATATATAAATATGTTACACCCCCTCCCGGGTCCATACCACCACAACTCGTTCGTGTTCCGAGCGGGTCTCGAACCCGGGATTCTGCGGGAGGCAGGCGCTCTACCAAGGAGGCTAAAGGCTACAGCCTCTAGTGTCAGTCGCTAGAGCACCTCTCTTTTTGAGGTCAGGGGAGTGAGGTTTACACACAGCCCTTACTGGCATACATCCGTTACATATATATATATATATATATATATATATACAGTAGTTATATATAATTCAGCACAGGCATCGGAGACGGGCCTTTCTCCTCCCTCGCTCTCTAATTCAGCACTCTCTTGGGATATAAAATCCTCGTGTGAGAGCACAGCGTTTATCTCTCTTCCTCGTAGGATTTTGATGTGGTCAGCAAAAAAAAGAGAGAGACTTATGAGGAGTTAGTGGAGGTTGTGACTGGAAAAAGTGAGGATAAACATAGCATTCTATCACAACCTCCATGTAGGGACCTCTGGTTTTCCCTGTCTCCACAACGAGTTGTTGAGAGCATGGGTTTATCCATTTTTTCATTCAAGCTCTTTGCCCTTATTTGAATATTTCTATTTCGGGGGCTGTATGAGTAGGTTATAGGGTGATGTCTGAGGTGGTCGACATTTTTTAATACTGGACACATGCCTAGAGGCTGCTGGGCAGGAGCAGCCCCAACCATGTTCCAGCTCCTCATTCTGGGAATGTCACTTCTCGTACTCTCCAGAAATTTGGAGTCAGAGTGGCGCTCCAGGTCCAAAGGCTTCTAGCAGGAGGCGGATCTGCGGACCGTTATTTTCGCTGGATAATCTTCGGCTAAAACGTCCTGACGCCTTTGGCCCAGGACTTTTGAGGGCCGGCCCCTTCTGGGGAAGAGCGGTGTACACGTCATTGTATGATGCCGTCTCTCCTCAATGCCCTTAGGAGATCGTTCTGCCAACCCTGCCAGTGTTTCAGGGCGCAGCAGTTTCCCGCGATTACTTCTCTCAGTCTCTGCCCGGAAACGTAGCGGTACTGGGAGGCTTCGCTACCTCTTCAGAAGTCTTTAGAGCAGCTAGATCGGCCATCCCCTACCGGTCCTCCGCTTAAGGGCACCTAGCTAGCAGCTCTAAGTATACCAGAGACCAGTCACCTCCAGGTCACCTGGCGGTGTGGGAGCCCCTGCCAAGTGTGTCTTGGGGTCCAGCCTAGCAGGCTCTGGCTCTACCAGTTTAGTCTTCCTAGGAGATGATGCTGGTCTGAGGATCATCGTTTCAATAGAAGTAAGATAGTCCATATGCTTATAGCTTAGGACTTCGGGGGGGGCAGGCCCCTCTGGGGAAGAGCGGTACACACCTCAGTATACGGTGCCCGTCTCTCCTCAGTGCCCTCAAGAGATAGCTCCGTTTCATTTACATCAGAACCCACAATAACAGAGGTTTTATCTCCAGTCCCACCCTCCTCAGACTCATCAGGTAAAATTCCTTGATCTACCAAAACCTTTTGCAATTCAGTTTTAATAATACGTTTAGACGCGTCTCTGAAAACTGGAATACTAAAAAAGTCAGCCACTTGTAACAAGTCATTTTTACGGCACTTGTTAAATACCTCAACAGTAGGACAAAGAGTAAATGAAATTAAATCAAAATCCATACTCACTCAACTCAAATGTCTTCTCCCCCACCAAAAGAAAGCAGCCAAACAAACAAGATGACGAGCCCCCAATTTATTACATACCTCCCCAGTCTAGGGATGGGAAGGAGTAATAAAGAAAGTGGTGGAGGAATGGAGGGAGCTTTCCCCTTCTACTGACTCACACGCAACACCATAATCAATGCAAAACAAAATAATTTATTGAACACAAGGAAGCAAACAGAACTTCAGGAGGGGTCAAGGCCAACATAACAAACAAAACATACTAACTCCCATAAGCAATCTACTTAATCTAACAAATAAAAGAAAAAGAAATACAAGAATACTACCCTACCTCCCTTGCTATCCTTAAACAGGAGAAAAAGTGTAGACAAAATAAATGGCAACCACCTCCCTACAGCTTCCCACAAAGAAGAAAAAGAAACAAAACAAATCCTGGTCTAAATAAAAGAAAAGGTACAAAACTCACACGTTAGGGTTAAATGAAACCTCCCACAAGAGGATTAAAGATGCTTCAACACATCCATGTCAACAACAATGTTACACGTTAACCACAAACGCCAGAAAAGTCAGCAGAAGGGACTCTTGCTCCAAGCCTCCACACTCCAGTCATCTCAGCTCTGCCCTTTAACTCCTAGCACTTCCTCTAATGGACCAATCAGGAGAGTGCAGTCATCAACAGAATCAGCTACTAATTGAACTCCACCTGGTAATCCTTATCAACATCAGAGAGAGGGTGAGAGAGAGAGAAAATAAGCAAAACAAACAAAGCACATACACAAAAAAGGACACTCCCACTTAAACAAGTCCTAGGATGTAACACTTAGGACTTCGGGGGGGCAGGCCCCTCTGGGGAAGAGCGGTACATACCTCAGTATACGGTGCCCGTCTCTCCTCAGTGCCCTCAAGAGATAGCTCCGTTTCCCCTGCCACCCTAGGTGCTTCAGGGCACAGCAATCTCCAGCAAGTTTCTATCTCAGCTTCCGCCCGAAAACGTCGCAGTCCTGAGCGGCTCGCAACCTCTAAAAAAGTGTTTAGAACAGCTAGATCGGCCGTTCCCTGCCGGTCCTCCGCTTCAGGGCACCGAGCTAGTAGTTCAAAGCACACCAGAGGCCAGTCTCGAGAGACTGGTTCCCTTAGTAGATTTTCTGGCAGCATGGAAGCTTCAGCCAAATGTGTTTCAATGGGTCCTGCACACTGTAGAGAGAGGGTACAAGATTCAGTTCGGGTCTCGTCCGCCTCTGTTCAACGGGATATTTCTCACTCTGGTGGGCCCCGAGCAGGCTCTGGTAATGGAACAATAAGTAGATACTTTTTTGAAGAAGGAGGCCATCAAGGTGGTCCCTCCTCGCGACAGAGAGTCAGGGTTCTACAGCCGTTACTTCATCGTTCCGAAGAAGGATGGGTGGTTGCGTCCTAATCTAGATCTGAGATTATTGAACCGCTCAGTCATGAGACACAAGTTCAAGATGCTTACTATCAAGCAAGTCGTGTCTCAAATCAGGTCCGAGGACTGGTTTGTGACGATAGTTCTGAGAAAATGCTTACTTCCATATGTCCATTCTTCTTCAACACCGGAAGTTCCTAAGGTTTGCTTTCAGGGGCAAAGCATACCAACATCGGGTTCTTCCGTTCGGCCTAGCACTCTCACCCTGCACTTTCACGAAGAGGGTGGATGCAGCTCTGGCTCACTTGCGACTCCAGGGCATCCGCATACTGAATTACATCGATGATTGGTTGATTCAAGCTCAATCGGAGCAGATAGCAGTTCGGCATCGAGATGTCGTTCTCGCTCACATTAAATACTTAGGGTTAAGGATAAACGCAAAAAGTGTGCTTACTCCAGTACAGAGGACCACTTATCTGGGCGTGGTGTGGTATTCGACCACGATGCACGTCTGTCTCCTGCTCGAATCGAGTCGATCTCCGCGACAGTCAAGAGAGTGAGAGAAGGCCAGTCACTCACTGTGAAGCTTTTTCAAAAGCTATTGGGTATGATGGCAGCTGCGTCCAACATGATAACTTTTGGTCTGCTGCAAATGAGACCCTTGCAGTGATGGCTCAGGATCACAGGGTTTTTCCCGAGGGGCAAACCATTTTGCATGATCAAGATTACGCGGCGATGCTTAAGTGCCTTAGACATGTGGAAGAAACCGTGGTTCTTGTCACTAGGCCCTGTGTTTGGGGCTCAATGTTGTCACGTTATGCTAATGACAGACGCCTCCCTCACAGGCAGGGGAGCGGTCATGAGTGGCTCTGCCCAAGGTCTGTGGGAAGGTCTCCATCTCATGTGGCACATCAATTGCCTGGAGATGCTGGCAGTATTTCAAGCTTTGACACACTTTCTCCCAGACCTGAGAGGCCATCATGTGCTAGTACGCACAGAAAATACGTCGTTGGTCTCTTACATATTAAGAAGCAGATATCCTGTCGAGACAGGGGCTGAGGTACGGGGAAATGGAAGCTCCACACCAAAGTGATGGAGCAGATTTGGAAGAAATTTGGTCTAGCCCAGGTGGACTTGTTTGCGTCTCGAGAGACCTCACAATGTCCCTTCTTGTTCTCTCAGACTCATCCAGCTACATTGGGGCAGGGTATAGCCATGGCCGAGGCTTCGTTTGTATGCCTTCCCCACTTTTAAGCTCTCTGGTCTCTACGTCACCCTGCCCGTGACGTTTTGCCATTCCGTTGGACTGATTACATACGTTTCAGAGCATGGGAACACAGGGGTGTTCCCCAAAGCATCACCAACGCAGCGTCTCGTTCCTCAGGGAATCATGGTTGCATACGTAACTAGGGACATTCCTGGCTAACTATAATTAGAAGCAAAAGTTCCACTCTTCACCACAATGGCAATCCATAACAGTTACTTTTCTAAAACCCAACACAAATTAAGCACTATTAGGTCTCCCCCATTCCCTTCTCACAAAAAGACAAATTAGATTTAATATCAACCCAATCAAGTTTCTCACCCAATCAAGTCACAACCAAAGCATGCTTGGTTGCATGCAAAGAATTGCAAAAGCAATACAATTATTTATGCCTCAAGAAAAATTGATTAAGTAAATGTACATTATATAAATTTATGTGGATTGAACATAATTAACTTATGTTGTGACAAAATGATCAAGAATTATTGCATTAGCTCATTTTAATTATAATAAGTAGCAAAAATCTTTTTGTGCACTCATGATTTCAGCAGAAATGCAAAAAGCAGAACTGAAGACATAAATGGAGCATCAATTTTACTCAGAAGCTGCTAGCAAAGCAGATTTAAACACTGAAGCACAACTTCCTCAGTCAAGTATGGTTTTCCAAAAAAATATTTGTTCCGTCAAACTAAGTCATTGTCTGGCTGGTCTTTTATGTGCTGAGAGCCTGTATTGTGCCCTTTTGTGGTGCAACTGTGCAATAAGTCTTCTTGGTGTCTGTTTTGGTATGTGTGAATGATACAGGCACACTGTGTCAGCATGAAATAATTGCAGTAGCTGTTACGCGTTGGTCGAGGGAGTGAAAAAGGGATGAAGTGTGAAAGAGAGCGAGAGACACAGAAAAGAACAAGAATGCAGAGAGAGTGAATGGGGAAGGAAGCCGAACTGGACATCATTAGTGACCAGTGCAAAGCTTTAATGAGCAGGATCACTATAGCCTTCCATCTGCACCGCTGCCTGAAGGCTGGAGAAAGTGTTTGGCTGCCCACTGTGTCATTCTGACAAGGGCTGAGGTACCACCAGACATCCCCTCGGCTGGGCACTCTCTCTCTAGGCACAAAAACACACTTGCATAGCCACCTTTTTGTCTGAGAAGACACATACAGACAACCAAAAGTGCATTTACGCATTGATCACATAACGTTTGTTTTGCCGTGAGGCATGGAAGCCGTGTGGCCTACAGCCTCAGACCAGTAATGCTCACTTCTGTCCTGAGCTGAGTGTGTGTTCCTGCCTGCAACATCATGTCCTGGAATGCAGCTCTGGTATATCTGGTATCTAGATATTTGGAAGCATTTTTTTATGAATTTCGATGCTTCTATTTAAAGAAAGTTACATTCAGAAGTACATTTTATGAATGAATGAATGAGATTACAAGACGGTTTCACACAGATTTTCATATTCATCTATTTAAATCTGACAGTCTGACAGGCTTTAACATATTTAACATATAAACACAATAATTACTTAATTCACTTTATTAATTTACTTACCTTTTGCACATTATGTTCATTTGTATGAGATTAAGTCTATTGTGTACTGTCCATTACCATGTAGCGGATCTGATTTACATTTCACTGCTGGTTATATATTCTCTAAATAACTTTGTATATGAAAAATAAAACCTTGAACCTTAAATTATCTACTTAAAATTAAATTATATGAAAATTTACAAACAATTGATTTTAATTTGTGTGTGACAGAGTTATTTAATATGACAGAAAACATGAGCAAAATAATAATAAAGATTACCCAAAATGATAATTAAAACCCCCTAAAACTGAAGACTAAATATGGTAATAATTGCATTTTCTTAAATACCTGACAATGCTGAACAAAAAGTGCTGGGACACAACTGTTAAACCTAAAAACAAACAAACAAACAAAAAAACTCTTCCTGTCATGATATAGTAGATTTCTTTGAAATATCTTCAATATAGAATCTTGAATTCCATATAATGAGATATTCTTTGAAATAATAAGACATGAATAGGTAAGATAATAAGACATTAATATGTTTTTTTTAATATATATTTTAGGTATATACATTTGTTTTAAATAATCATTAGAATTAAGTTACAGTCTGACAACTAGAGGAGTAAAGCAAATCATGCAAATCAGTATCATGCAAAAAAAAAAAATCTAAAATAAGTAAAGATCAATCTAATGAAATAGATTTTGCAAATAATACTTTAGTGAAGAAGTGATTTTATTTTAGTGATTTTTTATTTTATTACTTTCTATTGATCAAAGAATCCTACAAAAAAGTATCACTATTTCCACAAAATATTAAGGAGCACAATTTTTATTTCAATATGGATAATTATAAATGTTCTTTCAAAATGTATATACTGCATATACCGCTGTACAAATAGTCCAATTTCATCACTAGAAAAATAGCAGCGAAAAACAAATGAGTTACAGTGTGTGCAATGTGAAAAAAGACTTTTTGTCTTTTCTAGTAATGGGCCATCATTAATGGAAGGCGCTTCTGATTATTCTGTCACACTTGCTTATTTGGCTGCATGTGTGTTGTTGCCTGGGGCAATGCTGGGATGTAGCTACCCAGAAGGCTCATACTCATATATATGGCCTATATGTGCTGCAGAATTGTGGTGGAGAGTGAAGGCTGACACATTATATTTAAGTATGTATTTATAGATACACAGAGACTGCAATACTGCTGAATTTTAATAGTCGTGACAGAGATGGCACGATTGAGGGAAGGTGCATGCAAGTATGAGGGAGCAGAGAGAAGGATTTTAAACAGATAGATATGGAAACAGCTCAGAAATAGATATGAGAGGACAGAGCAAGTGTAAATGCAGTCAAGAATATGAAGAAAAAAAGAGAGAGAGAGAAAGAGCAATGCATTGAAAGAAAGAGCTGTAAAATGCTGAGAATGTCTCAGGTAGAGTCACTGGAGAGTACAGAGGGATTGAGGTGGAGTGATGGGCTGTCATATCTCTCCGTCTGTTCATCTCTCACTCTCTCCCACCAGGTACCCTGAATCTTTACCGTCAGCAAGAGAACAAAGTGTGTGTGAGTATGTGTATGTGTGATGCCGTTCTCACTGCTGCCTTGCATTTGTGTGTGTAAGACATAGCGCAGTCAATTTCAATCTAGATTAACGTGCCGGTGAATCCAGTCACAGAACACACCAGACATCAATTTTATTGGCTGTACTTCTCATTTAAATCTTCTTGAAGAACTTCATGCTGTTTGTCATTCACTCTCCTCATCTATTATGATTAACATGAACCAATCGATCCAATTAAATCATTGGTCTCAAACTCAATTCCTGGAGGGCCACAGATCTGCACAGTTTAGCTCCAACCCTCATCAAACACACCTGATCTGGCTAATCAAGGTCTCCAGGATTACTAGAAACTTCCAAGCAGGTGTGATTTGGAGCTGGTTGGAGCGAAATTGTGCAGATATGTGGCCCTCCAGAAATTGAGTTTGAGACCACTGAGTGAAATAAAGACCCTTTCACGCACGCAGGGGCGTGTTTAGTGTTTTGGGGGCCCTCAGCAAGTATTCCCGGAGGGGCCCCCTCGGTGGATTTTGCGATCGATTCTGGGGTAGGGATTGGTATCGTTTACATTTTATCGATACTGATATGATACTTATCAATACAGTTATCCATTCTACTCTCTATAATTTGGTGAAAAAATGTATTATGTAAAAAGATGATGAAAATTTCAAGTTATTTTATTACTGCAGTTTACAGATGCATCCAAGCAAACAGAAAAGGCACATAAAGCACATTTTTCAAATAAAAAGGCCCTTCAGAGAGAGAGAGAGAGAGAGATAGAGATAGAGATAGAGATAGACAGAGAGAGAGAGAGAGAGAGAGAGATTTCCTCAGCATACCATAGCACAACATATTTGAACATCGTGTGCATAGGAACACAACAGAATGTAATAGAGAACTCTGGCATCTCTAGCTATTTTCATGAAAGAAAATGTAAATATTGATTTTCTCAGGGAGCGGGAGTAATTTCTCCTAACAGAGAGTGTCCCTCTGTTTTTGAGGGACTTTTTTATCTCTGTTTTTATCTACATGATAAAAAAGGCTTCTTTTTAACACGTAGACTTATTTATAGTGATTCTCCAATCAGGATTTTTACAGACATTCATTCAGGTCCTGAGTTTCATTTTTGAAAATGGGGTGAATTCCCCTCTTAGGTGACTCTTGTGGGAGGGAGGATTTCTTTTTTTTTTTTGAGTGGTGGGGGGATATTTAGACTTTTTTCCCCCCAAAAAATGTCAAATTATATGTTTGATCGTGCTGTGTATTTTTGTCTTTACAATGGGGCAATTGTTGAGAGTGCACACTGGAGAGCGCACGAGTGCTGAATAGTTTAAATATTGGCAAACTTACTAAATAAATGCAAATTATAAACTTTAGTGATGACACAGATGCATGTCAATTTTGACAATTCCTGTGTCAACCGAACTGTGCAGTGTGCAGCTCGTTTATAGTGCAGACGCGATGTGATGATATGAAGCCATTTGCGCATTTTGAGAGGGAAAGAAAGAGAGCTCGCGCAGAACTCATGCTGTTTGTAAAATTACGACTCACAGAAAGTTTTCAAATTATTTTAAAAGTTATTTAATAAAGAAATATGATTTGTACCTCACCTTCAGTATTATAATTATTTTACACGCGCCGGACAGAGTTTGAGACTGCCGCTGCATATCGTGCCAAACCTCTGACGGAAGACAGCTTGAGATCGGTTTATGAGAACAGCTTCTAATTCGCCATTAACACAGAAGTACGGAGATAAAACAACGCATGTATCGATAACAGTATTGTTTGTCCTCAAGCTTATTGCTAGTCCGGTATTGATCCAATTACGCACCGGTCCCCAAAAAATGCCGGTTCTCAATTCCCATCATAAAAATTGCGTTCCAAGGGGCCCCCCCTGGACCGCAGGGCCCCATGCAATTGCGTGGTGCCTAAACACGCTACTGCACGCACGATCACCTAAAGAACAGCCATAATAAGCATCCAATTCAAATCGTTCTTGGGTTCAATAAGACACAAAGAATGGCCTTGTTATATTAATATGTTTATTAGAATATTAACATGAATATTAATGAGTAGGCACACTATATAGAGATAGAGGAAAACAAACAAGACGGAGAGTTTGATCTGCATGCCTTCCGAATTCAAAACATCAGAAATTAATAACCATAATAGTAAAAACATGCCCACATAGTGTCAAAAATAGTTTTTTGTAGTGTACTATGGACATAAATAATGTAATGGACATTATTTAGATTAATGTGTACAGCTTTAAGCATTTATATCGGTGTGGTGGTGCATATGTGTGCATGATCAAAATATTAAAAATGTATGCAAGAAAATAACCTCAGTATATCCATGAGTACTTTGTGCAGTTGAGGCTAACGGTCACTTGATTTCTGTGCAGGTGTGGCATCCAGCTCTCCTATCTAGTTCAGAGCTGATAAAAGAACCAATGTGAACAATATCAGTACACGTGTGGGCATTAATAATCCACTAAACTTCAGCTCCACAGTCAAAGGTACAACTTTTTAGAGTAAGACTACCAATCTAACACGTTTTTACATTATGGCAGATAGAACTACACTGGCAAAAAGATGTGTATCTAACAAAAGCCATTTTCTATCCCTCAAAGAATTGTTGGAGTCTATGTGGATCTTAAGGCAAATCTCACAAATAAAAGAGCGGAGAGTGATTGTTTATTTGTTTATTATCCTTGCACATTTTTGCCTTAATTATAAATTAGCTTTTTCAAGGTCTACTGTCTTGAAGATCAAAAAGGATCATTAGTGTTTGCGTTTTTCTTTTTCTTTGTGGGCACTCTCATGAGAATTAATGAATCACTGTTATTTGATCCTGGCATGTATCAAAGAATGTTATATATATTTTTTAATATAAGTACTATGTATCTTTTTATGTCTTATCTTTTTAACACATTTTTTTTATATTTTACAGCTGTAGTAGATGCTATAAAAGTTAATCTTTAAAAAATTGTATAATTCCTATGCTCTTTTCTTAAAAAAAAAACCCTACTGCGAACTAAGAGTCTAAATCGACAGTATGCTGCTTTGAGTTTTTGCTGAACAATTTGAATGGACTTGAACTCTGCGGTTAATGTACCATGAGATGGTCTCATAAAGTTCAAATAAAAAACAAACCCCCTCGTGGGTGAACATCTTGCCATCTAATAATCTAATCCACATGAAAAGAACACAAACTCTCGTTCAGTATCTTTTAGAGCTGATTTAGAGTTGCTTGCGTAATGTTTGTCACTTCCTACTATGGCTCATGTAAACTGTCCAAGACAAACCCATTTTGAGCCAAAATGTGATTTCCTTTTAAAAGTGTATCTCTAAGGAACCACAAATTCTCTATATAGTGAGATCTATACTAGTTTATCAGCTATAAAACCAATGACCATTTCAGTTTTCACCATCTCAGCCCTTCACAAGTTCCCTTAGTCATCAAAAGCCTCTGGCGTTGAGCCCTCTCTAAGCTATAAAAAACCCATGGCCCCACAAAGGCATGAAATGGTAGCTAGTTTTTAATTGGAACATGCTTTTCCCCAGATTCCCAGTATTAACTCCATCCTGTGAGCCAGACAAGAGCCAATATGAGATCTAATCAACAAGGTCTAATCGATAGCACTCAATTTTTGGATCTCGTTGCAATCTAAAGCACCTTGTAGAGCAAACCTTCCATCATAGGCATGGCCGGATGCCACGATCGGCAGCATGTAACCTATTACTGTAGCCCTCAAAACAACCGGAGCCACTCTGGTTAATCAATGGTGGGTCTGTGCTGTCATGGACCTTTATCGGCGACGGTGTTGGAGCCTTTGTGGAAGGTGAGCAATATTGTGGAGTCATGCTACAATTGTGGTAAGTCTCTTTGTGGTGAGAAGCCTTGTTGATGCCTGAGGCTCTTGTAAGTAATGGAGGTTTGATACAAATGTGACAATGATCAAAGGGTATAAAGACAGTTCATTTGCTTCAGTACTTCCATGTGCTTCCAAGTTAAAAAGGTAACAGTGAATGGCCATGTCATATTAACAGTAATACCTTTGTGGGGATCTCTATTCAAAAATATACAGTGAATGGAAAGTTCAAGGCTCCTAGTGACAGGCATCTTGCATCCTCTTTTCTCCAAAATAACGCTCTGTCTGGTTTATACACTTTTTAATAATGGTGTTCCATGCCTAAACGTACATTCCCTTCCTTTCCTTGTCACTACCAACGGCAGGATGAGACTTCAGAGAGACATGTCATCAATTTGTCCCCTTCTTTCTCCTTCCCTGCGTAACCAAAAAAGAAAGAAGAATCATCTCCCATTTCTGATTCTTTGCAGTTTCACAGCTCCGAGCTCAGTTGCTTCATCCTGCCTTCTAATTGAATTCCACCAAGAGTCGAACCCCAAGATTGGCTCCGGATCAAGAGATGACAGTATAATGCATTTGGTCCGGCAATGAAAGAAGGATTTGCGGTGGAACACAGCTCCCTGTGGAAGAGTGGAACACAGCTCCCTGTGGCTTGTCTTTTTAAGAGACCTGGTAACAGTCACAGTGCAGTTCAGTCTACAGGATATGTAATAACAGAATCTAGCTTTTAATGGATGGTGAGGGAATTCAAGCTCAGGGACATACAAAGACAAAAAGACGACTGACCAAGCAAGCCGACCAGACGGTTTACATTATACTAAGAGACGTCAGACACAAGAGAGAGGAAAAGACATGTAATATTTAGACGTGCAAAGGGTGGAGTCCACATGTTGCTATTTCATTAGAATGTTTACAGGTGAAGAAAGCAAGCTAGACAGCTTGTTTTCCTATCTAGATAGATAATAAGCTGCATAGCTAGCTATAAATGTATATTTCAATAACAGATAGCTAGCAAGATAAACAAGTTATCTATACAGATAGCTAATTAGCTACCTAGCTAGCTAGCCAGATACATAGATAGAGAGAGACAAGTTAGCTATGGATAGCTAATTAGCTGGATACCTACCCGTATATATAATTAGCCAGATAGCTATCTATCTCCCTTCCTAGAGATTGATCGATCAAGATAGATAGATACTATTCTTCTGTACTGTTGCAGGAAGTCCAGGGCGTGTTGTAGAACATCATGCTAGTCAGATTTGCTAACAGGCTGTGTGGAAGAAACTGGCAGGAAGAAAGAGGTTAAAGTGCTACACTTCAGGATTACATACAACAAACAAGATAATTCAGCAGCAAGTCTTTCACATTGTCCAAAAGGGAACATCAGTAGTCCAGGCGATTCTTCGAGTTTGGAACTGATATACTGTAAAGAGCTACTGAAGACCAGTTGGATCCTTTTTAGGACTGTTTTGATAAGAGGGAGGGTCTAGATCTGCTTTAGGAGAGTTTTGAGAGAAGTGGACTGAAGGAAGACCGCATTCTGGTGTGTGCTGTGGACGTCTGAGAAGATGGACAAGGGACGGAGGATCTCCTGGAATGCTCAAGTTACGGTGAACTCTCCAGAGAGGCTGCAGAGGAAAAACACAGAAGGGAGAAAAGACATGAGAGAGGAACACAAACACAAACAACTGACAGAAAATTCATATAGAGAAATTGCAGAGGAGACTGCTGAGAATAAGGGAGTGGAGGATTGTTGTAGATAAGATATCTTTAATACAATACTTGGCCAAAAGTGTGTGAACACTCTCTCTAATTAATGGGGTTAGCTAGACTGGAGTGGAAGAACTTGACCAACCTGCATAAAACCCAGAACATAACACCACTGAACACCTTTAGTATGAATTATGACCTCCCGAATGAGAGAAAAACTCTGCCATGTTTTAACATCAAATAGAAAACCTTAATGTCATTATTTTATATGTATTAAACAATAAAAGAGTTGTCTACTGGCATTAACAGCCCAATTAAAATAAGTGTAGAGTAAAAGAACACTTTACTACGGAGAAAAAAACTATTCTCACTACTCTAGTGGTTCAGAAAATCTCAACAATGCCCCCCTTATTAATCAGATTTATGTATATAGAAGATGCACTCAGTTTTGCCGAGATGCTAAAACCTTTGGTTAATAGCTATTTCAAGAGGAACTCAAATATTTCTCATCAAACATTTGTTAGAAATTAATAGCATTAATTAGTAGTATTTATATTCAATATTAAAATAAGATTATATTTGATATTAAATTAACTCCACATTACAGCTCTATATTCGCACTGTCAACAGTTTGATTCAATTTTTATTAAAGGAGAAATTTATGTAAAACATCTGAGAGGATGTTGATACTTAAATGAAACGTATCTGAAAACCCCATTAAAGTCTCGTGAACTATGAAAGAACAACCTCTGAGCAGTAAAATCGTCCTCTGGAGTGAGATGGAAATTAAATGAGAAGTACATACTAAGGGGGGATAAAAATGAGGGGAAGAACATAAAGCACATGTGTAGAAACAAACGAATGAACTGATATGTACAAAAAAGAGTCCAAATGGAAAAGAGTAAAAGAGACAGAGTGCAAGAAGATGGAAAAAGAGGAAGAGAAAGAAAACACAAAATGGTGGTTACATTGGTGAATCGATAGCAGAGGCACTATCCGAACATTCAGTATCTCAGAGAAGCTCATCTGACCTTTAGAAGAGAAAGACAGGGAGAAGAAAGAAAACACAAAGAGAAAAATAAAGAGCCAAAAGCAAAGTACGATATGCATCATGATTTAACTGACATGTGAAATCTGTGACATTCATATCAAATCAACATTTATTTATGTAGCACATTTAAACAAAACTCCAGTTGACCAAAGTACTTTACATATAAAAAATTATCAAAAACAAACACAAGACACAACAATATCCATCACTGAACAATGTCCCAACGGCTAGGGGCAACTGTATGCCACAGAGTAAAGGTGTGTTTTCAACATTGATTTAAAGCAGTCTAATGAGTCACATGATCTAATGTGCAATGGGAGACTATTCCACAGATGTGGGGCTGCCACAGAAAAGAGTCAATCACCTTTGGTTTTCAACCGTGATCTTGGAACAAGTAAAATCGAACTTTGAGATGATCTTAGAGGTCTAGTAACGCAGTGTTGCTGCAACAAACATGAAATGTACTCTGGAGCAAGGCCATGCAACCCTTTAAAAACCACTATCAAAACTTTATATTGGATTCTAAAATCAACAGGAAGCCAGTGTAGTGCAGCCAGCACTGGAGAGATACTGGACCACTTCCTTGTGCCAGTCAGTATTCTAGCTGCAGCATTTTGTACTAGCTGCAGCCGTGAGAGCAGATTCTTGGACAACCCTAAATATAGCGAGTTGCAATAATCCAACCTGGATGAAATGAAGGCATGAATCATGGTTTCCATGTCCTCAAAAGACAGAATTCTGTTCAATTTGACATTAATACGCAATTGATAGAAGTGTATATAGTAGTATGAATTTATCACAATAAACCTTAAATACACACACACACACACACACACACACACACACACACACACACACACACACACACACAACAGGAGCTCAAGTAGATCACCCTGTTAGAGCACAAACAGTGCAAGAACACACTGGCTGCTGGCTACAGAGAACATATCTAGCATTTGAAATTCATTATCATGGGGCAGCCTGACAAGCTGTCAAAGCAGCGTACACAGGCTCTCCATCCCAAACAGCCACGTACAACGCTGTTGTTGAGAAAGAGGGAAGAGGGAGGTGGCTCTAGAGGTTGAACTGAACGAATAAGCCGCCGGTTTTTAGTTTTTGTTTGTTACAAATCAAGGTCAGGTTTTTTCATTAAATTTGCCAAGGACTGCTGACATGCTGCATAGAGACAGGTGCATATTTAGACAACGGAACACACATACACACAAACAAACAAACAAACACACACAACCATCTCTACATCTAGCCAAATGGTACTGCTCTATGGCCATCAACATCACTGAAAAAAAATGAATGAAATTGATGTAAAGTACACACATTTTCACTAACCAAATAATAACAAGTAATACCATGGATTTTATGGATGTTACCCCCTTTTTTTACCATGGCAATTCCATTTTACATTTACTATAGTGATTTGCTGAAATTAATGTGGAGTACCATGTAAATAAGAGAACAGAATCATTCAGTAATATGTTATCTGGTACTATATGACACAATGACCTTTTGGATATTATTGCCAAGGTTTTTCCTTCACAAAAAAGTACTGTGGCAATACCAGCAGTTAAGGAAATTAACCATGGTTTTAATACAAATAAAACTAATGCTATAGTTACTAATGCTATGGTAATCACAAATTAACCATGGTAAAAAATATGGTTATACAAATGCTAATCAAAACGTACACACACATGTTTTTTATGATTTACGGGGACTCTCCATATGTTTAATTTTCCCCAAAAAAACTCACTCTGTATGATTTATAAGTATTTTGAATTATGGGGACAATGAAAATGTCCTCATAAATCACCTTCTCCTTGTAATACCTATGTCATACCCATGCCATTATACAAATTTGTGTCCTCATAAACCACATAAACATGCACACTCACTCATTCACCCACTCACTCACTCTCATTTACCTTGATAGTAGCATTGTGTCCTGAGAAGCCAGAATGGTATATAAATGTGGTAACCATTAAGTACAATCACCATATAATATTCATATTTTTGTAAGGGGTTTTAAATGTAATTTTAGATCATGCACTCTTAATTGTATCAAAAATGGTCTATTGTATTTCTTCTACTGAAAATTATTCTGTCAACCTTGAACCTGGATGTCTGAGACTAGAACAATATCATTGTATCACAATTTCAACGGATACCCTTTAATCTCAGCCAGACTGAACAAGAGCAGAGAATTACAAAAAAAACACTGCAAATGAGTCATTCCCCTTTTCCGTTCATTCTCTTCTCTCTGATTAATTTTCACATGCTGAATGTGACAGCGGGAGAACTGTACCACGGACCCGCTTCATTCTCTGTCTCTCTGCGCAAGGCGATTCTGAAACAATGAGATCTGCTCATGCTGCTGGGCTCTCGATGCAAAACCCGCATTCCTGTAGTTTAAATGATATGCACCAAGACTGCTTTTATAAAATACGTGAACCCCTTACAAAATAATTAAAAGTTTATCAATGCAACCTTTCCTTGAACTGATGTATAGCACATTAAAGAGGGAAAAGATGACATTAGAACTTTTCCCATCTCTGTTCAGCATCTGGTCTTCTCAGCATTAGTTGAGATGATAGATCGGATTCAAATACATCACAGTCGAGGAGCCATGAGAATGGTGTGGGAGAGAGTGGAGAGGAAGAGAGAGAAAAATGGCGTGCCAGGAATCCTGGAAAGTTCAGGAGAAACAGAAGCTGAAGGCTACCTATGCATTCATAATGAGTTCTTACCAGTGTTATTGAATCCGAGCACAACCCGCCTTCCTCAACACCAGATTCTCCTCCTTGCCTAACATAACCCTGAGCTTTTGCAGCTCCACCAAAAATTGACAGCACTTTGTAGTTTGTGAGCTTATGCATGTCAGAGACATCGTAGAACCCTTCCAGTCGTCCAATCATAGCACATCTTGGCTCTACTACAAAAGGAAGAGCTGTCAATTTTTGGTGGAGCTGCAAAAGCTCAGGGTTATGTTAGGCAAGGAGGAGAATGTTCACCAAAGCAAAGATTTATTTGATCAAAATACAATGAAACTGATTTTTTTAAATAACTATTTAAATACATTTTTAAATGTAATTTATTCCTGTGATGGAAAAGTTGAATTTTCAGCAGCTATTGCTGTTTTTAATAGAAAAATTATATGCTGATTTGATGCACAATTATTATTGGTTCTCAATTATTATTAATGGTTCTTTTAATTAATCAATATTGAGAACAATTTTTGCTGCTAATTATTTTTGTGGAAATAATTAATATAATTTCATAGGACTAGTTTTTGTTTAAAAAACTTAAATATTTTGTAACATTACAAATCTCTACTGTCACTTTTAATCAATTGAATGCATCATTGCTGAATAAAAGTATTCAGGTATTTCTTATTTTTAAATCTTACTTTTAAATTATATCACAGTTAATATAAATGATTAACTATATATAAAAATAGTACATACAAGAAGCCTCATCAAGCCCCTAACCCATATACATTTCATAATAAAGGATAGTCCCACAGAGCAATTTCAGGTTGAAGTAAAAATATGTATTTTAGTATGACTGGAATGCCGATTTATAATTTATTTTTGAATAATAATGTAATCACTTCATCCTCAAAATGTCATCTGAGGTTCATTTTCAAGAGACTTGAATTTGATGAATTTACGTCTGCATGACTAGTTACACCCTATTGCAGCATCTGTTCTGTTCATACGTATATATTTCCATCCACAGGTCCCATCTGTCACACTGTACCCTGTATAGTTCTGCAATCTCAATTTCAAAAAAGGGAAAAACATTTACACACTACCACATTTACAGTAAGTACAACATGTTCAATGCATTCTTCCTTGTACACTGCAAAGGCGTAAATAGGTCGTCCTGTTCTGCTGCAACTTCATCTGCAACGTTTTCATCTTCTCTCTGCCCTGATTTCCAACAACAAACAAAAGATCACTGTATCCCTACTAGGTGAAATAAATGGGTCTATTTATGTAGTCATTTGTTCTGTTGTGCCTCACATCAAATGCCTGTGCATCTCCCATAACTTTACTCCTCTCTCCTGCACAACAGTATCCTATGATTTGCAGAGCACGAGGTAGTGAAGACTTGCGAATGATGAAATTATGAGGAGGGGATGAACAAAATCGTAGACTTATACAGCCTACTCTCCTTTTTTCTCTACTTTTCTATCTCATATATATGGTAAATTATTTATATATAGAACTTAGGCATACATAAATCCTATTGGAGATCTAGAAAGGTGGAGCTGAGGGAGGTGGAGGGTTTAGGAGGAGCTCTGATAGCTCACAGCAGGAGCAACTTACAGCCAACACTGAACCTGACTATTTAAATGTTGAGCAACAGTCTCATCAGTAGAATCAGTGTAGGGAATTATATGATTGCTAGCAGACTGCATTTAAAGGACCTATCAGCCTGTGCCATCTAAAGATTCATGACTATAATAAATTGTTACTGCAAGATGATACTAAATTACAAAAATAAAAACATTAACAATCAAATGCAAAAACTCAGCACAGCTTCTCAAGTTTGACAAAAATACCATGAATGGTTCCAAGACCATTGTAACTTTTCCACTTAGGGATGCTGTAGCAGTTTATGGCCGAAGTTGTGCAGTGTTTCTTAAATGTTTAGTTATTTTTAAATGGTTGTGTAAACAGGTTATGAAGAGTAATTAAATGTTAACTTGGTAGGAGAGTTGCTAACCTGTTCTGTAAAGTTTTTCAAGATATTGCTAAGGATTATTCATGAATTATCATTTCTGATGTTTAATTATTTTGATATTGTTATGTAAACAGGTTATACTAACAAATATATACATAGTAATTGTAATGAACAGATGCCTGTATTAAAATAGTTGTTTTCACATGAATAATTAAAATGATTTTTTTTTTAAAGCAGTGCTGGATTATGTATGTGATATCGGTTTTAAGGTAATGTTTTTAAAAATTATTTTTCAAATGTGTTAATTTGATTAGTCCCACGTTTTAAGTTTTGACTCAACCAATAGCGAGTGTGGGGCGGGACTGAAGAGGGTGGGGCCTGGAAATGGCTGCACGTGTAGCAGAAATCACACTTTACAACTGCAACGTTTCTGGTGATCTTTTGTTCCATGAAGTGTTGCGTCAGCACGAGTCGGATGGTTTGTGTTTCCTCTATAGACTCTGGCTCAATTTCATCGGGGTGCAGTTGGTGTATTTCTGTCGCGCTGTCTTCAACAGGTATAGTTTCACCTGCGCATTCACATAAATTGTGCAGAATAACGCAAGCTACCACCACATGAAAGATTGCCTTGGTCATGTGCTCAGTACGTTGTTCAAGGCTCTTCCACCTTCTTTTGAGCCTACCAAAAGCCATCTCGACTGCCATCCTGCTTTGACTCGATTTAAAATTTAAGTGCCTCTGAGCATCCGTCAGGTGGCCATTGTCTGAATACGGCTTTTGTATCCAGTTGAGAAGGGGGTGTGCAGGATCAGCTAAAATTAATAGGGGGATGTTGACTCCTGCAATGTATTTTGCTGGGATGGATGGAAACAGAGTGCCATCCTCTGCTTTTCTGAACAATCCAGAGTTTGCAAAAACCCAGGCATCATGAACACTACCTGGCACACATCTCTGAATATTCCTTTGTGGTCGACAACTGCCTGCATCACGATGGAATAAAATCCTTTCCAATTATAGAAGGCTGTTGCATTGGGACCATCGGGTCGATCTATTTTTTATGTGTGTACCATCCAGGCAACTGACTACTTGTGGAAAACCCCACAGATGGAGAAAATAATCTACAATTTGTTTGGCCTCACTGGCATTTGGAAAGAGCACAAAGATGGGCTGTAAGTGTTGACAGACAGCTTTGAAAACTCTCATGTGATTGCATGCATGGTTGATCTTCCTAAGCCGAAAAGATGAGCTATGGTCCAGAATTCCACCTGGGTACTCAAACGCCACAACGCAACGGCCACTCTCTTTTCGACACTGACTGCTTTTCGGAGATGCGTGTCTCTCTTTTCCAAGTGCGGAGCAAGTAAATGACAGAGATGCAGGTAAGTGTTTTTACTCATTCTTAGGTTTTGGACCCAGTCTGTCTACCTCTACCACAGTTGCTCCCACCAGCCCTGTGGTCTTGGAGTAACCCAGACGTTGCGGTGAAGAGAGTGTAGGCTGTTTAATAACAACAGTTTAAAGAACAAAACTAGATTATGACGCTCTCCCGACTGCGATTTAATAATGTTTTGCGGATTTTCGTGCATTTTTGTAGTCTAATGTTTGTTTTGTCAACAGCAGCTAACACAAAACCAGTTAATCTGCGGGCCTCCATTCTCTCCGAAACGCCACAACGTTGCTATGGTTATAACTGCGTTGCTATGGTTACCACACACCCATTCATGGCAGGTTCGGGAGCGAGTCCGTACACACATGGAAAGATAATTTAAGGGACTCCACATTTAAATGCAGTTGTCACTCCTGAAACTTGCAGTGTGTACGTGGCAATAGCGTAGTCATAACGATAAAGTTCACTTTGTTCTTCTCCTAGCTCACTGGCCACTTACTAACATGTATTTTGGTAGAAATGTATGAATTCACGTGCTGTAAATCCGATTGACAGGACTCTCTGAACTGCGGCGCGAACAAACATGGTGGCGCCCATCTCACGTTACAGATCATGATCAAGATCAATTATAAATGTTTTTAAATGACAAAACACACTCATTATTAACACATATTTGTGAATCAGAATATTAGATTGTTCATGACATGGTAAGCAAGTTTGTGAATATTTTAAATAAAAAAGGAAAAATGAAACAAAAGAGATCCAATTGTCGGCCATGCTGTGTCACGTGACATGCATTACGCGTCACCAGGGAAACAATCAGCCCTGGAAATGCTCTGAAATAACGGTCGCGTTAAAAAAACTCACTCTGGGGGACCGCTAGAATATTTTAATCTCACCAGTGAAAGGGTTAAAAACAGGTGATCCATAATTCAACAAATGACGGAAAAAAGCATTATGACGGTAAACATATTTAGATTCCTTTAGTGAATAGGGTACTAAACAATGCATGTGCAAACCAGCAATGCTATCAGGGTGTGAGTTTTTTGCAAATTCCCCAATCTGTCTCTGACAATGGTGGCAATGACATTTTAACTGTCTTTTAATATTTAATCAATTAACTTCAATTGTTCTTTTGCGATTTGTGTGGTACTGATATTTTTTATGGAATTTAAATTCAGTGTTCACATGAGAGGGAATTAAAAACAACATCCGTAATTTCAAATGAGAATGATGACACACAAAGTACGAGACAGGGGTAGAGATTGAGCAGAGATGAGGGAGGGCTGTATTCCCTGATGTGCCACTGGATTTAGGCTCTTCTCAGCTCCTGCTTGGAGGATTACTGCATTTACACTTCAGCTTAAAAAATAGCCCCATGATAATTTATTTAGCCTGAGTGTGCATGTCTGCATTCTGATCCTGAAGAAGAACTTCCTCTGCCTGAGACCGATATCCTTCCACAAACCTTTAACACTGAACCTCAGACTTTCAAAAAATTACAATCAAAATCTAAATTCCAACTACATTGTATATTGTCTTTAAAAAAATTAGGAATAGAACTCGGGGTTGTTTTTACCAGAGAGGCATCCTTGAAAAAAGGAGGTGAAAATAAACAGTAGAAACAAATTTGACAAAATACGAGATCAAATAGTGTGTAAGTGACGATTTTTCTAAAGAAACACTGTCTATAGATCAAAATAAGCAGATGAAGTCTCTTTTGCTTGCCTTGAGCTTCTCACAGTAGTCTTAAAGCATATTGTGAATGTGAGTAATAGCAGAAAAGTCACACTGTGAATGGCTGCTGGACCTGAATGATAAGATATAGATAATGCCTATATCTATCATGTCATTTGGTAGTCATTTAATTTTTTTTAATTAGTTATTAAAAAAAGTTCAAAGAATGTGATAACATAAGAAAATACACTATATAAGTCAATAAGATTTTATTCAGCAAGGGTGCATGAAATTGATCAAAAGTGACAATAAAGAAAGTTATAATGTCCAATGCCCAAATAAATGCTCTTTTCTGGACTTAATATGTATCAAATGATCCTACACAATATTTTAAATTAAATTGAAAAATGTTATCAATAATCAAAATGTGTATATAACTGTATGTTACATAAATATGTTAAATAAATAAAAGAATAATAGCTCTAATTCATGTTCCATTCACATTTAACCAACAAACTGTGCAAACATCACCATGGCACTGCACATCTACTACTACTAAATCTATGCTAGCTAAGTCCATTTGACAGCTACACAAAAAGATTATGTCTATAACTCCCACATATATGAAACCAATCCAGACATCTAAGTCGAAAAATTCAATTATATTAGACATTGATAAGCTTGTAAGTGGCTAGGAAGTTCCTGGTCTCGACTGGTGAGGCTGGTGATGCCAAGTTCTGGCCGGTGTGTGATTATCAGCAAGGTGCTGGATCCCATTACCCTTTCGTTGATAGGGATGAAACTCTCAAAAGAGTCCTTAAATTTGATGACTCAACACCTTAAACAGCCGTGAACCACAGAGACCAGGAAATTAGTCCAGGAAGGAGTCCTAATGTTTTGAATCAGTGATTTATCTTCATAACCTTGAGGTTCGTTGGCGAGTAATGACCCCTCTCAGTAAGTGGACATCTTTCATATGGGAAAAGGATATTGTATTTTTCCTCTTTCTCTGGCACTTCCACTTATTTGATGTTATCTAGTACAAATATTATTGAAGATATTAAATCATCAAGCTCAAGTTCAAACTGAAGGTTGTCACTTCCTTAAAGTTGCTAATATATCGGAATTTAAAGTAAATTTATTCAACCTGGTCTCATAAAAATACGTACCTCAGTGCACTTTCTGTGCGACACCGTTTTACGTACCTTACTGCATGTTTTGCCGCAGTTTCAAAGAGAATTGTTCACTGAGTGGCACTAAAACACAGGTTAAATACGTGAATCCTGGCACATTTTTATTACATAGATATAGGTACATATTGCTGTGTTTTTATTACGTTGCTACAGGTGCGTATTGCGGCGGTTCAGAATTCAAATATCCGGGGTCTGTCCCTAAAAGTTAATGCTCTATCATGTTGGAAATATGCCCTACACCAAACCCAACCCTAAACCTACCCGATAGTGTTAACAAATGCAAAACTGATATACAAACGTATTTGTTGATGCAACTGTGCCATTTAAACTTCCTTATATGCAGATTTGAACTGCTTTGTCAAACAGATTACACAGATTCGAACCGGAGCTCCTCACCTCCTAAGTACGCCTCCGTACTCTGTGAGATACCGAAGAAACTTAACGCTTATGAAAACTCATAGATATGAGGCTGGATATGCAAGATGCTAACGTTCAAAAGCATTAGTTTTCAAATCTCCCAGCTTTTTAATATTGCTTTGAAGTCGTAACATGATATTCTTCAAGTAATTGTGCGAAAATAAACAAAAATAATACAATTATTTAAATACACATTAAAATAATAATAAACTTTATTAATCGGAACTCTGTAAATTTGTGTGAAAAGGAGTAAAATATGTCTGAGTTTTTATTGGTGTTATTGGCACCTAGTTCGTGTCTCGCTAAAAAGTGCACCCAGGTACGTAAATGCCATGAGACCAGGTAGAATTTATTACCAAAAGCTGACTATATTAACTACATTATCAGTCTACCTTGACCTTGCAGATGCTCACTCATGATCAATTGGCATTTGCTACATAAAGACCACAACTATGGAAGTATGTGAGTTTACAAACATGACGAATCATATAGTTGAAGCTCTTGCTGGCAAATTTCATTTTTAAAATCACGCAATGGTTTCAAAATTCACATTTCAGATATGGCTGTGTATCATTTACTGTATGTTGAGAGGAAACAAACAATGTTTACCACAAACCCTAATTTACTCATATCAAAAACTGATATTCAAAAAAATATTCTTAAAAAAAAAAACAGACCAGCTCCATTGAGTTTGCAGTTTGAATTAAATGAAAAAGACTGTGTACTCCTAATTAATGCAAGCAAGTGTTTCTTTCTTTTTCATTGAGTTATCCTCAAAACCACACACAAAACAAACATGCAGCATGGTAGGCTTAGTGTATATCACTAACAAATGAATATTATGAACTGATTGTTTTACCAAATCATTTGAAAAGACTCAAGAACTCAAGAGTTACTAATTTGTATCAACCTGATGAGTCTTTCACTGAAGAAACTCACTGAATCAATCAGAACACTAACTGAATCCACATCTGACTCATTCAGTGATATCATTACTGACTGGTTGTTCATATGACATGTTTCCAAGTTTAAGCTATCATAATGCATGTCAGGCTACTAATGTTTGAGATCATAACTTGATTTTATTACAGTGTAAACACATAATCGAAAAGATTCAATGGGACATGTTATTAAATGCAGCCATCTTGAAGAGTAAACCTTACTCTTTCTTCCTAGACCTTTGCTCCCCTCACATTATTACATGCTCTAATGCTTCATGTAACATATTCTACAGTCAGCAATTAAACTAAAAATCAATTTGTCTGGGAGAAGACAGACCATTGTTGCTTGCATGTGGGTGTTGGAATCGCTTCATTACATACAATTACATTTTTTCCTCTTGTTTCCTTCTGGTTTGTTTTCAAGGGGCCGGAAATCTAGCAAAGGGCAAGTCTGGGCCTAATTACACAGATTCTTTGGTCACATTGTAACAGGAAGACCCCCATGAAAGCTACAGAGATGAACAAAATACAAAAAATACAACAGTGACCTAAGCCAATAAACAGCTTAGTGTCTAGACAACATGCTGGAGACATTTAAAACAAAGGTTTTTGTCTTTCATCAATATTGAAGAAGTGATAATAAGTAACAGACTTTAAAACTCTCAAGTGAAAACTACTCACTGGATGGCATACGGCATATACCAGATTGTATGTAGATTCTGAAACATTAGCAGCTGTCAGCTCTATGGGCTGGGTCATATAAGGCCATGTGCCAAACAACTCAATGATAAATATTAATAAGACAGCGCAATGACTCTGGGGAGCACATGCCATCATGAGAACATCATTTTCCCCTCTTTGAATATAATAACTTCAGTCTCATCCATCAGTAATGGAAGGAAAAAAGCTTCCAGCTTATTGCAGCAGTATTATGACAAATGTTTAATGTAAGTGACAGTGGCGTAATTCAACATGCTGACTTCAGGTAAATCTCACCCGGCTATGATTGAATTACGCAAAAAAGCTAACAGAAAAGGCAAAGTAAATATTTGCGCAATCCACAATGACTAATTTACAAACATTGAGGAACAATTTGTCCCACAATTTGTTGCCTGATATGACACCCACGCTACACTGACTAATCATGGAGGAATACAAACTCCTACCCCTTCTCTTCCCCTTAAATCCATTCAGATGTCAAATGTGTGATTGACAAATACAGTTTATTTGCACGGAACATAACGCCTGGGCTTATTTGGTATGTGGCTTGGGAAAAAAACTGCAAAATTGAGAGAGGAAATTCCTTAAAGTCTGAATGCCACATAAAAAATGTATAGCCTGAATGCACTGTAAGTCGCTTTAGATAAAAGCGTCTGCTAAATGCATAAATATAAATATAACAACACTCAACCCCACTGACTTTGATTATATGGACAAAACCCAGGTTTTGAATGACATGCGGGTGAATAAATGATGTGGACAATCCCTTAAAGAATGAACTGTACCCACTGATAGCACCATTTACATATGTTTTAGCACCAGATTCACAAAAAATAGGCAAATTTGATACTATAATACTGCTTCAGCACTTCCATTCAGGTAATTAAATCATCAAAATGTGCAATCGTCTGGATATATAGTATGCCTGATAATAATGCTCTGCTCCATCATTTGATGAATTAATGCTGTGGTGATCAATAGAAAATGTACACAAATATTGAAAGTGACATACAGCCAAGTATGGTGACCCATACTCGGAATTTGTGCCCTGCATTTACCCATCCAAAGTGCACACACACAGCAGTGAACACACACACACACACACACACACGCACGCACGCACGCACGCACGCACGCATGCACGGAGCAGTGGGCAGCCATTTATGCTGGGGCGCCCGGGGAGGAGTTGGGGGCTCAGGGCCTTGCTCAAGGGCACCTCATCGTGGTATTGAGGGTGGAGAGAGCTGTACATTCACTCCCCCCACTGACAATCCCTGCCGGCCCGAGACTTGAACTCGCAACCTTTCGATTACGAGTCCGACTGTCTAATCATTTGGCCACGACTTCCCCACAGCCCATGACTTCCTCACAAAATATTTATTTTAAATTAAATTATGTTCATTGAATTTACCCCAGAGTCACAATTACTGTACAGCGAATAAGAGGAAGGAGGAGAGACAGACAGAAAAAGGGAGCAAATGAGCACATTCCCTGCCCTCCAAAGTGGCAAAAACATTTTCTTTAAGGGCAACAGGAGAGCTTAGTGAAGCGGAAATGGTTTCACATCCATTTTCTCTTTAGGACCTAATGCTAATCACTTCCTTCTATACAGAAATGGACAGATACTATTATTTTCCTTCAAATTGTTAAATTTAAAGTTATTAAATTCCTCCAAATAGAGACCAAACACACACACACAAACTAAAGATAAACTATACCAGCGATGTCTAATTACTCTTTAAATTGGAAAAGCCCATGAAAATAAGCCAACTCATTTCCAGCTCGGAAATGAGTCCAATAACACATCTAATCAGGCATGGCAGATTCAAAGAATGCTGCTGGGGGAATGTTCCCTTTGAGCTCTTGTGGACTTCATAAACAGTAAGAGGAGTTTATATCAGTGGTTCTCAAACTGGTGGTAATTTTGCATAATGTTGAGTCTACGCCATTCATAGCACTGCCCTGCTTCATATTTGCTCATAAACTGAAACTTGTTTCTTACTTATTTTGAGGCAGCAATTCCTAAAACAGTATCTGTTTCGATCTTGAATATCACACTATTTCACAAAATATGATGTACATTTTTGCTTTTGACAACTATTTCTAAGGTGAAGATGCCTTGTATTATTCATTAATCAAAAGAGAAAAAACGCCACAAAGACACAATTCCTATGTACCTTAGAGTCAGATTTAACTATTTGTTCAACTCTCAGCCAATTTTCACTTGTATAAATAAGTCTGAAGATATTTTGTATATGCCTAATACTGATTTCAAGGTTAGAATTATGGTCACTGACAGCAATTAATAATTAGAATTATGGTCACTGTTTTTGTGAAAACAGCTTATTTATTTATAAACTTCTATTTACATAAAGTTATTTGCCATTAAAATGAGTATTTGAACAGATTCTCAGCACCTTTGGAGATTGTATTAACCTGTTCCATCTGTTCCTGTGTGGCTCAGTGGTAGAGCATTGCGTCTGTTGCGCAAAGGGTTGTGGGTTCGATTCCCAGGGAACACATGTACTAATGAAAATGTATAACCTGAATGCAATTGTAAGTCGCTTTGGATAAAAGCGTCTGCTAAATATGTAAATGTATTTATTCTTAGTTTGTTGGAAAAAAAACTGTACTTGTTGGAAAGGTGATATTGGGACTTTCTTTTTTCGAATCAGAGATTCTGTTTTTCAAGATGCAGGGCGGTGTAGTAACTTAGCACTTATCTAAGAGGTTAAAAGCCTAACGTGTGGAAAATCATAATATGTGATGCTCAAAGCCACTGTCATTGAAGCAAGCATAAAACCAATGTCAAAGCTAACACTAATATACTATTTATTCATGTATAATGTGATAGGACTATGCATAAACAAAAGATTCCGAAATATAGTTAATGAGCTGCACATTAAAATCAATGATTCGGTCTGAGTATTTTGCTGTGTAAATTCATCTTGCGTCTGTCTAAATATAATATCTCTATTTGGTGATTCATCAGCCCTCTATGCTGAGGCTCTCCAAATGTATTTGGAAAGCTTCTGTCTGAAGGGAGGATTGGTTGGCACACAGCAGCAGCAACGAAGAATGGCAGGATTTCACTCTTCATTAAGGGAGAAGAAAATGATTTTGTCTTTCCGAATTTGAGCAGCATGGCACATTCACACTCAATATTAGCTTCTGAGATGCCCAACATTTTAATGATGGTTGGGGAAAAAAACAAAATGGGGATAATAACTTTAGGTGTTAGTGGAGTCAACGATTTGTGACCATGAAGAACAATAGTCAAATACAATAAATAATTTTAAATATTTATTGAAGGGATGTCCTGGGTGTCCTTCAAGTTAATCCTTAAAATGCTGTCTGTTATCATGGAAATTAATTAGGCTTTGTCCCTTATTCTGTAATAACTTGTGTACAATATTTATATAAACTTACATTGGAAATCAAAGGATAAGGATGAATTGTGATTCACATTCAATAGTAAAGCCAAACATGTGTTATTGTGAGAATACTAAAATAAAATAAAATAAAATAAAAGTTATTCTGTGGAAGAACCTGGCTTCTGAGTTAAACTCCATTCAGTTTCATTGTATGAAAAAAATAAAAATAAAAATAAGGAAATAATACAGAGTTTATCAAAAATTAAATTTTAGAATGACATGAGGGTGAGTATATGACTATTTATTGAAAATAAAAAAGTGAAAATACAACAAAACAGAAACTATCCGTAATGCCTTGCCTGATTGACTTCCACTGAAACGGTTTAGCTGTAAACCCTTTTTTTTTGTCTGTAGCAATTCAAAGAATCAACATAGAGCTTAACTTGTTTTGAACCCAGCCTGGAATTTTCCTTTAAAAGCAGTAATAATGGCAACTACAATCAAAAACAAATTCCCAAATTGACATATATGCCGCTCATACATCATTATATAAATGGGAGATTTGTACATGTGCAGACAAATATGCCTTACTGCCCTTAATAGAGGGGATTGAGCAAAACCTTTCAGCCTAAGCTTATAGTTCCCCACCTAAAAATGAGGTAATACAAGCATGTGAAAAATTAGGTATATGCACTTTACGCATTCGTACTTCAATAGATGTAATTATGTGAACATTCTCATTCTAAACATTTATTTGAAACTCCAATATTATTTTAAAGTATAATCGTTTGTATGCACTGGCAGAAAAAGACTCCAGCTGTGGATGAATCACATGCTTGAATATGAGTCCCACTATTCCAATACTAAATCGAAGGGGAGCCTTAGAAATACTGTGCAGGAAAACACTGGTTTCTAAAAAATGTCTCTACACGCTCTATAGATTGTCTTGTTTAGGGATGCACGATATGAAAAATGTTAAACGATACCAATAATTAAGTCCTTCTCACGGCCGATTCCAATACCAATGTTTTGATATTGTGTAAGGCACCACAATACTTAGTAACAGAAATGGCTTAACAGAACTATGACAGAACTATGGTTTATCTGCAATGAACAACTCACTAACAACAAATATATGTTCAAGTATTTCATAAAAAAATGCATCTATTCAACCTTTTTAGTGCATGAGGATGAAGAAGTTATATCTAGGGACTTTAAGCAACAGCTGCGAATGGAACGGCTATGTTGACCTGTTACACCGCCTTAGCCGAGAACATAAAAATCATTAAGTAACCGTAAACAAGACGGTGCAATGCGGCATTCGGTCATTTATTTAAATACAAATTATGGATTATGAGGAGGATGTTTAGGCAATAATTTCAGTGTTCTCTTAACATATCTTTAGTCTCAGTGCTACCTGAGGTGCTGTTGCTAACAGCAGACATATATTTGAACAAACAAAAACAATCGTTAAAATGATCTTAAGTTTAAAACAATCAACACCGATTAAATGAAAGACTAATGGTAGAATCGTATACTGATGGAATTAAATGGTATATAACAAAACGCAACAATTTAACTACATAGGCAGTCACATTGTAACGACTATGGCGAAGCAGCTGTTCTCCTGTAGTAGACGGCTATAGAACGCTACGAAGTAGCAGCTGAAGTTGCGAACGCGCAATATGACGTTGGAATGCCGTTACCGTTCCAACAGTGGAGGCTGCTTAAAGTCCCTTAATACAGCTTCGCCGCGATGACAACCTTTCTAGTGAGATATAAGATTTGTTGTGTTAAAACTTGATGCCTTTTTTCCTCCTCTCGGAATCCTTACTGAACACGTGTTGCAAATAGCAATGGTATTGTTCTCCTCTGCTACCAGCAAAGACATGTTCACAAATGATGACGTAATGAGCGCGACACAAGCTGAGAGTCACTGCAGTTTAAAGCTACAGTCACTTGCACTCGGAAAGCGGATGAATCTCAGATAAATCAGACAAATCATTGATTGATTTACCAGCAAGCGTACTTTATCGGATCTAAATATTGAATTTAATTTATTTATCAGAGCAATAAAAATTACGTAATTTTCACCCATATCGGTCGATAATTTATATGTCTGATAAATATCGTGCATCCCTAGTCTTGTTGATATCATAGAGTGCAATTTTCTTAAGAAATCATATGATAAGGAAAGCATAATAGCAGTAAACACATAAAGCCATACAATTTGTAACTTTACTTCTGTGTGGCCATTCCCTGTGGACTTGACTGACAATCTTCCCTTGGTTTTGTGCAGTCCTTGCTGCCATCGCCGGCGTTTGATAATTGCTGCCACTGCTCAAGACCTTAATGAAGGTGTGGGTGGGCTGGAGGAGGGCATCTTGACAAGTGTTTAAGAGACTATTTCAGCTATGCATCTCAGCCACCCATCTCTCAAAGCAACTCCGCAATTACAGTCTCATTTGAGGGCAGTGCTAGACCTGTGTGGAGCCGCACGTCAAAATCAGCGCTAAGAACTTCCCACAGGTGAAAACACAAGGCAGCACTTTCAGGCATCAGGCAATGGTAAACTGTCAATGCTTTCTGCCTTCAATTGAGCAATGTAGGCTGAAAATTATGGTTTTGACTCACGTCAGCAATTATGAAACACAAACATTGATGATTTATGCACTACCCTCAGAAATTAAGAAATTGCCTGTAATCAGCCACAATCGTTTATTCAGCAGAGTTATGAAGATGCTGACAGATGTAGATGTTTTTTTGCTTATCCTTCTATTCAACAAAGTTTTTAGTTTCTACGTGGGGAGTCTAATGATTTAAGTTTAATTTCCTAGTGTTTGGGTCATCCAAGCCATAATAATAATAATAATTTGTTACATTTATATAGCGCTTTTCTAGACACTCAAAGCGCTTTACATAGTAAGGGGGCTATCTCCTCATCCACCACCAATGTGCAGCATCCACCTGGATGATGCAACGGCAGCCATAGTGCGCCAGAACGCCCACCACACACACTTGACAATACCCCATAGATTCTCTATGGGGTTCAGGTCTGGGGAGTTTGCTGGGAGGTCAAGCACACAAACACCATGGTCATTTAACCAACTATTAGTGCTTTTGGCAGTGTGGGCAGGTGCCAAATCCTGCTGGAAAATGAAATCAGCATCTTTAAAAAGCTGGTCAGCAGAAGAAAGCATTAAGTGCTCCAAAATGTATTGGTAAACGGGCGCAGTGACGTTGATTTTCAAAAAAACACAATGGACCAACACCTGCAGATGACATTTCACCCCAAATCATCAAAGACTGTGGAAACTTAACACTGGACTTCAAGCAACTTGGGCTATGAGCTTCTCCACCCTTCCTCCAGAATCTAGGACCTTGGTGAAATACAATGAAATACAAAACTTGCTCTCATCTGAAAAGAGGACATTGGACCACTGGGCAACAGTCCAGTTCTTCTTGTCCTTAGCCCAGGTAGGATGCCTCTGATGACAAACTGTAGCCAAATTCCTTGACACGTCTGTGTGTGATTCTTGCTCTTGATGCCTTAACCCCAGCCTCAGTCCATTCCTTGTGAAGTTCACCCAAATTCTTGAATCGATTTCGCTTGACAATCCTCATAAGGTTGCGGTTCTCTCGTTGGTTGTACATCTTTTTATTCCACACTTTTTCCTTCCACTCAACTTTCTGTTAACATGCTTGGATAAAGCACTCAGTGAACATCCAGCTTCTTTGGCATTGAATGTTTGTGGCTTAACCTCCATGTGAAGGGTGTCAATTATTGTCTTCTGGACAACTGTCAGATCAGCAGTCTTGATTGGGTCCCATGATTGTGTAGCCTAGTGAACCAAACTGAGAGACCATTTTGAAGCCCCAGGAAACATTTGCAGGTGTTTTGAGTTATTTATCTTATTGGCATGTCACCATATTCTAATTTGTAGAGTGAATTGGTGGGTTTTAGTTAAATGTGAGCCAAAATCATCACAATTAAAAGAACCAAAGACATAAACTACTTCAGTCTGTGTGCATTTAATTTATTTAATACACAAGTTTAACAATTTGAGTTGATTTACTGAAATAAATGAACTTTTCCACGACATTCTACTTTATTGAGATGCACCTGTATATGTATATACACTACACCCTCACCTTTTTGTAAATATTTTATTATATATTTTCAGGTGACCACACTGAAGAAATGACACTTTGCTACAATATAAAGTAGTGAGTGTACAGCTTGTATAACAGAGTAAATTTGCTATCCCCTCAAAATAAGTCAACACACAGCCATTAATGTCTAAACCACTGGCCACAAAAGTGAGTACACCCCTAAGTGAAAATGTCAAAATTGGGCTCAATTAGTCATTTTCTCTCCCCGGTGTCATGTGACTCGTTAGTATTACAAGGTCTCAGGTATGAATGGGGAGCAGGTGTGTTAAATTTGGTGTTATCGCTCTCACCCTCTCATACTGGTCACTGGAAGTTCAACATGGCATCTCATGGCAAAGAACTCTCTGACGATCTAAGAAAAGGAGTTGTTTCTCTACATAAAGATGGCGTAGGCTATAAGAAGATTGCCAAGACCCTGAAACTGAGCTGCAGCATGGTGTCCAAGACCATACAGCGGTTTAACAGGACAGGTTCCACTCAGAACAGGTCTCGCCTTGGTCGACCACAGAAGTTGAGTGCACGTGCTTAGCGTCATATCCAGAGGTTGTTCTTGGGAAATAGACGCATAAGTGCTGCCAGCATTGCTGCCTGTCAGCCTGTCAGTGCTCAGACCATACGCCGCACACTGCATCAAATTGGTCTGCATGGCTGTCGTCCCAGAAGGAAGCCTCTTCTAAAGATGATGCACAAGAAAGCCTGGAAACAGTTTGCTGAAGACAAGCAGACTAAAAGATGGATTATTGGAACCATGTGCAGTGATCTGATGTGACCAAGATAAACTTATTTGGTTCAGATGGTGTCAAGAGTGTGTGGCGGCAACTAGATGAGGAGTACAGAGACAAATGTGTCTTGCCTACAGTTAAGCATGGTGGTGGGAGTGTCTTGTTCTTGGGCTGCATGAGTGCTGCCGGCACTGGGCAGCTACAATTCATTGAGGGAACCATGAATACCAACATGTACTGTGGCATACTGAAGCAGAGCATGATCCCCTCCCTTCGGAGACTGGGCTGCAGGGCAGTTTTCCAACATGATAACGACCACTGCCTTGCTAAAGAAGCTGAGGGTAAAGGTGATGGACTGGCCAAGCATGTCTCCAGACCTAAACCCTATTGAGCATCTGTAGGACATCCTCAAACTGAGGGTGGAGGAGTGCAAGGTCTCTAACATCCACCAGCTCTGTGATGTCATCATGGAGGAGTGGAAGAGGACTCCAGTGGCAACCTGTAAAGCTCTGGTGAACTCTATGCCCAAGAGGGTTAAGGCAGTGCTGGAAAATAATGGCGTTCACACATTTCACTTAGAGGTGTACTCATTTTTGTGGCCAGAGGTTTGGACATTAATGGCTGTGTGTGGAGTTATTTTGAGGGGACAGAAAATGTACACTGTTACTGTATACACTCACTACTTTTGTGGCCAGAGGTTTGGACATTAATGGCTGTGTGTGGAGTTATTTTGAGGGGACAGAAAATGTACACTATACTATACACTCACTACTTTACATTGTAGCAAAGTGTCATTTCTTCAGTGTTGTCACATGAAAATATATAATAAAATATTTTCATAATTGTGAGGGGTGTACTCACTTCTGTGAGATACTGTATGTATGTGTGTGTGTGTGTGTGTGTGTGTGTGTGTGTGTGTGTATACAGTATATACCAAATCATTCGGACTGTTTCTAAATCAATTCAAACCATTTCTGACATTCAGACCAATTTTGAGATTAATCATTTAGACAAATTCTGAAGCAAATCAATCAGATTGATTTGTTCAACTGGACTATATTCTACAAATATCTCATGAATGATTGCTATTATATGGCTTCATAGCACTTAGTATATCGTTTATGAGTTGTATGAATCACTTTTATGATAGTTTTATGCTTCTGCATTCTTTTTAACAATTGAAAGCATCTGTCTTTAAATATATCACACAGAAAAACAAAAAGAAAGAAAATCATGTGGGTTTGGATTGACATGAGGGTGAGCAAATAATGACAGAATTATATATTTTTTGTGAACTGTCCCTTTAAACTTCCCAGATGCTTCCACAGTATGTCATCCCGTTCCATGTTATTTGAAGGGACTGGGGTGTCTATATGAATCCTGGCATGACTCTCGGAGGGACCGCATGGTCTTTGATGGACCCTCCATGGGGACCAGGTAAAAAGCAGCCCCTCATGTACTGTGAAACGGGGTCACTGATCGGCAGCCTCTGTGATACCGCTGTAAATTACAGCACTGAGGAACCACCACACAAAAAAAGCCCTGCCACCCCTTTGTTATCCATCTCACATTTTTGATTGCTCCATGCGGGAGGGACGGCGGAGAGGGGGAGGAATAGAGGGAGAGAAGAGGAAAGGTGTGGGTTTAGACTGTTATTCTGTGAAGGACTGATGACACTTTCTGGAGGGGAGTAAAAGACAAGGAGCGATTATCACAATCGGGCCTCCTTTTCTCGAATAGATGGGCTGATTGGGAGTGTTTAGCTCAGAGACCACCACTCAGTATTTTCAGCAGAAGCTTTGTGATGATGTTAAATCCTCTTAAAAGCTCCTACTGAGGCATTTTTCGGTCTCCTTCTCTTCTCGTCAATGGCATTTGGCTCTCGCTGAAGGATTTCTCTCTTAAAGGTCATGTGCCAATGAATTTCTTCCCTTATTTATATTTTAGGGGAAGATTTCTCAAAAATGAACACCCAGATTTAAACAGCAGTTTTTGATTGGCACAGATGGTGTTTGGCATCTAGCAAATGCAGTTGACATGCAAATCAAAAAGAGAGGATGCCAAGAGACCTGTTAAGTTTTCTTGCTTTGTGACATGTTTTTATAGAGCTATGAAGAACTACATGGTTACACAAACTGTATCAGTATAACGCTTTCATACTCAGTGTACAGAGTCAGAGTGACATTTGTATGATGGTAATTCAGTCTAAATGGAGTGATTTAATTGGCTCTATTTCCGGTTCCAATTCCACTTAGTTAAAAGGATAATTTACCCAAAAATGAAAATTCTGCCACCATTTACTCCCCCTCATACTATTCCAAACCTGAATGCCTTTCTTATTTCAGTGGAATGTTATTTTGCCTTGACAACAAGAGCCCCAAAAGTCAGAACCACATAGAAGTAGCAGGCGGCAACTGAAGGAGAGGGATACATTTAACAAAAAAAAGCAACAAAATGCAAAAAAAACAAACAAAGAAGAAGCAAAACAAAACAGCAGAATGCAGCAACTGACGGAGAGGAATACATTTTCAACAGACAACAAAACAACAAACAAAAACAAAGGAACAAAACAAAACAAACCAATAAAGCAATAGCAGGCAGCAACTGACAGGTTTATATGTACTACAAAAAAAAAACACTAAACTAAACAAAAACAAAACTATTGAACCTCCAGCCCTATTTCATATATTTTTTACAAATATCTCTTCATATATCATGTATTCTCATGATATGATGATTTTTGCTTTGAAGCATATCATGTATAAGGAGTGTTAAAAAGAATAGGGTTTTTGGACTCAAATGCTCAACATTTGATTGCTGATTCTAGTGCATATAGCCAACAGAAAACAAGACGTTAATAGTGATGACAATGATTCTGATCCTATAGCATATTTTATAACAGTGTTCATTGCACATCTGTGGAAGAATGCGGATAATCATTGGAAATGAAAATACTGTATATTTCCCCCCTAATGTGGTGCTTTTATTCCTTGATATTACTGCACAGGGCCAGTTTGTCTTTCTCTCCTTCCCCTCTGCCTCTCTGAGCTCTTCAACCCCCTGAGGTACAAACATTTATAATTAAGGTCATGTCAGAATCGTTTCAGTCACATGACACTCATATATACCTCTTTTAATTGTGTTTCTATGAAGCAAGAGCAGGGGGTCGGATCACAGGACTTGCTAGTTTCAGACTCCTCTCTCCTATTCTTTCCATCTCTCTAATTGTTTGGACTATTTAAGCTGAGACTGAGAAACCAAACAGCAGCTGCAGTGTCCCTGCTTATATTAACGAATCCTCCATGCTCAGCCTGCCCTTACCACACTCTTTTCCTGTAAAAGCACATCGACACACATCATATTGACAAAGACACCAATCAATGTCTACTACACTTTATCTTTACATGTAATCTTTAGCTCCAGACGCATTAACTCTTTTGAAGCTGTAATTATAACACTGCTCTACTTCAGTTTGTTCCTCTATTCCCCTGTTAATGGTGTGGAGATATTAGCTCTCCTGCCAAGTTTGGTGCACATGAAAAGAAGAAAATTCAGGAATGGCCGATTCCCAAACATAAAGATTTCAAACCTCGATGAGCCCTTGCTGATAGAAATGATACACGGATACGGCACATAGCCTCGTTTGCAGATCAAATCAGCAATATCTTTCCTCCACCCTGGCTCTCTGAAATTGGAACACACATGCATTGCTTTGATGCAATACTGAGTGATTTATTACCTCTTATAACTTTCATGTGAGACTTCAAGACAGCTCAGCTGTCTTACATTTTTTATTGTTCTGACAGGATTTATCAGTCGAGGGAGACAGATCTGAGGGAGCGAAAAATTGAGATCGATTGTGCCTGCATTTGATCCTTGTAACCTTGGTTACTACACACAGGTGTGAGGGCAAGCGTACACACATACGGCAACTGGGGCCTACTGTATGTGGATGTTTCCATGCGTGTATATACTAAGGCACTTTAACAAAGCTTTTGGTCCCTGGTTACATGCTTCTAAACGCAGAAGGATTGTCATGTTTTCTTATCTGGGCAAAAAAATAATCAAACACTGTTGGCATTTACACTACCAATTAAAAGAGTTTTTGTCTTTTCAAATAAATTAATATTTTTACTCAGCAAGGATGCATTAAACTGATTAAAATTGACACTAAAAACATATATAATGTCACAAAAGATTTATATTTCTAAATCTACTATTAATATAGAAATGTATCACAGTTTCCACAAAATATTAAGCAACACTACAGTTTTTAACATTGATGATAAAATAATTTTTTATGAGCATATCATTAGCATATTAAAATTATTTCTTAGGGATCATGTGACTCTGAAGACTGGAGTAATGGCCACCACGGAAATAAATTACATTATACAAACCCGATTCCAAAAAAGTTGGGACACTGTACAAATTGTGAATAAAAAAAGGAATGCAATAATTTACAAATCTCATAAACTTATATTTTATTCACAATAGAATATAGATAACATATCAAATGTTGAAAGTGAGACATTTTGAAATGTCATGCCAAATATTGGCTCATTTTGGATTTCATGAGAGCTACACATTCCAAAAACGTTGGGACAGGTAGCAATAAGAGGCCGGAGGACCAATTTGCAACTTATTAGGTCAATTGGCAACATGATTGGGTATAAAAAGAGCCTCTCAGAGTGGCAGTGTCTCTCAGAAGTCAAGATGGGAAGAGGATCACCAATTCCCCCAATGCTGCGGCGAAAAATAGTGGAGCAATATCAGAAAGGAGTTTCTCAGAGAAAAATTGCAAAGAGTTCGAAGTTATCATCATTTACAGTGCATAATATCATCCAAAGATTCAGAGAATCTGGAACAATCTCTGTGCGTAAGGGTCAAGGCCGGAAAACCATACTGGATGCCTGTGATCTTCGGGCCCTTAGACGGCACTGCATCACATACAGGAATGCTACTGTAATGGAAATCACAACATGGGCTCAGGAATACTTCCAGAAAACATTGTCGGTGAACACAATCCATCGTGCCAATCGCCGTTGCCAGCTAAAACTCTATAGGTCAAAAAAGAAGCCATATCTAAACATGATCCAGAAGCGCAGGCATTTTCTCTGGGCCAAGGCTCATTTAAAATGGACTTAGGCACAGTGGAAAACTGTTCTGTGGTCAGACGAATCAAAATTTGAAGTTCTTTTTGAAAACTGGGACGCCATGTCATCCGGACTAAAGAGGACAAGGACAACCCAAGTTGTTATCAGCGCTCAGTTCAGAAGCCTGCATCTTTGATGGTATGGGGTTGCATGAGTGCGTGTGGCATGGGCAGCTTACACATCTGGAAAGGCACCATCAATGCTGAAAGGTATATCCAAGTTCTAGAACAACATATGCTCCCATCCAGACGTCGTCTCTTTCAGGGAAGACCTTGCATTTTCCAACATGACAATGCCACACCACATACTGCATCAATTACAACATCATAGCTGCGTAGAAGAAGGATCCGGGTACTGAAATGGCCAGCCTGCAGTCCAGATCTTTCACCCATAGAAAACATTTGGCGCATCATAAAGAGGAAGATGCGACAAAGAAGACCTAAGACAGTTGAGCAACTAGAAGCCTGTATTAGACAAGAATGGGACAACATTCCTATTCCTAAACTTGAGCAATTTGTCTCCTCAGTCCCCAGACGTTTGCAGACTGTTATAAAAAGAAGAGGGGATGCCACACAGTGGTAAACATGGCTTTGTCCCAACTTTTTTGAGATGTGTTGATGCCATGAAATTTAAAATCAACGTATTTTTCCCTTAAAATTATACATTTTCTCAGTTTAAACTAGTGGTGGGCCGTTATCGGCGTTAACGTGCTGCGTTAACGCGAGACTCTTATCGGCGATAAAAAAAATATCGCCGTTAATCTATTCTCAAAGTTGGGTTGGGAGCTGGGTCTATACTACGCAAGCTATGATGACTTTCACCCTGATATTTTAGCGCGGATGTATACCTAGCCGAATTGCACTGTAGGGGGCGAGAACGAGTCTTCGAACTAGAGGCTCGCAGTCCGTGATGGACAGATTGTTAACGGCTGGTCTATGTGGTAATACAATCGGGCAGGACATCCAAACGCTCATCTATCATTCATCAACCTCAAATATGGCTTTTCATCTGAAAGATGTATGTAGTAGCAACTTTACATGGCCGCTCAATATGATGTTAACCTAGAGAAATGTGTGCTATTGAAGTGTTTTTGTGTGGAAGCGTTTGCGCAGGACAGGCTCCGTGCGCTCACTTGCTCTTAAAATCTCCGTCATTCTTCGTCATACAGATAAAAGTAGCCTAATACATCTTTCGAATCTGTAAAGACTCTACGTTTATTTGTGTGAACTCAGAATAACAACGAACGTTGCGCTTTTAAGCAAACAGGATGCGCTTTAGGTCTCATGTGAACTTGAGAATTCACTCCCGTGTCACCCTCTGCTTCAACCTGTGTGTATGCCTAACGTTACTGTGAAATTACCACATCAGGCGTGGCGTGCTAACATGGATGCAGCTATGAAGCCGCGGGTTTGCTTCAGGAAAATTTATTTTAAGAAGCTTCCCAATGGAAACTGTAAACAGTTCATCACGACCTCTTATGTAGGCCTACAGTTCAAAATTCATGTTTAACTGAATAAACAGTTAGTAAACACAAGTACATCTTATTGAACATAGTTTATTTTCATCACCAATTATCATAGTAGAACAGCTTTCTCAAGCAGTTTGTGATGCATTTTGGAAACAGGAGATGAGCCCTGGTCTAATCGCCACCTGGCTTGAGAAACCCGTTCTCAAAGACTTACTTTTAGCCTTATTTGGGTAGCACATATTCTGAATGCCTTCGGCAGAATTCAAATGAGCCATTTTAATCTAGATTAATCTAGATTAATTCCAAAATTAATCTAGATTAATCTAGATTAAAAAAATTAATCTATGCCCACCCCTAGTTTAAACATTTGATATGTCATCTATGTTGTATTCTGAATAAAATATTAAAATTTGAAACTTCCACATCATTGCATTCTGTTTTTATTCACAATTTGTACAGTGTCCCTACTTTTTTGGAATCGGGTTTGTAAATATATTCAAATAGAAAACAGTTATTTTAAATTGTAACAATATTTCACAATAACACTGCCTATATTTTGCCGTATTTTATCAAATAATATGCATAATTTATCATTAATATGCATAATGAACTTCTTTCAAAAACATACATACCGATGCAAAAATTGAGCATTAGGGTACACTAAAAATCAGCATGTTTAATCTGTGCTCATAAAAGGGACAGTTCACTCAGTAATTCACATTTTATCATCATATACTCATCTTCGTGTCATAGCAAACCTTTATGACTTTCTTTCTTCTGTGAAGCAACATTAAGGTCAAATGGGTGAACTATCCCTTTCAGATGCACATGCATATTAGTTATTATTTATAGCAAGTGAGACATTTTATGGCATCAAGGAAGTGATTTTTATGGTTTTGAATCAAAAACTTGAATAGCCTGAATAGAGTATTACAGGGAATGTCAACAATGCTTCATTAAGCTGTGGAATTTGTCTTTACAGCTAAATATTTTTATTCAATGACGATTAGATGGTTAGATGGATGTGTTTATTGTTTTGAAAAACATGAAAATGTAGCTTGCAGCAAAGCACCAGAGTGTTGAAGAGAACATGCTTCTAATTTTAAGCCAATGCATAATTAAGTTTATGCAGCAAAAAAAAAAAAACACTTCAGACACATTGTAACCTGATTTTGCTTTCCTGCAGATGCTAGAAAGTTTTTAAAATAATCTCTTTCATTAATACAAAATAGTGTTGCTGCCCAAATATGTTTATTTTTGGTTTTGTATCCTGAAAGCTGGGGAATTGTAGATTTTACTTTGGGAACATAAAAGTACAAAAGACAAACAACTTCATATCAATTTGTTCTCCATTAGTCTCTCATAGGCTGTTTCTGATCAGGTGGTGTGAGAGAACCTTCAGTTCACCTTCATGAAACACACTACATTTAATCTTGAATCTCTGGCAATGAACGCATTGAGCGGCCTAGCCACCTTAAAATGACCCATCTGTGCCACCCCACCGGCCTCTCCAGGGACCCTCCAGCAGCAGATGCAGTGTAAAACTTCTTTGTGAAACTGTAGGGAGGAAGCAAGAGACTTTGCCTGAAGCCTGTATTTCTAATTCAGGGACAACACTGAGGGAATCTGACTCCAGATCAGCAGTCCTGCGTCAAACCTCTTTCAGAACAGAGACCCTGGTGAACCCTGGCCTCCATTTGGTGTGTACAAAGACGAGTAGCTCTTGTTAGAGAATTATCTGCCCTGTGCTCTCGACCTGCTCACGAATCAACCAGACTGAATGCCATCAGAATAGCTGCTTTCATTTACTTTGGGTTCCTGTCGAAAATGTCCGATTTTTTTGGACAATAAAGTTATTTGATTGGACAAAGTAGTGCTAGATTTCTTTACTTAATAAAGACATTCACAGATGGGAAGTTTGGAACCGGTTTACACTGTATGCTAAACAAACTAAAACATTGAAATGTGTTACAGCTATAGTTTTTTTAATAGTTATAGCTAAATATCTATTTATATTTCCTGCAAAAATGCCATATAAATATATTACATTATTTATAATATAAATACCCCCCAACAAAAATAGATAATTGGTTTTATATAGTTCTTGTATATAACAAATTGTTAAAATATTATCTATAAACACTATATATTTTTAAGATGACTGCATGTTTGAAATTATATACAAATTAGTTTTCTTCTCACATTTAAAAACTAGTGTTATCAGTAGAATAATATCAAATAATCTCATGATTTCTGAAATAGTATTGAAAACTAACTGGTTCAAAATCGGTTCTACGGACTGTAACTATGTGTTAACTACATACAGAAAACCAAGAAAAAAACACGACTTTCGTGTCGCTGGAAACTGCATTGGTTGGGATGTACCTCAATGGAAATAAGTTGACCCCATTGGTCAGTTTTGTTACACAGCTGATAACGGAAATGGAAGCACAATTAAACATGATCGGAAGATGTTGGCATTTTAGGATAAAATCCATGAAGTTTGAGCAGTTTCCTCAAATAAAATACATTGAAATCTTAAAGGAACAGTTCACTCCCAAAAATAAACAAATAAATTAATAAAAATAGTAATAAAAAATTTAACTTAAAAATGGCCCATATGACTGAGGTAGAAAAGCTCATAAATTGTCTAAATATATAGCATTTTTGTTTCACAGAAGAATAAAAATAACACAGGATTGGGATAAACAATGTAAATATGTAAATGTAATGTAAATATGATACTAACACATTTTTGGGTGAACACAGCATGACCAAATATCTACATAATAATGTAAGTACAGCAATAAAGCTGAAATTCTGTGAAAAGTTTAATAAAGCATCTATTAATATAGCAGGATACTATGCTGCAATGTTTAACTTAAACCTGTCTCCATTTAATGTCAGCAATAAATCTGTACACACTATATCTCTATGCCTGCTGACTGACAGCCTCCACACACTGTATTGTTAGCCTGTGAGTTCTCTTACTGACATTCTTTTTCAATAAGGTAGCACTAATACAATTTTATGGGGGTCACTTTTTTGTGAAATCCTGCCACTGACAGGTGGGGCTATCAGCTGAAATGGCAGGGGATCTGGGCCCAATATCTTTGTCAGATGCATTGTAATTGTGAGGGGCAGTGCGGATGAACCGGCTGGTCGGGATATTGCTTTGTATTTCCCCAGAGCCTCTGTCGCCTCCTCTAGTCTTTCAGTACATCTCTCCCTGATTTTGTGTGGTGAAGAGACAAAGAGGGAAGGAGAGAGAGAGAGAGCAAGGCACAAGTGGGAGCCTGGCTCACACACTCATTTGCTTGAGTGAGAACAAGGAATATGTAGATATAAAAAAAAACACAGAAAGAGAAATGTGCAGCTGAAAACACCAGCTCAAAAGAAAAGCCATGCTGTTCAGCAGAAAAAGTCGTCTAGAGAAGCTGGTCAAGAAAGTCTACATTAAACATTTATATTCTCATTTATCTCAATCTGCCATCTTTGCTCATGAGCATTCATTCCATCCAGGTTTGTTTGACTTACTGTTACCTGATTACAGAAGGAAAAAGACTTTATGATAACATTCACTAATGGCCAAATAAGAGCCCCCACATTCCTAAATACTTTACAAAAGAAATATAGCTAATTTTATAAATACCTAGAATATAAAAACATAGTTGTGCAGTAGTGTCTACAACTGTGTCTACATTCAGACTTGACATGCCACCAGAATATAATTAAAATTAAACAATCAAGATGAAATTGAAGTGCAGACTTTAAGCCTTAATTTAAGGGGTTGAACAAAAATAACATAACATGCTTAGGAATTACATTTTTTTTTTTTAAACAGTCCCCACATTTTCAGGGGCTAAATCATGAGCTGTTTCCAAGCCTTCTCCATATTTTTTCTTCTTCCCGTCATTCTGGTACAGGTTGATCTTAATTTCAGCTGTCCAAAAATACTTTTCCAGAAGTGGCGTGGATTTTTTAGATGTTTTTTGGTCTAAGTCTAATTTAGCCTTTTTTGCACCTTGTGGTGAACCCTCTTTATTTGCTCTTGTGAAGTCTTCTCTTGATTGTAGACTTTGACAGTGACACACCTAGCTCATGGAGAGTGTTTTTCATTTGGCTGGATGTTGTGAAATGTTTTTTCTTTACCATGGAGAGGATTCTCAGATCATCCACCACTGTTGTCCAGGACTTTTTATGTTGCTGAGCTCACCAGTGCATTCTGTTTTTCTCAGAATGTACCAAACTGTTGATTTGGCCACTCCTAATGCTCCTGCTGTCTCTGATGGATTTGTTTTGACTTTGCAGCATAACACTCATCTGTTTCACTTGCATGCAGAGCTCCTTTGACCACGAGACGTGGGTTCAGAGCAACAGCTTCGAAATGCAAATAACACACTTAGAATCAACTTCAGAACTTTTACCTGCTTAATTGATGTAGAAATAATGAAGGAATAGCTCATGCCTGTCCATGAAACAGCTTTTGAGTCAATTGTCCAATTACCCATGATCCCTTGAAAAAGGGGGGAGGTACATATTAAAGATTTGTAATTCCTCAACCTTTCCTCCAGTTTTGATAAGAATACTCATCAAATTAAAGATCAGAGTGTGTACTTTAAGCCCATATTAATTATATAACTATAACTTTATAACTGTAATTTATTTGGTCAGCAGCTAAAATAATAAAAATTGTGCCTGTGTCAGGCAAATATATATGGACCTAACTGTATGCACACGTACTGCACACAAAACAATATTTTCAAACATTTGCGAGCCTCGTTACGTGTCACATTTTCCCCACAGCTGCAAATCCACACATTTCCATATTTTAATCCGAATTCTAATTGCTAGAACAACAGTGTTCACAGATAAGACGTGAGTGTTGTGTGCCTGGTTTGCAGCAGGCAGGATAATCTTTCTCTGGGTGGAGTGGCTGTACTGCAACTACCTTAATCCTTTATCTCTCTTTTTCCCCGTTCTGCTTGCCTCTCTTCCTTTCTCCTTCCTTTTCCCCTTTCTTTCTCCCTTATTCTCCAGTTAAAAGAGCCATACTCTCCATTAACTCTTCTCAGCAATAACTCTGGAGGAGAGTATGCCATTAAACACAGGCCCATTTTAGGCAACAGGATTAAAAGGGAAAGAGTTCAGCAGAATATGTGAGGCGAAAGGGTTTAGAAAGTACTGGAATAAAGTAAACACTCACATCTGGTATAGCGAGAAAGCAGTTAAGAGTAAGAGTGCTTCTTAGAGATAGACGCTCTTCCAAAAGGTCCGCAAATGCTGAGCTAAGAGAGGAAACAGCATGGCTGGACACACGACACTAAATCTCACTAGGTGGTTTGGATTGCTTCCCACAGCCCCATCCCTCCCTCTCAAGCTCAATGAAGGCGTTATATAGGAGTGCTCTCAAATTTGGACATTAGTGGGATGATAACATTTAGATAGGATGCATCTCTCTGACCCACCCTAACTAACAGAAGTTTCGATCAGGAAAATGATTGGATTCAAATACTTTTGAGTGTGTCTCAAACTGCATCCTAGCACAAGTGCATGTTCATGATATACTTCGAAAAATGTGTATACTGAGATATACAGTCAAACCAAAACTTACTCAGACACCTTCAACATTTCTCACATTATCATAGTTTGTTTATTCGCTATGGTTTAAAAAAAGGTAATAAAATATGACACAAACTCGGTTCAATTGTGCCAGAACAAATTCATCAGATAACTTTGATAGAAAGGTATATAATGAATTAGGTTGAATAGCTAAGGTGGCCTAGAGAGCTCAATGCACTGCAACTTCAGAAAACACATGCAAATAGAAAAAGCACCTGAAAATCAAGAAAACATCAGTTTGACAGCAGATGCTGCAAATGCAAACAATGCAAACAAATAAAGAAACGCGCTGCAAATGCTCACAGCACAACCAAATAAATAATTGTATTTGCAGTGAGCTTCTTTATTTGGTTGTGTTGTGAGCATTTGCAGCACATGTGTGGTCAAATTTACAAAGTTGTTTTCTTAATTTGCAGGTGTTTTTTCTATTTGCAGCAGGTTGAGCTCCCTCGGCCACCGTAGTCAGCTGTTAAATTTAAGTACACAATTAGATAATACCAATTTAGGGCAAGCAATTACCAAGCAGTGCTTAATTTTGTTGGTGGTGTGAAAATTTTGGATAAGCAATTAAAGAAAAAAACGCTTAAACAAGTGTTAAAATTTTGTATCAATTTTAGTAGTCCACTGTATGCATAACTTTTGGGTATAATGTGTCAGTTTACTTTATTTTGCTATCCTCGCTTACATAAAATAACTATAGAGTCCAATTAGTAAAACATTTCAAAAAATGATATCTGAATAATTTTTGGTTTGACTGTATATATTTGTATTATGGGAACCAAGGGATTGAGACATAGCTATTATGATATTCTCATTAAATATAAAATCTAAAATAACCAAATTTAAAGTTTAAAATTACAATGTAAAAATCTTTATGGTCTCGTTTGAGCATTTAAAGCATGCCAAAAAATTAATGACCCAAAACTTTTGAATGATAGTATAAAAAAATAAATGGTCACACTTTATTTTAAGGTCCACTTCTCACTATTAATAAACCATTTACTACGACTTTTGCCTCAAACTAAAAGTTGCTGCCTATTCATAATTAGTAAGGTAGTTGCTAAGTGTAGGTCGTTCATGGTCAAATGAAATTCTTTCATGGTCAAATGTGTGAACAGCATTGAATATACTACACTCCCACTGGTAGCTTTGAGCATATTAAAATGACCAAAAATATCTAATCAACAAACACATAGGATACTGGGGATGTACAGAGCTTTGTCATTGGTGGCAGTACCAAGGCTGCAAATATATTTTTTTTTTGCTGGAGTTTTCAATGTGCAGATTTCACACAGCCAATGAGCTCCACATTCAGTGTATGAGGATCGAAGACTTTTTTATAATCCTTTCATATCTATGCAGTACACACACAATGCAGCATGAGGTGTAGACAGAAACTCAGAAATGAACAGAGAGGAAGAATGAAAAGTGACAGAGAGAGAATAAGAATCATATTACAGTGACAGCGGCAGGGATCTTATCAGAGATCATGAGCTGATGAGAGCAACACTCATGTTAGAGAACCCTTATCACTTTAGAGGAGAGAAGGGGCAGTGTGGAGGATGGGGAGAGAAATAGAGAGAAGAAAAGGATAAAAGAGGAAGAGATAGAGATAGAGAAACAAGAAAGGGGTGAAGGCAGTGAGCTGTTTAGGATCAGACCTGTAATGTGACTCTTTGTGCGAGGCCAGACACTACACAAACATACAGCCTGCACAGATCAGTGAACCTTGGCTGAAGAATTGTGTATTTTTACCCCAGTGTTAACAAACTATAATAGGATGATAGCACACACTAAGCAGGGATACTTATATATTATAATGCATGTTTATCTTCATTTTCATCCAAGGTAAAGAATAAAATGCAGCTGCTTTCCTCATGGATCCCTGCTGTTATTAATATTCATGGCAGCTTAAAATTCCTTACAAAAACTTGAGGTGGGTTTTATAGTGTAACAGAAAGCCAGAGTTTGGTTGAATAGGCCCGAAGCTGCAGCATGAATTTCTTAGAAGCCTGCAGTCTCAAAAGAAGGGAGGACGTATTATGCATTTGCTTTATAACCAGACAGCTTTGTTATGAATCGCTGCCCTGAGTGTGACAAATTACTATAAAAAGGGACTATCACAATAAACCAGAAAGTGAGGAACACTCCAAACTGAAGTGTGGGACACACACACACGCTTGCACGGCATTCATGCACGCTATGCAATTATGTGAACGAAGAGTATAAATAAAACAGACTGGGCTTTTATTGCTGCTTTCTGTAATTGATTTGCTAGATATGCTGTGTTGCTAATGGTCAGAGGATACATCTCTGACCTGTACTGAAAAGAAACGGGGAGGGCAGCTAGGCGCGACGGGGGTGGTTTGATTTGATTTGTCGGGGTGCTGAAATGCTTGGCGCAGCTTGCCTTAATCACATGGCTTAATTAAAAACTGGCAGCATGCGGGGTTTGGACGGGTGACTCCCTCACCGCATGCAAATATCGTCATTGCCACCTGTCCAGACCACATCATTAAAAAAAAAAAAAAAAAAAAAAACACAGACTACCACTGGCGGCCATAATAAAGCGTAAAATTGGGCTAATAACAAACGTGTCATGGGTGAGCATGCTATCAGATATTATAATAAGGTAGACTTTGTAAAATCAGGGAGGTTGTGGAAAGAGTTGATTAACATTTATGTCTCCTGCGAGCTGCCAGAAGCACCTGAATATGGATTTGGCTCTTGGAGAGACTTAGGAAATGCAGTGTGATGGTTTTAATTTAGAACCACACTAGTCTAGGAATAAATCATAACCTTAATTAATCCAAATCCCAATAAATGCACTTCCAATGTGGTGTTCCAGTGCTTCCACAACCTGCTTCCAGGATAAGTTTGCATAACGCAGGTGCACAGCATTGATAATTTAAAAATAAAAATTAATTTGTGCATAAGCATAAATTTACACTCAGCATGCACAGAGGAAGTTGTAACAGAGACAGCCAGAGACATAAATCGTAAAGACGTCCACATCTTTGTGTGGCATGTAATGTGCAAACAGAGAATATTAAATTAAGACTCTGAGCACAGAGGTTGTTTATATGCATAATATAAGCCTGGCATCAAACCGTAAATAACACACCGTTACTTATGTTCTGACCAGCACCTAAGCGAAATGTATATATTTTTTATACAATACAATATTTTTCTGCCAGGCACTGCTAGATACGCTGCCGTCTGCAATATATTAAGCAGTAAATTTGAGATAATCTTCTTATTGTGTTCGATTTCATAGCAGCAGATCTGGCGGCAGCTGTACACTGTGTTCTCTAGATGAACTGCAATGTAGTCTTTCAGGAACACGACTATTTAAAACCTGAAATTAACTTGTTTATTATGGTTATATTCACACAGTCAGTATTTGGGAATTTTAAACATATTTATTAGGTACAATTCCTAATTTGCCCTGTACATATAATTGCAGACAGGAGTGGATTAACATTTTTTTGACTTTTGAAATTTTCACTTACTATTATGTATTTAGGGTGCCAACCAGGACTGGCAACCTTATACTCATGTTGTTTGAACATAGCTAAAGTGACCACCAACCTAAAAAACTGCTCTAAATACTACATTACATATCATACAACATGTGCCAACCGAGAAACAGTCAAAACAACTGGGGTAATATATTGCCCGCAACTGGGGGCGGGATAATGATCCATCTATCACAGGTTTATTGGAACACCATTGGCTAAAACGAGGCACCATCTGTGTTCCTCCGTCTGGCCTCTGTCAGAACAGGTGACGGCAGCATCGCTCCTTCTGGTTCTCATCATCTCGCTTTCAGCCAAAATGTAACATCTCAACGCTAACAGGGCCAGTAAAATATGAGCATCTCTTGCCATGGTGAGCCCACGCACGTTTTGGACGGATCATTCAACGTGGAAGCATCTGAGGTGGAAAGAGGATGCACAGCACTTGTTTCTTCTGTGCCGAGATCCGACCGGTTATGACTGGTTTTTCGTTATCAGGAAAGCTATCAGGATGAGAGGGAGATGAGCAATTAAGATGGGTAATTACATAAGGGGATCACAACAAGACGGAGTGAGAGGAATAATGTAAGGAGTGTGCACTGCATAAAAAAATGTCTTAAGTGTTTTTGTACTTTGTCGTATTTTCTTTAGCTAAAAAAAAGAATAAGAACAATAAACATACTGAAAGATTTAGTTTTTCAAAACAAGATTACATATTTTTACTAGTTTATTTTTTCTTGTTGTAAGCATGTTTAGATAATTTGGAATGAAACTTCTGTGAAGTGCTTATACATGACCTTTAGAACTAAAGATAGATAGACTGAATTAAAAATAGAACTAAAGGTAGATACATAGAGTAACACATAGAATGAAAGTTAGATTGACAGAACGGCACATTGTGACAATGATAGATAGAACAGAGATAATGATAGATAGAAGGATAGAACAATAGATATGATAGAATGACTAGATTGAACAATAAAAGGCTAGAACAATAGATCGATAGCTCGATGGATAGAACAATATCAAGATAGATAGATAGATAGATAGATAGATAGATAGATAGATAGATAGATAGATAGATAGATAGATAGATAGATGTATTTTTTTATTTAAAAAAATATCCAACTCAAAAGGAGTAAATGATGACAATTATTTTTTTGGGCTGGGTTTTTCCTTAAAGATGGCAAGGAGACAGAGAGACACATTCAACTATGTGTATCAAAAGCCTGCTGAAGATCAATCAAGCGGAATATCAAAAAGGCCTTTCAATGAAGTGGCTTTAATCTCCTCACAATGTTTCCATCAAACTGAAAATAAGTGTCATAAAGGGGCCCAGGGCTTAATAACTACCCCTGTGAAGAGTGTAAATCTTTTATAGGGGGCAAACTAAGCCAGCAGCTACTCTGAAACATACACTCACACATACTTGCACACAGATATATAGACAGGGCGCAAACAGCTTGACATTCTCACACAAGGAACTACTACAGTGCAGTGCATTAGCTACTTACAAATAAGTCTCATTGGTACCCATCCTTCAGGCAATCCTTGTCTGTAAATATAACATACTCGGTTACTATCGTAACTTCGGTTCCCTGAGATATGGGAGCGAGTACTGCGTAGATATCTTGACGCAAGTATGGGAAAACCCCCTTTTTCCTCTTCACTGAAGTCTTTTTCAATCACGCAGTTATAACTGCAGGTGATTGGTTCCTGTAAGGTGAAATAAACAAACCAATCCACGGCGATGGTGAGCGAGCCAATGGCTATGCAGCCCGCCATAGCCCGCCAAAATGGGAGGGGCGTCTGGCTATATAATCCGCTGCTTGCCACCACATCTCAGATTTCTTTGAAGGAAGCAACCGTGCGTGCAGCTCATAGCACGGCCAGGAATGCAGTACTCGTTCCCATATCTCAGGGAACCAAGGTTATGATAGTAACCGTGTACGTTCCCTTTCGATATTTCACTCGTACTGCATCGAGATATTGACATAAGTATGGGAACCAGTCCAATCACTCTGTGATATGACGTGGCATGACTCGAAACCAAGACTCATGTGGGATTAGGCCCAGGGGAGTCAATAGAATACACCAAGCACAGGGTGAGCCTTGAGGGTCATCCGTGGCCTGGGTGTCGTTCTGAAGAGACACATGGCGTCCATATAGTTATGGACAGACCAAGCAAAGAGGGGCTTGAACAAAGTTGGTCAAGTGAACCCGAAAGATTGCTACTTAAGCAAAAAGGACTCTGGTCTGCAAGGCGGGGACATCCAGGTTGTAAAACCTTGCAAATGTGGATGGCGAGGATCAGTCAGCCGCCTCACAAATGTCTGAAATGGACACCCCGCTGGACCATGCCCAAGACGAGGCGATGCCTCTGGTGGAATAGGCTCTGACTCCGATGGGGCACTGCAACCCTTAGGAGGAGTATGCTAATGTGATATCATCCACTAACCACCAAGAAATTCTCTGCTTCGTAACAGGGCCACCTTTAACGTGCTTACCGAAGCCAACAAAAAACTGTTCCGACTTTCTCTACGAGGCAGAATGCTCAATGTATATTCTCAGGGCCCTGACGGGGCAGAGCAGGGACTCCTGGCTGCCCGTCGGGGGGGGGGGGGAAATGCAGAAAACGTTATGACCTGGGCTCTGAACGGAGTGGAGAGCACCTTAGGTACATCACCCAGCCTTGGTTTCAGGACGACCTTAGAGTCGTTGGGCCCAAATTCCAGACAAACAGGGTTGGCGGAAAGGGCCTGCAGGTCTCCTACTCGCTTGACTGATGCCAGTGCTAACAGCATGGCGGTTTTCAACGAGAGTACTCTGAGGCTTGAGGATTGCAATGATTCAAACGGGGGCCCTTCTAGGATCCTTAGTATGATTGGTAAGTCCCAAGATGAACTGTACGAGGACGTGGGGATTCATTCTCCTGGCGCCTTGTAAAAATTGAGTTACCGCACTATCTCTGCCCACCGATCGGCCTGCAATAGGGTCATGGAAAGCCGCTATGGCTCCTGTGTAAACTTTGATGGCGGATGAGGAACTTTGTTTATCCAGCATCTCCTGCCGAAATGAAAGAACCACTGACACATCGGAGATGACCGGGTCTAAGTCGCGGTCTTGACACCAAGTCAAGAAAATGGCCCATTTCAGAAAATGGCCCATGTCGCTCACAGCCGCGGAGGGACACTGATTGTGCTGGGTGAAGAGGACAGGTGAATGCTCTCTTTGTGATGATGGCGAGGCACGCGGGCATTGAGCCGGCATGAGATCGCTTGTCACCAGTAGCTCAAATCCTCTGCCCCGCTGCTTTTCCCTCACAGGTTCCTGGGAGGAAGAAAAGGGGAGGGCGCAAGGAGCAGAGTCGCTCTCTGAAAAGAAAGGTATACGAGACCGAAGAGAGGCAAGACTGAAACTCTCGCAATGGGAGCAGTTAGTCCCGCTTGGTGCAGCGTCAGCGTGGGATTTCCCCAAACATTACACACACTCAGCGTGAGTGTCATCAGCGTGCAGGGGAGACCTGCACGTCTTACAATGACAGCATTTGCAACAATGTCGTGAAATTTGCTCTTTTAGTGAGGCTCTTTGGATCCTGCAGGGGATGACCGAGTGCAAGCTGGTTGCTGCGAGGTCCTAATCCGGCTGCTTGAGGCGTTTCAACGGTGAATCCCGGCATCAGCAAAGAGTCTGTGAAGAAGGGACTTCGTCGCTGAAGAGAAGAAATCTGAGATGTGGTGGCAAGCAGCGGTTTATACAGCCAGACGTCCCTCTCATTTTGGCGGGGCTGCATAGCCATTGGCTCGCTCGCCACCGCCGTGGATTGGTTTGTTTATTTCACCTTACACGAACCAATCACGTGCTGTTATAACTGTGTGATTGAAAAAGGCTTCAAGTGAAGAGGAAAAAAAGTTTTACGTCGATATCTTGATGCAGTACAAGTGAAATGTCGAAAGGGAAACCGATTTATATCAAGGCTCAAACTGATTTACGCCAATTTGCTATCCATGAGTCATTGAGATTCTGATATACTGTGAGCTGATTCAAGAGCAAACTCTTTTAAATGCACAACAATCTCTAGGGTTTACAGAGAATGGTCCGAAAAAGAGAAAATATCCAGTGAGCGGCAGTTGTGTGGACGAAAATGCCTTGTTGATGTCAGAGGAAAATTGTCAGACTGGTTCGGGATGATAGAAAGGCAACAGTAACTCAAATAACCGCTCGTTATAACCAAGGTATGCAGAATACCATCTCTGAACGCACAGCACTTCGAACCCTGAAGCAGATGGGCTACAACAGCAGAAGACCACACATTCAGATGGTAGGGTCAGAATTTGGCGTAAAGAACATGACAGCTTGGATCCATCCTGCCTTGTCTCAACGGTTCAGGCTGGTGGTGGTGGTGTAATAGTGTGGGGGATATTTTCTTGGCACACTTTGGGCCTCTTATGGCGCTTTTCCACTGCATGGTACGGTACGGTATGGCTCGTTACGGTACGGTACGGCTCAGTTCGGGTCGGTTTGCATTTCCACTGCAGTTTAGTACCGCTATAGAGTGGGCGGGATTATTCATGTGTTGTTATAGCTGCGCCGCCTCTACTGCCGTGACATCATCGTAAACGCGCCACAAACAAACTCACAACAAAGAAAGGAGACGGAATAGTGTTCTTCTTTCTCGGCATGTGGATGTTTTTAACAGCAATGGAAAGGCCTATGAGAATGCTTGGGATTTACCCCCAGCAGCAGAGACTGTGGTGGCAGTGCCACAGGCTGTAGAGGAGGAGGGCAGGGATGTTCGTGCAGGTGTGCTGCGTTACTTGATTAAGTTAGTTAACTATTCATGTAGCGTGTTCTGTAAAGTGAATTATCAATAAACGTTTGAATATTTCAAAATGTACAATGTATTCCTTGTTTTTTTATTTATGTGATTTTTATAATCGTGGTATTAATCATTTGTCTTTTTCAAGAGGTTCATTACGTGCTCATACAATAATACATTTTTTATATAGTCTGGAGGTACACTTATTCAATCAGATTGTTTTTAATTGAAGCAAAACACAGATACAAAGGTAAAAATATAAACAGAAGACATACTCTGAAAATATAGCAAGTTCAAAAGTATATACATAAGGCTTCGGCGTCGCGCCATCAAGCTCTCACTGGATCCGCTCCTCGGCTATCAACGAGAGGAACGTCTCCTCAACAGACAACGAAACAGACATTTTTTGATTGATACAAAAAGGTGAGTTTGTTCAAACAAAAGTTGCGTCTGATCCTTCGCTGGCTGTGCTGATTTAAATCGAGCGGGTCTATGGGTCTCATGTCACAAGTTCAGTGACGCAGTAATGACGATTTTCTCCGGCCAATCAGTGATCAGCAGAGTTTACACGTCACGTTTTGGTAATGGTACGGATCGATTGGAACCTCGGCCGAGGTGGTACTAAAAAAGTCCCAGGTACCAGGTACTGTACCCAGTGGAAAACGTCTCGGGTTACTCGCGTAACCCTTGTTCTCTGAATAGGGAACGAGACGCTGCGTAGCTAGCTTTACGCATCGGGAACGCCTTCCGCGTGACCGAGTCTGAGCCCATATAGAATCACGCCAATTCATTGGCTGATGGCGCGACGCCGCCTCTGACGCAATGACGCCGCCAGGTCATACTGGCGAACGCGCCATCCACTCCTCAGATTTCTGCCGAAAAGAACCCTGTCGGCAGCGTGAGGAGCTAGCTTAACGCAGCTGCTCGCTCCCTATTCAGAGAACAAGGGTTACGCGAGTAACCCGAGACGCTCTTTCATAGGTAACTCACGCCGCGTAGCTAGCTTTACGCATCGAACGATATACCAAACACGCCAAGCTGAAAACGCTGCCTATCTGGCCCAATAATGAACCAACAACATACGGTCGGTTCAAACAGACAGGACCTGAGAACCTGGAGTCAGATCAACGCGTCAAGGTTGTAAAACCTGACAAAGGTGTGCGGAGAGGACCATCCTGCCGCAACACAAATATCCTCCAGGGTACCCTCTAAAAGAGCTTGAGAGGAGGCTACGCCTCTAGTAGAATGCGCCCAAGACTAAGAGGTGAAGGGAGTTCCCGCGCCTCATAAGCCAGCGAAATGGCATCTCTCACCCAGTGAGAAATCCTCTGCTTTGACGTGGCAAGCCCGCGACCAGCACCAAAACAGATCAATAACTGGGGAGATTTTCTCCAAACCTTGAGCGATCCACATAGCTTCAATGCCCTGACCGGGCAGAGCATGTGGAGTCTCTCATCCTCACTTGAAGCAAAGGGAGGGGATGGAAAGAGTGAAGAGTGACCACTTGAGAACGAAACGACGTGGACAAGACCTTGGGAATGTAACCCGGCCTAGGCCGCAGGGTAACTTTGACTAGACCCGGGCAAAGTCCATACACGCTTCACTGACAGAAAAAGCCTGAAGATCTCCAACTCTTTTCAGTGACGTAAGCGCCAGTAAAGAACAACCTTAAGAGTCAGTATCCGATCCGAAGCTGACTCTAAGGGCTCAAAGGGCCGTCCACTAGTCCTTCGAGGACGACTGACAAGTCCCAAGAAGGAACTGCCGTGGGGCGAACAGGCTCATGGCCTGGCCCCACGCATGAAAGCGGAGACCAACCGATGTCTCCCAAGGGGATCTCATCCAGCTCTCTCCGAGCTGCAATGGCCGCTACATAAACCCTAAGGGTGGTAGCAGCCGCCCCGCTGTCAGCCTTTCTTGCAAAAACTCCAGCACTGGACCAACAGGGCAGTTAACTGGGTCGATTGCACGAGTCAAACACCACGATTCAAAGACGCCCCACTTGGAAGAGTATAGCTTCCTGGTAGCAGGGGCTCTGGCACTGGCTATGGTTTCCTGAACTTCGGCAGGCAAACCATCAATCACAGCCCTTGGCCCTGTATGGGCCATACCCACAACTTCCAGAGCTCCGGCTGAGGATGCCAGATCTTGCCCTGAAGCTGGGACAGTAAGTCCTGCCTGATCGGAATCTCCCAAGGAGGCCGATACAAGAGGGGAGTTAGCTCCGAGAATCAGGTCTGGGAGGGCCAGAATGGGGCTATGAGAAGGAGACGGGCACCGCTCACCTTCACTCTGCATAGTACTGCCGGAATCAGCTTTATTGGCGGAAACGCGTACAGACTGACATTCGGCCATGGGTGGGCGAACGCATCTATGCCTAGAGTCGCCGGAAATTCAGGAGAACCAGAGCGGGCACTGGGATGACTCTTGAGAAGCAAAGAGGTCCACCTCCACTTTGCCAAACAGATCCCAGATCTGGGATACCGCCTGACGGTTCAACATTCATTCCCCGGCTTGAGCTTCTGTCTCGACAGAAAATCGGCCGCCAGGTTCAGTACTCCCGAACGTGAACCGCCCTCAAAGAGAGGAACTTGTCTTGAGACCAAAGGAGAAGATGGCGCGCAAGCCTGTCCAGGGTGCGCGACCTTGAACCTCCTTGGCGGTTTATGTGGGACACAACCGCCATATTGTCCGTCCTGACTATGACATGATGCTCCCGAGAACGGGAGAAAATACTTCAAAGCCAGGAAGACAGCCCTGAGTTCCAGGCAGTTTATATGCCAAAAGAGGAACTCTTCCTTCCACTCTCCACTCGCCTTCCTTCAAGACCGCGCGCCCCAGCCTGTCATTGATGCGTCCGTCGTGATCATATGGCGACGGTGGATCGCACCCATTCTCACCCCGCCCGGAGAAAGACGGGTCTCGCCACATTAACAGGCGCCGACAGCAACTGCGCGACACTCTGACAAGGCGAGTAGCTGGTACAGTGGGTGTAACCTCAGCTCCTTCATCCACCAAAGGAATGGCCTCATGTGAAGCAGCCCTAGGGGCAACACAGGGAGGCTGCTGCCATAAGGCCCAACAGCCTGGCAGGTACCTACAGAGACATGATGGCCTAGCTTGAAGCGGGCCAAACATGCTGTAAAACTGGTATCCGGGCAGGAGCCAAACGGGCCTGCATCTGAACGGAATCCAAACGAACTCCTAGAAATACAGTTCGTTGAGATGGGAGGAGCACACTCTTCTTGGCGTTCACCCTGAGGCCAAGAGAATGGATGTGGCCGAGAACGATATCCCTGTGACGACTCACTAGCTCCTGGAGTGAGCCAGAATGAGCCAGTCGTCCAGATAGTTCAGTACACGGATGCCCTGGAGCCTCAAAGGGGCCAGTGCAGCATCCATGCATTTGGTAAATGTCCTCGGGCCAAAGCCAGGCCAAGGGCAGAACCTTGTATTGGTAAGCCTTCCTCCAAAGGCGAATCAAGGAATCTCCTGTGTCTGTGAACGACCTGGATGTGAAAATACGCATCCTTCAGGTCGATGGTGACAAACCAGTCTCCCTCCTGGACCTGAGACATGATGGTTCTCATCGTCAGCATTTTGAACTTCCCTTTGTAGAGGGAAAGATTCAAACGCCGAGATCCAGGATAGGCCTTAAGCCGCCCTCCCTCTTTGGAACGAGGAAGTAGCGGCTGAAGAAACCTCGTCGACTTCCGACTGCGGTACTTCCTCTATTGCTCCTTTCTGCAGGAGGGAGGAAAGTTCCTGTTGTAGAACAGAAGCCTTGGCGGCGCTGTTTACTACTGTCAGGTGAACCCCGTCGAAACGGGGGGGATTTTTCCCAAACTGAAGAGTGTAACCGGTTCGAATGTGCGGAGAACCCACAGCGATACCCGGTAAACGCCTCCCATTCGTGAAGGAAGTGTGACAGAGGAATCATAGTGTCGCAAGGGAAGACATACCTGAGATGGGGTGTCGAGAAGGCCTGGAAGCAGCGGCACCTCCACCATGAAGGAGAGCCCTCGGAGTCCTTGCTCGGGATGACGGAGAGAGAAGTGCTGGGTGGCCGGCACGGGTTCCGTACACTGCAGGAGAGAAACAGCTGTGTCTCGCGGCGAATGGAATGGGCTGTAAAGGGGAAAGACGAACGCGTCCCCAACTGCCAGCCCGAGTGAAAATGAGGGTGAATTGGATCTGCACACCAAGCCTCAAGGGTGGTTGTGACAGACGGAGGAGAGCGCTCGGGCGGGCAGAAACGCTGGCGGTCTGGCCTCGCCCGTAACGGTGAAACGACTCTCCTCATTCCGACCCGGAGGTCAGGAACGACCGGGTTAGCCGAGCGGCAGGCTTGTTGGGCCGCTTCATGTTAACCCGCTATGCGTGGTTGTTGGCGGGAAGAAGACCGCCGGGCTCCCAAACCGTAGTGGGGGAAGGCGCGGCCTGGGCTCCGCCGCTGCTAGGGGCTCCCTCCTGGGGGCTGCTGCTCCTAGGCACAGAGGAGGAGGGAGTTGAAAATCGCTTGCTCTCCTCGGCATGAACTGATTGAGAGCAGCCGACTGAGTTTTGGCTGAGCGGAACTTGTCCACTACAGCGCTAACAGCCTCCCGAACAACCCAGATTGTGAGATGGGTGCGCCATTAAAACGCTTTTCCTTCTCCCGAATCTCGGTCAGGTTGAGCCATAGATGGCGTTCTGCGGCCACCGAAGCCGCCATAGAGCGCCCCACGGCACGTGCGGTGTGCTTGGTGGCTCTCAGAGACAAGTCAGTGGCTCTTCGTAGCTCCTTCACGGCTTCAGGAGTTAAGCCGGTCCTTCGTCCATTTCCTTCAGGACGTCCGCCTGGTAGGCCTGAAGGATGGCCATTGTGTGAAGGGCCATACCTGCCTGACCGGCCGCGATGTAGGACTTCCCGATAAGGGCGGAAGTGGTCCTACACGGCTTGGAAGGAAGGAGGGGGCGGGACTTCCAAGAAGGAGCCAAAGAAGGTGAAAGATGTGAGGCCAAAGTATCCTCAATCACCGGCATGGCGGTGTAACCCTGCTCCACAGAACCCACAAGGTTGGTGAAGTCAGCGGCTGCCGCGTTAGTAAGGCGAGAGGAAAATGGCTGCTTCCAGGAACTGGAGATCTCACGATGCAGATCACTGAAAAATGGCAGCTTCCTCCTTTCAAGCTTGGAGTGCGCGCCGATGAGGAAGCGATCGTCGAGCTTCGAAGCTCGAGACTCGCGGGGCTCATCGGGCCAATCCAGCGCAAGCTTTTCGGTGGCGCGAAAGCACGTCCACGAGCTCAGAGTAGGCCGCTGAAGGCCGCGCCTCCTGGCCGCTAGGCGGGAGCGCATCTGCTAAAGCAGGCCCGAAATCCTCGGAGTCGGAGGCTGCCGTGTGCAGAATATCATCTAGCCCGAAAGAGACGAAATCACGTGCTTTTGGGCTAGGAAACTGAAAATCAGGCAAAAATTCGACCGGCGAATTCGCGCGATCGGGAGAGGGAGGGAGAGAAAAGGCGAGGCCTGTCTGCTCACTCTCCATCTCCTCGAGCTCGACATCCGAACCCCGCTCGCGGCTCACGAGAGGCCGCGGCCTCACGAGAGACCGCGATCTCACGAGGCGGCGTTGGTGCTCGACGCGCCGGGAAAATTTGGAGGATTCACGTTCATAATCCTCAAGCCGAGAGCGGAGGGTTATGAGACGGAAATCGCCGCAAATTTTGCAGTTAGAGGTCCCATAAACCGCCTCACGTGCATGCGAAAACCCAAACACAAAATACACTTACTGTGTGGGTCTTCGCGAGCGATGAAACGCGCGTGCACGGTGGCATACAGCGGCGAAATTCCATGGCACTTCACCGCGAGGAGAACAAAGTTCCACTGAAGCAGTCGAAGTGCAAATGGATAATCGCAGGTTAATAATTGGGTCAGAAATCGCAACAACGGCGGCGGCGTAACCGCTTCGTGAAGGCAGAGAAATCTGAGGAGTGGATGGCGCGTTCGCCAGTATGACCTGACGACGTCATTGCGTCAGAGACGGCGTCGCGCCATCAGCCAATGAATTGGCGTGATTCTATATGGGCTCAGACTCGGTCACGCGGAAGGCGTTCCCGATGCGTAAAGCTAGCTACGCAGCGTTACCTAGTTACCTATGAAAGAGAACCCCCTGTACTGAAAGTGAACCGTACTGAACCGTACCGTGCCGTACCATGCAGTGGAAAAGCGCCATTAGTACCAATTGAGCATTGTTTAAACGCCACAGCCTACTTGAGTATTGTTGCTGACAATGTCCTTCCCCTTTATGACTACAGTGTACCCCCATCTTCTGATGGCTACTTCCAGCAGGATAATGCACCATGTCACAAAGCTCAAATCATCTCAGACTGGTTTCTTGAACACGACAATGAGTTCACTATACTCAAATGGCCTCCACAGTCACCAGATCTCAATCCAATCTGCACCAACTGCGTGATGCTATCATGTCAATATGGACCAAAACCATGGTTTGAAACCAATGTTTCCAACACCTTGTTGAATCTATTCCATGAAGAATTAAGGCAGTTCTGAAGGCAAAAGAGGGTCCAACCCGGTACTAGCAAGTTGTACCTAATAAAGTGGCCAGTGAGTGTGTGTGTGTATATATATATATATATATATATACACACAGTGCTCAGCGTAAATGAGTACACCCCCTTTGAAAAGTAACATTTTAAACAATATCTCAATGAACACAAAAACATTTTCCAAAATGTTGACAAGACTAAGTTTTATATAACATCTGTTTAACTTATAACATGAAAGTAAGGTTAATAATATAACTTAGAGAACTAAATTTTCAGTTTTACTCAAATTAAGGTGATGCAAAAATGAGTACACCCCACTGAAGTCTCTGAAGCAAAGCTAAATTTTAGACTACAAATGTCTAATTTAACAAGAATTCAACCACAGGTGAGTCTAATTATTCAGTACACAGGTGTTCAGCAGACAGTTGACTATAAAAGGGTGTTACTTAAAGAAAACCCCTTTCCATTTCATGCTGTCACCAATGGCACCACATGGAAGAGAAATGTCACAAGAATATGTCGCAAAAATAATTTCGTTACACAAGAAAGGTGAAGGCTACAAGAAGATCAGCAAAGCTTTACTTATCAGTCAGAATACTGTAGCAAAAGTGGTACAAACATTTAAAAAAGATGGAACTGCAACCATCTCACAGAGACGTCCAGGTCATCCACGGAAGTTAACACCTCGTCAGGAGCGTCTTCTGATGAGAAGGGTTGAAGAAAATCGACATGCAAGTTCACTGCAGTTATCTAAAGAAGTAGAAAGCCAAACTGGGGTGACTATTTCCCGTGACACAATACAGCGTACACTGCAGAGGAATGGCATGCATGGGTGCCGTCCACGAAAGAAGCCTCTCCTAAAGCCCAAGCACAAAAAAGCCCGCCTAGAGTTTGCCAGGGCCCATGCTGACAAAGATGAAGACTACTGGGACTCTATACTCTGGAGTGATGAGACCAAGATAAATGCTTTTGGAACTGATGGCTTCAAAACTGTTTGGCGTCGCAAAGGTGAGGAATACAAAGAAAAATGCATGGTGCCTACAGTGAAACATGGTGGTGGCAGTGTCCTTATGTGAGGCTGCATGAGTGCTGCTGGTGTCAGGGAGCTGCATTTCATTGATGGCATCATGAATTCACAAATGTACTGCTCTATACTGAAAGAGAAGATGCTACTATCACTCCGTGCCCTTGGTCGTCGTGCACTTTTCCAACATGACAATGATCCTAAACACACATCTAAGGCCACTGTTGGATTTCTGAAGAAGAACAGGGTGAAAGTGATTCAGTGGCCAAGTATGTCTCCTGATCTGAACCCAATCGAACACCTATGGGGAATTCTGAAGAGACAAGTTGAGCATCACTCCCCATCCAGCATCCAATCTCTAAAAGAGGTCATTCTTGAAGAATGGAAAAAGATAGATCTGGCAAAATGTCGCCAACTTGTTCATTCCATGCCTAGAAGACTTGGTGCTGTCATTAAAAATCATGGAGGCCATACAAAGTACTAGATTTAGTAGTTTTGTTGTGGGGTGTACTCATTTTTGCATCACCCTAATTTGAGTAAAACTGAAAAATGTGTAATCTAAGTTATATTATTAACCTTACTTCCATGTTATAAGTTAAACAGATGTTATATTAAACTTAGTCTTGTCAACATTTTGGAAATGTTTTTTGTGTTCATTGAGATATTGTTTAAAATTTTACTTTGTAAAAATGTACGGGTGTAACGATCCGCGCAGTCGCACTGAGCGTTCGGTTCGGTACGAGGCTTTCGGTTCGGTACGCATTACGAATCGAACGATTCATTGGACTAATCCTATTACGCTTGGAAAATAAAAGAGCATAAAGTGTGTGACAAATAATGTTCTCAGTGCTGCTGCGCTCAACAAGGCAGCCCAAACGATCTAACAGGCAACGTGCTGTCTGGTCCACGACCTCCCTTCGCTGGGGTGCATCGAAAGATGATAATCTTGTATCGACGATAGCCAGAGATTTTGTCAAAAATATAAATTATTGGCAGAATTAAGAGTATTTGGCATTTCCAATTAATGTAGGCCTGTTACATTCTTATTGTTATTAGGCCTATTATTATTATTAGGAAGTTACTTTTATATTAAAATTAAAATTACAATTAATTTGCCCCGCAATAATTTTCACATAACTGACATGCACGTAAATAGCCTAATAAGATTAGGCTATTTACTCCTCACTGAAAAAAAAATATATATTTTTAAAAGGTCTTTTAAAACAGGTCTTTAGGCTACACAATTAATTATAGTCCTTTGGTTAAAATATTAACACTGCAGTCATCAATAAAATAAAAAATATATATTTCAAGCACCGACTTTCAAAAACAACCTGTTTAACACGAAATACGTTTCTTCAAATGTTTTTTTTCACTATGTACGGGCCACAATAGAAATATTAAGGGAATAAATGAAAACAGCTGTAGCCTATACCGTTATCAGCATATGTTGAAGTAGATTCGTCTCTTGTCGTCTCTGAGAGAACATGCAGCGTCAGATGCCGAAAGCTCCATCGTTACTCCGTCATTCCGTTTTTACTTTCACTTTCTGCTTATAGTGCATTGACTGAGATTAAGATGTTCACCGGCATAAATATTGTGCAAAGTTTGCACGCGTGCTTGTGTGATTTCCATAGGCTCACCTTCATGGTTTAAAACAGAAATATTTCCAATATTAAGATGTAACCAATTACCCCGCCCCCCTTATCGAAAACGTACCGAACCGTGACACCACTGTGTCATATCGAATCAAACCATGAATGTTGTGAACCGTTACACCCCTGATAGATATATATATATATATATATATATATATATATATATATATATATAAATAAATGTACTTTTTACCAACCTGATCAAACAATTAATTGAAAAGGTTCAATTCAAAATAATGATTGATTCATGAGTATGATATTGTTACTTCTGTCATAAACGTGCCAGTTTCACATAAGTGTTGATCTGTTTCTCGCACAAAACTATATATGGCTTCAGAATATTTGGAATAAAGCATCTGAATCATATAAACAATAAAACTGTGCTAATCATATAAACAATAAAACGGTGCTAAACAATTACTGTGCTAATCGCAAACAAAAAAAAAGCATGGAAAAATGTCAAAATCTTCAAAATTGTACCTTTGTTTTACAGAGCAAAAAGAATGTGGGTTAGGAAAGATATGACGGTGAGTAAATTACAGAATTTTCATATTTAGGTGAACTATGATTTTGATAGTAATCAGAGTATATTGCATTTTAAAATGCTCATAATCAGATTACCGTTTTTTTATGGATTACATTATTACATTCACACAATGGCAGTAAATTATTTAATTTATTGATTCACCCTTTTTTCCTCTTTCAAATTTTCATTTCTAAGAATGCTATTGTGTTTCATACTCTTCAGGTTTGATTATATTCACAAAGACAGAAATAAACATTTAAATAAATATACTTTCCTTCTCTTTGATTTTTTTATATCAATATGGCACATTTAAATGGTAAGTTCAAATCAAGTTTAAAAAGAAATAATCTAAAAAGTAGACAAATACATTATCTAAAATGAGTAACCTAGATTACATAAATACAGGTGACTACAGCTTTCATCATGTAATCTGAAATCAGTAACGGACGACAATTTCTATCCAACTCTGCCTACAGTCATCTCTTATGTGCACGCCTTGTTTCTTATAACAAATTAACACTTTTAATTAAAGGAAGAGAAAAGTGCAAACTTCATTTATTTCATACAGTCCGTTTGCCTGAGCAGAAGACTGTAGACAATAATCACTTCTCATCATGCTCACCCAGAGAGGGAGGAAAGGGACATTTTGGCAGGCAATTAAATGTGTAATGGCAGCAATTATAGCTAATGATGGATTGTTGATCAGTGCTGGAGAATGTAACAGCAATTATTTAGAGAAGGAATGGATGAGGCTAGAAAAGAGAGAGGATGTGTGTGCGACGGCACAGCAGGGAGAGCATGTTCAATAGTCCAGTGAAAGGCTACAATCAGACTCATTGAAAAACAAGAGGTGGAGCCCCTGGGTTGACTGAGAGGGAGAAATTAGCTCTATTTGTCCAAAAACTCTGTAGAATATGGAGGGAAAATATAGCACAATTAAGACCATTTATCCAGTGATGTCGTTTCGAGAGGTCATCGTTCCATGGCCATTACGTGTACAGAACAGTTATTTCGCTCTATTCTTTAGAATAAACCTCTTCAGATGCCTGCACTAATAAAAAAAATTACCATGATTATATCATAGTGTTGGGCATGTTTCAGAGTATTACTTAAAGTACCTTCAGTACATAAATACAATGGTAAAATAAATATGGTACTCATTCAGTACAAAAGTACCATAGAATTACCATCTGATGCTATCACTGTACCATAGTTTCACCACTATACAGTACCTGTTCATAAGGGTGTAATATTCTACTGCAGGTAGTCAGTTCTACCGCAAGTCTCAAATTACAGAGCTCAAGGGCCACTGTTAGAAATTGCTGGGGCTGGAGCCAGATAATAAAATGGACAGGTAAGAGTAAAACAAAAAAAGGTTAAGTAATCTGCAATCACAGCCATGTGATAGTAGACCAGCTTCACACCCTTACAAGCTCATTCACCAAAACGGCTTTTAAAAGATAATTTTCCTTTCCCACAACAATGCAGCCAAAGTGAATTTAAACATGTAAACCTACCTTCATTAAATTATTACATGTTTCCAGAGTGTCAACTTTCAAGAACACAAATTCATCTATAACTCATCTGCAAAAATCAAGAATGGTGCTTTTCTTTTTCTAATTGGATAGATTGTATTAGGAATTTGCCAATTTTAAGAGTTTTAACTGTCAAACTTACAGAGATTGGATTTTATTGCAAATTTTTGCTAGATGAAACATCAATTTGAATATGCCACAAGAGGCCCGGCAATATTGACTTCACGTTTATTCAGAAATAAATATGACTTAATAAATTACTAAGCCTTCTACCATTTAAATGTAATTTAAATATGTTTTACACCCTCTCCATACTGCAAGTGACGTGGCATGACAACTAGATTGCTCACATACTGTACTGTAAGTACTTGGAGTGAATGTAGACATGCAACAATCCTGATTTTTCACATGCAGTGCAGACAGTGAAACAAAAGAGCACTATGAAAAGCACAGCATTACAGAGCCTGACCTGGCCTGAATGATAAAAAGCAATGATCTATTGATCTATCTATCTAATCTATATATCTATCTATCGAATCTATCTAATCGCTATATTTCCTTGTTTAAAATTTACTGCAAGATGCAGTTCCTTTCCAAACCGCTATAAGCGCCGAACCTGTTTTTAGCCTAAATGCGATATGTCCTCTCGATCAATCAGAATTCGTTCGATGCAATCCAACATGGCAACGCTTTGAAGCGTTTGTTTGTGCTCAGTCTTCAAAATGAGTGCTTTAAACTCTAATAACACTTTTGATGGCCTGGATGAGCCAGTGAGACCTACACCTGGGGGTAGAAAACGCAGACTGGACAAAGAAAATCACAAAAAACAACAAAAAAAGAAGGTTCTCAGGTGGCGCGTTAATACCCACTGTGGGATGTCAATGTAACAGATGTGTATGCCAGTAAGGGCTGTGTGTAAACCTCACTCTCCTGACCTCAAAAAGAGGTGCTCTAGCGACTGACACTAGAGGCTGTAGCCTTTGGCGTTCCTTGTTAGAGCGCCCACCTCCCACGCCGGAAACCCGGGTTCGAGACCCGCGCGGTGTGATGGTGCGTACCCGGGGGAGTTACATCAACACAAGGCTGGTGCGATCGGTTTATAGTATGAGTCCCTGATGTCATATGTTGCATGTTCTCTTTTTTTTTTTTTTTGACATAAACCAACATAAAAAAAAAAAAAACGATGGATTTGTAGCGTAAAAAAAAAAAAAAAAAAAAACTTTGAATTTATAAATCGACAATATTGTTGTTTCATTTAACAATCATTGTTTAACATGTTCAGACTGAGCCAACAGACCATTTTAACAGGATAAATTGAATATTAACAAAATGTATGGGTCTAGGTAAAAAAAATGTCATTTTCATGAAAACTATTAAAATGGATTTATAGCGTTTTGGAAAAGAGCTCTTCATATATATATATATATATATATATATACACATATATCTCATTAACAGCCCTCAGTGGATCAGGGCAGAGTTTGGACTGGCTTCCTCGGCTTTAATGCCCACAGTATTGATCCTGCTGGCGAGGTCCACGGCCTATTGCTGGGAAACTGACTGCATGGCAACTACAAGGCAGTGCATGTTTTTGTGTAAGAACAAGTGTGAGTGTATCTGTGAGAGCATCTTGGCGTCTGGGAGCCGGAGAACTCTGTGGTTTTGCACTGCAGATGGGGGGGGATTGGGGGCTTGCAGACAGAGTGGAACCGGGCCGATGCGTTTTTAATGGCACTGCTGCTCTCTGAAAACTGATGTACGAGGCTCCATGCTGTGAAACTCAAACCTCCAGCCAGTTAACTTCTGATTTCTAATCCAGCCAATGCTAGGCTGTTCCTCTGTATTGACCGGATGGCTGCACCTGACAAACCTCCAGGGCAAATGGTCCAATTTGCACAGATTTATCTGTATGGTGTGGACCATTGTTACAGCTCGGTGGATCATGTATCCGTTTTTCCAAAGATGTTTCACATTTTTTTCAGATGATTTGCATCAATGTCAGATTGGGCAGGAACTGGCAACCCTGTACTATGCTTTTCAGTACAAGGAATTACTACTGCATAATGGCATGACCGATAATTTGCTGGTACTCTCTTCTGTCCCTGACAAACCTGCCCTTCCAAACATCCAGCCACCCACCCTCACACAAAATGATCAGCACCAAATTTAGTTCTGTAATCTATATGTATGTGTGCACATTTTCTATATCTAGGAGTCTCAACCTTTGTGCCATTAATAGCATGTATCACATGTTTCGCAGGTTCTTCTTCCTCTGTTCATGAAACACAAACATGCACATTTACACACAAACACTTTACAGTTCCCTCTCTCTTTTTTTTGGAGGAATATCATGCTGCAACCGGCCTCTCTGTGACCTTGGTATTCACAGCCCACAATGTACAGCCCACAAACCACAACAAGATGCGGTGAAGAGCAACACAAAATGGCACAGCTAAGATAAGCCTTGATACAGAACACGAAAACTTAAGTGGAAATGTAAGTAGGGAGCTCTCGATTTGTCATGTCAAGGGTATTTTAGTCAGCAGCGGGTGGAAGTTGGTGAAAACTGTAAAAAAAATAATGAGATCATCAGGAGATAAAAAAATAAAGATGTTCAGCTTCAATAAATACGGTTTTGCTTGGAAATCGCATTTTAACGAGCAGTGATGGCAAATCGAAGGAAAAAATCAGTACTCTAAACTTTCTAAACCCTGGACTGCTATTGACGGTAGTGATGGAAATCCAAGCAAAAGATCTGCTTGCTGATCTGGGCAGCTTACAGAATCAAATAAATAACACTGAAGTGACTCTTCATGCCTATTTATCAAACAAAACAGCCCTTTTGGGAGTCTTTCACTCATCAATAGATAAACATTTTTCATGATGCATTTCTTCGTGAATGCTTTTGTTTGTATGGATAGTTGAGAAATGGTTTGAATAAATCATCCCTGAGGGTAAAAAGAAAATTACTCTCAAATTGATTAAAAAAAAAATACTTTAAAGAAATGCTTAACACTTATCTAAACACTAACATTATTGTTATTTCTATACGTGCCACTATAATTCATTGGTATAGTATCTCTAACTTCAGAATATGTAGAGCTACAAATTCAATTCAACTTTGCAAAATATTTCTTAAAGGGACAGTGCTCCCAAAAATAAAAGTGGTGTTATCATTTACTCACACTCATGTGATTTTTTAAAATTCTGTATAACACAAAAACAAGATATTTTATAAAAATCATATTTTATCCATGCAGAGATAGTCACTGCCATTCATTGTCCTTTTGGACCCCATTGACTTTAATTATATGAAGAAAAACAGTAGAAACATTGTTCAAAATAACTTCTTTTATGTTCCACATAGGAATAAAGTAAATGAGAATGACGTGAAGGAGTAAATGATGACACAATTTTCATTTTTGGGTGAACTATTCCTATTGAATATTCATATGAGAGTAATTATAAATGAGAAAAATGTAATCTGTTATTTAATCTGTTATCTATATTTTGTGACTTCAGAAGATTCAAAACAAAGCATTTATTGCATATAATTGTAAATATCCCACTTTCTAATGATGTCAAACCCTTTGCGTGTAAGTTAAAATGAGCTGCTAATGTGCAAACTTATCTAAGACATTCCGATTCAGATTTTATTAAATGTGATTCTCAGCTGAGGACTCTATTAAAAAAACATGGGACTGAATGACAGGAACTTATAGAGGAATAATAGGAGAGCATATTTTCTTCAACAAGACCTAATCACATCTTCCCAAACAGGGCTCAGGAAGTGTCTCTTCTGGGATCGTCTGGGAAGGAAATTAAAAAATGAAATTAATCTGACCTTCTAGAGAAGAGGAAGGGTTCCTCGAAGCACCGCAAAATAATGATACCAATCTGCACCTTTTCCTACCGACACCCCAAGAGAGGGGACCACTGAGCGCATTTTTATCCCTAGAGCGCTCTCTCTGGCTCTCTCTCTTACACACACACACACACACACACACATGCACACACAATATTCATCATTGAAATCTCCTAGATTGCCTCCTAGATATACTAGTGCAAATGCTACAATGTGCATCCCAAGACTCAAAATACTCCAAGACTCAAAATACTCCAAGATGCAAAATACTCCAATCAAACATTATTGATACAGACTACTTCACACCACATGCTAGATATTTTTTTTGTAGTGCACTTTATGCCAGTCATTACTTTTTCCATAAATAAAATGCAGAACTTATTGACCATACACTTATTGAAAATACACTCTTATTGACCAGTCCAGTATTAGTCTCATATAAATTACACTACATAATAAATACAAATAATTACATGTATACAAATTAATGCTGGGCAAACGGTTCATTGCAATTAATCGCATCCAAAATAAAAAAAAATTGTGTACATAATATATGTTTGTGTACTGTGTATATTTATTATGTATATATAAATACACACACATGTATGTATATATTTATGACAAACATGATATGATTATATGTTAAATATATTTAGATGTATATATTTGTATTAATATAATTTATATTATATGTAAATATTTTCAAAATGTATACTATATGTGTGTATTTATATACACATAATAAATAATCGTTGCCCAGCACTTATAAAAATATATAAAATATACATATATTATTTTTGTATTATTTGTAAAATGTATCATTTATTAAAATATATAAAAGTTATATTTCTGAAAAGTCATACTTGTATGCATTATAATTTACTATACACACACACATATATGTATATATATATACACATATATACATATATATATATATATATATATATATATATATATATATATACATACATACATAAACATACATATATACAGTATACATACACATATATATATATATATGTGTGTGTGTGTGTCATGATAAGAAGTGTGTGTGTGTGTCATGATAAGAAAGTTCGTCATGATAAGATTTTCATGCCATTACATCCCTACTTATATATATATAAAAAGTAGGAATGTAATGGCATGAAAATTTCTCATCATGATTATAGTGACCAAAATTGTATTGGTTATCAGTATTATCGCGGTATTGTTAAAATGTGCTGGAGAGGTTTAAAAAGTACCGACACATAAATGACTTATTGTCCTTTGTTAAACAACAAATAAAATGACTTTCTGTTTGCATAATCACTAAAACAATAACATGACAAACAATAACTGAATTGTTTAAATATATAGAATCCATATAAGCTTGTTTTTCCTCAACCGGTCAAAATTTACAGCAGGGCATGCAAATCGGTCCGTTTTTGGCCAGACAGAAACTGTACATAGGCTGAATGTAAATATAAGTCTCTGTAAATCCAGTCTCTGACACTAGGTGGTGCTTTATATGGAAAACTTACTCTGTTACTAACTTGGTTCCCTGAGATACGTAACGAGTACTACTTCTTATTTAAGATGCTTGTGGAAACTCCTTTTTAACCGATACTGGAGCCTTTTTTATAATGCAGTGTAACTGCACAGCCATTGGTTTGTGCAGTGCGCTGAAAATGAACCTATGGCTGGAAAGCCCGTCAGGATGGGTGGGGCATCTGGCTATATAATGTGGGCATTCGCCAAGGCTCCTCAGGTTACTTCGACTGAAGCGACGACTGAGTTCTTCAGTCGCATAGCATGGCAAAGTACGCAGTACTTGTTCCGTATCTCAGGGAACCAAGGTTAGGTTAGTAACAGAGGATGTTCTTTATCGATACTAAACTTCGTACTGCATCTTATTTAAGACACTAGGGGAACCAGTATAATCACGCCGTGTCTATGCTAGGGGAATGGCCAACACTTGAACTTGTCTCAAGAGGGACACTTGAACTTGTCTCACACTTGCACCAAGAGGGACCCAGAGGGACCAAGTATTGTACAGGGAAGCCCTGCAGAATGTAATAGGGTCAAATTCATAGAGGTCGACCCAGCCTTGAGTAATCGTCCCAAATAAGTCTGTATAGCCTTGGAGCTTTATTGAGGTCCAAGAGCGTACGAGAAGGCGGCAAACGCCCATACTGCTTTGTCATATGACAAGAGTGAGCCCGTTATGCAGAAAGGACCCAGGCATGTAAGGCCGGAACTTCCAGATTATAAAACCTGGCAAACGTGGACGGCGAAGCCCAGCCGGTCGCCGCACATATCTCTGCAATGAACACACTGCTAGAACATGCCCAGGACGAGACGATGCCTCTAGTTGAGTGGGCTCTTACTCCCATGGGGCATTGTTGGCCCAAAGAAGAGTATGCTAGCATTAATTATCCAACTGGATAGTCTCTGCTTTGTGACCGGAGACCCTTTGGTGCGGTCGGCAATGAATACAAAGAGCTGTTCCCACTGTCTAAAAGGGGAGGAACGCTCGATACAAATTCTCAATGCCCTGACAGGTCAGAGTAGATTCAATACCTGGTCACAACAATGTGACTTGCTCCCAGGTTCAGTTTGCCCAGAGGCACGCCCTGTTCCATCCACTGATGGTTTTTCCAAGGGGCCAGAGTTGCAACGGAAGCCTGGTTCACCTTGACACGGAGGCATCCGTGACGCCAAGCATGTGGAGGAACTCAAGGTTTCAGCCAGTACTGAAGGTGAAGGCAACAGCATCGTCTGTGGAACGGTTGCTGCGATATGCAAATTGTAGTGGATCCAGTGAGGCAGGCAGCACAGAGCAGATGTTGTCTCTGATGAGTTTCTCAAAACACTTGCTGAGGATGGGTGTCAGAGCAACGGGCCTCCATTCATTCAAGCATGTGATTTTATTTTTCTTTGGTATGGGCACAATGGTGGAATTTTTTGAAGCATGAGGGAACCACAGACAGAGAGAGGGAAAGGTTGAAAATGCCTGTAAAAAACACGGCTAGTTGGAATGCGCATGCTCGGAGCACACTACCTGGGATGCCATCCGGACCAACAGCCTTGCGGATATTCACCCGTGGGAAGGATCGAGTTACATCCACGACAGAAATCGAGAGTGCACTCACCTCTTCTGCAGCAGCCGCGGGAGCGCTCTCTGTGTGGGCCGTATTGTGAGCCTCAAAACGAGCATAAAAAATATTAAGCTCGTCCGGTAGAGAGGTGGCAATGTTCACAGTGGCTGGTTTGTTCCCTTTAAACCCTGTGATGCTATTGATTCCCTGCCACATGTTTCTTGCATTGTTGGTGTTGAATTGTTCTTCAACTTTGTTTTTATATTGTCATTTGGTGGCTTTGATGGATTTCCTGAGATCGTAACTGGCTTGTTTTCAATCATCAATGTTTCCGGATTTAAAGGCAGATATCCGCACTGACAAGTCTGCTCGAACATCGCTGTTAATCTATGGTTTTTGGTTGGGGTAGATGCTGATTGTTTTTGTTGGTACTACGTCCTCTACACACTACCTGATGAAACACGTTACAGTATCTGAGTACGCCTCTATGTCATCATCAGATGCTGCCCGGAACATGTCCCAGTCCACGTGATCAGAACAGTCCGGTAGTATAGCGTCCGATTGGTCCGACCAGCATTGAATTGTCCTGAGGGCGGGTGCTTCTCGTTTCAGTTTCTGCCTATAAGCAGGCAGGAGCAGAACGGAAGAGTGATCCGATTTGACGAAAGGTGGGCAGGAGAGGGATTTGTAGGCGTCCCGGAAGGGAGAGTAGCAGGGGTTCATTACTCGATCACCACGCATGTTGATGGTGAAGTGTTGGAAGTATTTTGGAGCTATTGTTCTGAAGTTGGCTTTGTTAAAGTCCGCCGTAACAGCAAACGCCACATCTGGGTGCGCGGTTTCCTGCTCACTTATATTCCCATACAGTTTCTTGAGCGCCTGGTCTCTGTTGGCTTGAGGGGGAATGTAAACAGCTGTGACTATGATCGCTGTAAATTCCCCCAGTAGCCAGGATGGTCGACACAGAAGCATGTGAAATTCCAGATCAGGGGAGCAGAAGGATTTAATAGAGTGTAGGTTCTTTTCATCACACCATAAGTTGTTGATAAATAAACAGATGCCCCCACCTCTGCTTTACCCTGTGAGCTCTTTCGTTTTGTCCGAGCAATGCACAGAGAAACCCGTAAGCTCGATGGCTGAGTCTGGAACCATTGCAGACATCCAGGTTTCTGTGAGGCAAATAATGCAGCAGTCCCTTGTATGAGATGCGCGCCCGCAGTTCACAGAATTTGTTGTCCAGTGACAGAACATTAGCCAGCAAAATGGTTGGGAGAGCAGGTCGAAGGGGACGGTGTCTGAGTCTGACAAGGACGCCGGCTCTCTTCTCCCTTTTCCGGCGGCATTTCCTCGGTCGCAACCGTGCACCCCAGACAAAGGGATCTGATCTGATCTGAGTCTGTAAACAAAGTGCCGGCGTTCAAGAACTCAAAAGTCCGGTTTGCGTTGCGCGATGGAGGAACCAATGTTTAAAAGTGTGTCTATCGTAGACAGTTATACTAACACCATCCAACACATACAACAACAAAATAACAAATAAAACATACGAAAAATACAAAAAACTGCAGCGTTTTCTTGGAGCTCGCAACACGGCTGCCATGCTCGGCACAATCTTGGACATACATGGAGCTAAGATGAAAAAAAAATTGCCATCGAATCGTTTCTGAAAACAGTCAAAACCTTCAGAGGTACAATCATATAATTAATTAATTCATATTTTCATTTGTATAATTCCCTTAGCACTCTTTTAAAACCTCCCAGCTTTTCTGCCCTATTTACACTCAAATAAAACTACTCCGTGTGCTGTGGGTACGTGAGACTCTTACTTAAAACTGTGCTTTATGCTGGACAGTATTTATTTATCGTGAGTTGTTCAAATTGCGGTAATCGAATACGGTTTTAATGATAATTAAAAAATTCTACAGTAATATTAACCGTGGGGAATTTCTTTATGATTTATTCTCAAACCGGTAATCGTTACATATATATACACATATATATATATATACACACACATATAATTTTAATACATATATTAATAAATATTTACAATCTATATTAATCAAACAATGCTTCTCCTTAATTTTTGCAATGATTAAGATATGACACTTTTATCTTGCACAATAAGTTAACTCTAAAATAGCACATGCTAAATGTTTTCCAAGCAAAAACAATTGAACAAACAACAACATGAAAAATGTAACTAGGGCAGCATGATTATGAGAAAAATCATAATTGTCAATTATTTCCTTGAAATTGTAATTGCGATTATTATTTACGATCACCACAATTTACATTTAAATTATGTTTATACCATTGTTTGAAGCAACGGCATTCCATATTTTTTAGAGGAAAATAAAGAAGCTGAAAACACTAACTGAAAAACTTAAAAACTATACTGTATATTGGATTGGTTTCTTCTTTAAATACATTTTTTTTTTAAATATGCATGGTATTATAATGCTATACTAAAATTAAAACAACGCAAAAACCCTTAAGATAATGTGTACAAAGAAAAGAACACATCTTAAGCACACAGAATAACATAAGTGAAATTTGAACGATTAATTGCTGCTTTGGACGATTATGTAATTGTGGCATACGTAATTGTAATTGCGATTAGAAATCAGATTAATTGTGCAGCCCTAAATTTAACCACCACATAATAAATAAAACACTTCTATCACAGTTAGAAATTGTGATTTTTTTTTCTTAAAATAAAGAAGATCATCAGCATATCATCATTACAATGCTATTATTAAAAAAAAACATTAATGTATACCTCAAAGACTCCCAAAGACATTCAAAACACTTTAAAAAAGACAGAACATTTTTGTTACTGATCACTTTTGCTCTTTTCTTTTGGTTTGATAAATGAGCTTTGCTGGACTGCTATTGAACTGGCGGTCTAACTTTCTAGATGGCAGCCAATTTAAAACCTGTATAACAACTTCTGAGATTTGACCCCGTCAAGACACATGCATGCAATAATTTATAATCTGTGGAATAACCTCTACAATTCTGACCTCTTCGTGAATTAAAATGAGACTGATGTTTTGCGAAATTCACTGAGATCATAGAAGCTAGAAGAAAGGAAAAATAGATAATACTCGTTAAACTTGACTTAGTCACTCTTTCTTTTCTTGGCTGACTGATTCATTAGCATAGAGAATAACTATTTTTGTCACAACAGTGTAGATGTTTTTTTTATCTCCCCCGAAGTGGAATATTTGATGTAGCCATGGATACATATGTAAAAGCAATGTGTAAACACTAATGAGAAATAATTATGACAGAATGATTAGAACTCAGCCGTTCTCATTAGTTCTCAAGGCCCATAAACAATTGTACAAGCGCTTTGTGAGCCATCTGTTGTGCTTGTTTGGTATCTATGGGTGGGTTTAATTTTGTATTGATGATTTCATTTTGATTTGGGTTCTGGTACTGTCACAGTTGGCAAAATAACAAGTCTGATCTCACTCAGAGGATAAGAGAAAACGTTCAACATCAGCAGATACTGTAGATGTCCCACAGACAGAAAAACGTACACCATGTTGAGTCATGTCCACATGTATGAGGTCACTGTTCCCTAATGGGTGCACAGCAACAAAATACATATTTTCCATATCATACACATCCAGCCAAATCCTAATGGAAACGCCTAAAATACTTCATGCTTAGACTAAAAGAAATGTGAGTTGCACTGAATTTATTAATTTGGAAGAGCTTAGATTTGTCTAAGCCATACGTGTTCCTGACACGGTGAGCTGTGTCAAAGATTGAGCCCTGCTTGCAATGTGTTCTAATCCCATTGAATCAATAATTTACTGATTAGGGCTAAACGATATTGGGGACAAAAAAAAAGACTGATAGTGTGACATTTTGTTTTCATTCAGTATATAATATGATATAAAAAAATACAGGAATTTTCACCAGATGAATATTTGGAAAGGAAGAATGATTCTAGATTTTGTTGGGGAGTGCATCTGAATAAAAAAACTAAACATAAATTTTGGTGTAAATCCCACAGCTCGGATTCAGCGCAAAATAACATGGTGGTGCCCATCACCCATTATAGATCAACTAACATGATCACTATAAAAGGTGTTTAAACTACCAAATACATTTACTTACAAGAATTTGAGAATCGGAATATCAGATATTTCATAATATAGTGAACAAATTTGTGCATATTTTTATACAAACGCTGCGTTCAGGTCTTCCTGGGAGTTGACAAATTGCAATTATGAGGTCAGTTGCATTCAAGTAATTTTGGTGGGAACAAGATGACGATTTAACTTTTCTACACAAAATCCAACGATAAAATTCAGAAATTTGTTTTTTTCTGTTTTTATTAAATTTATGAAGGTGATGTAAACTGAATCATTATATATTCGATGGTAATTAATATTTTGTATATGTAACTTATCTAGTTTTATTGTACATTACAAAAAAAAAAATCATACTTTTATTAATTTCAAGAAATGTACTGTTAAAACAGATGCTGCATATCTATAGTCTTTGGCTGCATCCATTGCATCCGACTCAGGGCTTAAAGAAAATTTCGAGTTTAACACTTTTAATAATGACTTCGTGGTGGTGTGCGTTCAACTCGTAAATACGATCTATCCGACATGACTTTAAGGCACCATAATTGTTGCCTAAAAAACTCACAAACTCTGCATTGATTGAACAACAATATAACATCTATGTACCGCGGCAAACACTGCTCACAATAGCATGAAACAGCATTACATGAAAGCCAATCAGTGATTTCCGCCCGTTGGATAGTTATGTGAAGTAGAAAACACTGGCTGTTACTGTCCGGTTCACTGTAACTGATAAGGCCTTTCTGGTCCAGCCATCCCTCTGGCATTCACAGGATTAAATTATTTTCCCTGCATGGTCCAATGAACCCTAAAGGTTAATTATTGTCTGTCTGCATGATACCCGACTGCCAGTAAACAATAAAAGCTGTTAGTCGCTGCAGATAGCAGCTAATGTCAGACTGTGTGTATCCAAGTGGCCGACATGAGTTACCAGGTGCACTCATGAGGAGGATTCTATAGGAAACCTTATTTTTGGCTTCATTTACTATGAAGACTATGCTTTGTACTACTGCAGAGAAAAAAATATTTAATAAAATATTTTCAGGGCAATTGATAATATGTAACATGCTCAGCAAAACATAAGTTTTAATTTTCCTTCTGACAACCAGTGGTGGAGGTAACAAATTACAACTACTCACGTTACTGTAATTAAGTAGTTTTTAGGAGAAAGTTTGTAGAAACAAACTACATGGTAGTTTTATCATATATATCTATATTTTTATACAGAAATATCTGACACGGTTCCATTACTCATTTTCCGCAGTATCTACCGTTTATAGCCTACCCTACACCAATACAAGCTGCGTCTCGCGCTCTCCTCTCCAACAGCGAGTTTGACACGCATCTGCCTCCCTCCTGTCAGTTACAGAGTCTAAATCTAAATGTCCGCGCTGGATTGCAGGTATTCCGCATAATTTTATCATTTTCACGCAAATGTGGCGAGCGCTTAATTGTAACATGGGAACACAATCATGTAGTCGCAGAAAACTGGATGCGAGCTTAAATAGGCCTAACTTATACAAATGAACTGCTTAACCTCTCACTCCGATATTGCTTGTGCGCAGTTGCGATCTCTTTGTGCTTTTATCATATAAATTATTTATCTTTGCTCCTAGATTGTACTTTGTTAAAAGTTATCATTCAGAATAGATTCACGCCTGACCGATGAAAATGCTACTGGAAGTTTTATTGACTACGTGAAATTCACCAGAATGTCTTGCAATATGAAATATGGAACTTTAATTTCTTTACAATGTAAGTTTATGCTAGAAATGTTTCGGAATGGTATATTTGTATGATTTGTACATATAAATTTCCTAGTCTGTCTGTCTAACTGCATCACTACATTGTACAGACATTACAGGTCAAAGCCATCTCATGTTCCATTTATCTAAACAAATGGCTCTTTAATCACTGCTTATAAAAATGTTGTTTTGTTATATTTCGAATACCTCAACTGAATTCAGATTTGTTTTATGAATTTATTACTGACAGTGTACTCATCTTTTTTGTAAATTCAGTTCAGTTTGAAATCAAATTTTAAAAATCAAGCTTCTTTCCTGTAAGCTTTTGCAACAAAGTTACCATATTTTAAAGGACACAGGACTCAGTACACAGAATGAGCAAATATTTAAGATTGAGATTTTTGTAATGGTAGTTAATCAATGTTTATATGTAGGCTATGTAAATAAAAGCCTATATTAAAATATGTTCATCATATAAAGCGAACGTGTCTTTTTTAGAAGACTTGAATTAAACCACTCAAAGCTTGAAATAATGATTGCCTTGAAAAAATAATGGACAAAACTATTTGAAATATAAAAATATCTATATGCCAGTATACAGTATGTGGTAGTCATGAAGTCATCATGAAATCAAAAATGACCCTACTTACTTTTTTAGTTCACATGACTAGTCTTGTGGTGAATAATTAAACCGTGCAAGTCAATACACCGGGGGGAAAAATATTCTGCCGTCATAATATTTAATAAAAAACTGAAAATTTGCTTCCGCTCTAGAATGGCGTTCTCGCTCTGATGATATCAGTTTGAAGGCTTGGGGAGAATCCTTTTAAGTCTGACGTAAGGACTTCAGCTTCCAGGTCCATGTATCTACTCATTTCATTTGAGAATACTATCTCAACAGTAATTTATGAGCACTATTTAATTAATATGACATATTTAAGCTAAGCATTTAAAAATTTGCAGTGCACACTAGAGTCTCCAAGCTCACAGTGTCTCAGACACTAATATATTAGCTGAATCACTGTCTGGCCATCTGGGCTTTCAGTATAGAGATAAAGGTTAGGGTTATAGTTTTTCATACATGACATTGTGGGTGTATATTAGCGGTTTGTTGTTTTCTCAGGGCATCTGGCAGAGTGTTAGGACCCAGAAGCGAAGATATTAATTTATATTTTTTGGTAATTCATTAAACATTGCTGCTAAAAAGTAACTAGTAACTAGTACTCCGAGTAGTTTTTGAGACGAGTAATTTGTACTTTTACTTAAGTACCATTTTGTCACCAGTACTTTTACTTGTAATGGATTATTATTTCAGCAATGTAACAGTACTTGTACTTAAGTACAAATTTTCAGTACTCTTTCCACCACTGCTGACAAGAGAGATAATGCTGACATTCAGCCTAGCTTTACTTTGTCAGGCACAGCAGCGCCTCTCTAGTCCCCTAAAAATACTGTCCTTCACTGGGCTGTTGCAAATTCTGGCTGATTTAGACAGCATCTGTGTGCTATCCATTCCCATGCACGTCATTGTTTAATTTAGTTTGTATATCAGAAAGAAGGCAAAAGACAGCAGTGATATCTGGGGCCTTCGCCAAATAATACCTCTCTTTCTCTACTTTTCAATCACAAACTAATCTTTCAGGAATGCTTAGCCAATAAACATGGAGGTCAACAGTTTTGAATCCTGTTGAAGTTGAGTGAGGTTTGCGCAGACGCAAATATGCAAGGCATACAGGCAGCTGTTTTACAGCTCCGATCTACTAATCTGTTATAATTACACTTCATTAATTTCAATTAGCAATAACGCCCAACATCTATCTATCTATCTATCGCTGGGCGATATGGCCCAAAACATTATCACAATAATTTTTTTCATATCAGTCGATATCGATAATTATCACGATAAATGTCAAATCTTTATTAATAAAAAATATTATTAAGTTTAAAGCCAGATTTTTTTCTCCAAAGTGAAAGTTGTAGAAAGAAGGCCATTCATTTTCCATAACAAAATAAATATCTAAATAGAAAAATGTATTTCATAGTTTCTGCATTTTCTAATGAGTGATATAATTTCAAATCAAGAAACCGGTTTGGGTTGCCTGATAATATTAGTAATAATTTGTCTCTTAGAAATGCACATTTGATAGTAGCTTGAGTTATATTCACGTTATCGAATAAACACATCTGCTATAGTGAGCTCGCGCCGCACGGCAGTTTTAACTGTGATCCAAGCGGATAAACTGTCCGTGTGACACGATTCAAATGAGTCACGTGGTTTCGTTCCGCTTTTGGAGCATAAACATTATATTGAAAATTTATCGAACTCTTCATATCGTTTTATTGAGGAAAATTATTTTGCAATAATTATCACCCATTCATCCATCCATCCATCCGTCCGTCTCTCTGTCCATCTATCTGTCCATTGATGGCTTTTTAAACTAAGTTTCTAGTTTAAAAATGGTCTTTACACACTTTGATTTTCTAGTTAAAAATGACTCTTACAGAGTATATGAGTTTCTTTGAATTGCAATTCTGCAATAACTTTTTCATTTAGAGTGTGAGGAGACCCTCAACAAGATCAAGAAGACAGGACATAGAGTATTACTACATATGCCTAACTACACATTCTAAATTCTAATCAACATTTTAGTAATAAAAAGGTTCAAAAACAGACTCATAAAAGGTCAGTAATCCATTAATTAAAATCTATTAAGGCAGGGTTAAAGTAAAGAATGCCTAATAGTTTAAATGAAAAACATTGGAAGTCTATGGAGATCTTTCCCATGCATATAGCAGTACATGTTTGAGTGTATGTGTATGTACCTTGCGTGAGCAGCTGCAGAGTGCGGACCTCTTCTCTGACGCGGAGCTGGAGGACCTGCTGTAGGATGTACTGCCTCTGACACTCCTGCATGATGCCCATACGCTCCAACTTCCTATCAGTGAGCCTCATTAGAGCTCGACCTGCACACACACACAAACACACAAGAACATGAAACCAGGCTGTGCTGTACATATAATTTTTTTTACAAATTGCACATTTATAACACACATAAAGCATAACTGCACTTGCCATTTAAAAGGAGCTATTATAATGCCCTTGTGGAAAAACGGATTTAGTATTGTAATAACCTACATTATAAGAACCTAACGAGAAGATATTGTAATTAGTGAAACGAAATAGATTGGATTTTTTTTCCTCCAGCTAGAAATATGATCAAGGTCAGATGAAGGTCACTGTTATTTTTAATCATCGCCTCCTAACAAATATTCTCCTCATATCTGTGCTGATAAAAGTCACAATAGAGCCTGTCAATGCCCCAGTTAACAGCTGCCATTTGTGCACAATAAAGTTAAAGCCATTGAACCATCTCACACAGCGCCTTGAGTTAACGAAGTAGAAAGGCTACTAATGCATTTACACTGCGATGAAAATTGTTAATTCGGTTGTTTTTCGTGAAAGAGGCCAAACACGGTATCTTTGGAGAGGACGGTATTCAGATGGAGCATAGTACAATTTTCTGTGATTATGTTGCATTATGAGTGTGGATGCTTTGCTCCTGTCACTCGCTCCCTCTCTTTCTTAACGGTCATTTTTAAAATTGTTTAAATCGCAGCATGTCTCCGATGAAGAGGAAAGCTATGTAGAAATGAAAAAAAATCCACTGAAAGCTAGCCAAACAAACAATTTAGCTGACCCTTACCCAATGGAGAGCATTTCATGTGGTAATGCAAAAGCTGGAAATTAAAAAGACAAAGGAGAACACAAAGAAAAATGAAGTACCGCTGTTTATCAGTAAATGACAGGGCAGCACTTAAAAAGTCAGTAAAATTACAATAAATAAAAAGGCAAGAAACATATTTTAGAAAATTGAAAATAAAATAATACATGTAGTAAGCTTTATGCTTAAAATATTAAATAGAAAAATTGTAAAAAAATAAAATAAAAAAAACACTCCTTTGCCGAGATAATCCAGCCACCTCACAGGTGTGGCATATCAAGATGCTGATTAGACAGCATGATTATTGCACAGGTGTGCCTTAGGCTGGCCACAATAAAAGGCCACTCTAAAATGTGCAGTTTTATCACACAGCACAATGCCACAGATGTCGTAAGTTATGAGGGAGCGTGTAATTGTCATGCTGACTGCAGGAATGTCCACAAGAGCTGTTGCCCGTGAATTGAATATTCATTTCTCGACCATAAGCCATCTCCAAAGGCGTCTCAGAGAATTTGGCAGTACATCCAACCGGCCTCACAACTGCAGACCACATGTAACCACACCAGCCCAAGACCTCCACATCCAGCATGTTCACCTCCAAGATTGTCTGAGACCAGCTACCCGGACAGCTGCTGCAACAATCGGTTTGCATAACCAAAGAATTTCTGCACAAACTGTTAGAAACCGTCTCAGGGAAGCTCATCTGCATGCTCGTTGCCCTCATCGGGGTCTCAACCTGACTGCAGTTCGTTGTCTTAACCGACTTGAGTGTGCAAATGCTCACATTCGATGACTTCTGGCACTTTGGAGAGGTGTTCACTTCACGGATGAATCCCGGCTTTCACTGTACAGGGCAGATGGCAGACAGCATATATGGCGTCGTGTGGGTGAGCGGTTTGCTGATGTCAACATTGTGGATCGAGTGGCCCATGGTGGCGGTGGGGTAATGGTATGGGCAGGCATATGTTATGGACAACGAACACAGGTGCATTTTATTGGTGGCATTTTGGATGCACAGAGATACCGTGACGAGATCCTGAGGCCCATTGTTGTGCTATTAATCCACGACCATTACCTCATGTTGCAGCATGATAATGCACGGCCCCATGTTGCAAGGATATGTACACAATTCCTGGAAGCTGAATACATCCTAGTTCTTGCATGGCCAGCATACTCACCAGACATGTCCCCCATTGAGCACGTTTGGGATGCTCTGGATCGGCGTAAACCACAGCGTGTTCCAGTTCCTGCCAATATCCAGCAACTTTGCACAGCCATTGTAGAGGAGTGGACCAACATTCCACAATCAACAACCTGATCAACTCTATGCGAAGGAGATGTGTTGCACTGCATGAGGCAAATGGTGGTCACACCAGATACTGACTGGTTTTCGCCCCCCCCAATACAGTAAAACTGCACATTTTAGAGTGGCCTTTTATTGTGGCCAGCCTAAGGCACACCTGTGCAACAATCATGCTGTCTAATCAGCATCTTGTTATGCCACACCTGTGAGGTGGATGGATTATCCCGGCAAAGGAGAAGTGCTCACTAACACAGATTTTAACAGATTTTTGAACAATATTTGAGAGAAATAGGCCTTTTGTGTACATAGAAAAAGTCTTAGATTTTTGAGTTCAGCTCATGAAAAATGGGGGCAAAAACAAAAGTGTTGCATTTATAATTTTGTTCAGTATATATTTCTTGGAAAAAAAAGTCTGATTTTCTTTAGAAAGAAATAAAATAATTTTATAGGACAGCCTACAATAAAGCAATATAAGAACAAACAAAATAATCCTTTTTAATGCGTCTGATAAACTCAAACTGTATCACATTTTGATGCCATCTATATTTCTAAATAGAATATCGAGGCGCTATGAGCACAGATGGGGCCTCTTTAGTCATGGAACATTAGAAGCAGAAAATTGGAGTATGTGTGAGGCGTGTAGGTTGAGGTGATCGGGGTAAGGTATTTCATTACGTTGGTAGAGTGCCAAACTACCCCTTCATTTGGCTGAAACGCCTCAATGAGGAACAGAAACTCAGCGTGCCTTCTCTCTGAATCACTGCCATAAGTGTTTTACTGAGAAGATGACTCAAAGCCTGGTTGAAGAACAGAAGAGAAGAGAGTGTGAAAACAGGAAAGAAAGAAAATAAGAGCAGAATACATATACAGATGGGAAAAGAGTTACAAATGCGAGTGCATGAGAAGAAATGGGAAAGGTGCCATTCAACACAAATACAGTAACTGTCCAACAAAAACATTTGAGATGTTTCTTAAATGTTTCTTAGCAGGAAGAACGGGTCAATGGGTAACAGCTGTCTCAGCAAGATAAGGATGCAAAAGAATTTAGTCTGGTAGAAAACAAAAAAGCATAAATTATTGTCTGCTATAGAAACAAGATATGTTGGCCATCTATTGTACAAATGACATGACACATAGAGCTTCACTTAAAGATGATTCAAAATAGAAATATCTTCTAATAATTGAGGTTTTTTGAGACTATTCAAAAATTTTAATAAAAGCTAGCCAAACAAAACAATTAGCAAAATGCAAAAACAGACTATTTCTGTAATAGGAAAACCAAGAACAAAGAAATTGATTACAACTACTGGGCAGTCTGTACATTTTTTTTTTTTGTGCTATTTGTAAAGCTCTTATCTTCTTTAAAATCACATATCACTATATTATAGGAGCTGCAATCCACATATGTGAGACATCAGGGCAGATACATTCACTTTCTCCCTCCGGTTGCTGGACTGGCATACTCCTTTTCAGTCCTGATAAATGGACTAGCTTAAAGCTCTCTCTCCCTCCACTGTCACTCTAGGGACCTGTCCCTTTTACATGTGAACCAAAAGCCTGGCTAATTACTGCTCCAACAACCAGGAGGGATGACAGACAGAAAGAGAGAGAGAGAAGGGGGCTGGGGCGGCTCTGGGGCCTATAAAGATGGAAATTAACCCCAATTTCTCTGACAAAACTCTCATGGTGAACAAGAAGGACTGTACTTGAGAAACACGGAGGCTGCTTGGACTGGTGAAGGAAACTCCTCAGGTGATACTGTAGCATACTTCACATAGTTTAACCGCAGCTGCATTCATGAGTCCCAAGAGGACATTTCATACTCTCATTCGTTCTGTCACACATACACACACACACAACCTGGCAGGCTCACTATCCCCTCAAACTACCGCAGAGCCTGAGTGCATCTGCCAAGTACGTCCCTACGTAGATCCATACAGAGTACCATCCAACAGGCAAGATTATGCTGCAAAATTACCTACTTTACATGGCAGAGGACCAAATTCTAGATAAAAACACCAGTGAGAATTTGAAACAGTTTTTTTAATCTGTAAATCTGATGCTGAACAGAACATTCTGCTACATTTACTCAAAAAATTGAAGAAATTCATTTTTATATATTACATTATTTTCTATATTGCATATATCATCAAATGGTGAAATGTCAAAAAATCAATGTAAAAACAATCACGTTTTTTAAAGGGGCCATATAATGCTACATGCACTTTTACAAGTTGTTTGAACTTAAATGCGTGTTGGCAGTGTGTGTACACAACCACCCTATAATGATAAAAATCCACCCAGTGTTTTTTTCCCCCTTTCTCAAATCGAGCCGTCTGTCCGTGTGACCTCACATGGATGGAGGCCCCTCCAGCGATCGCTGATTGACAGAAGCATTTTAACACATACTGCACTGGTGTCTTACCTCAGACCCGCCCTGAGTGAGCTGTCATCAGTTGTTTCACTGCCAGAGCAGATGTAGACAAGAATGACTCCTAAGCGATTGAGGTGTTTTGTTGTTGGATGTAATAATGAACATCGTCATTTACTCCCATCATCTGAGCGGCTGAAGAGGATTACATTTGGTTTTGAAGGGAAAGCACCCTCGATCTATCTAAATGAGTCCATGTTTGCGCAAATCATTCGTGATCCAGCTTCACCTACAGAAGAAGTGAGTACAAGGTTTTTTTTAAATGAATCTTTGCAAATCGCCTTTCCTAATAATGTGCTAATTAGCAAGTTTCACTACGAATGCGGCTAAAGCAAACAGTCCCTTAGTGAGTGCTCGGAAGAGAGGGGCAGGGTCAGCAGAGTCAACTTGTGCACTCGTGGTCTTTGGGGTCTTTTTAGACCCCAGTCAACATAACGTAATTTTGTAACAAAATATTTTTTTTTTTTTAAATTTAAACCAATGTAATTTTACTCTGTTTATTAATGTTTTTACATTTTATAAAGTTTCAACTTTATAAAAGACCCACATTTCTAGCTTTCATTCATGGGGATAACATGGATCATTTGACATGGTTTAGTGTAACATTTCTGCCCATCTTTTGGAAATTGCACTTTAAAATTAAAAAAATATAATTTTTACCACTAGATGGCTGCAGAGCTCCACTATTTGCTATTTGACCAACTGAAATATATATTTTTCACAAGTTTGTTTTCACGTGGATTCATATATACATATTCTGAAATCACAACTATTACAATAAAAATTTGTCAACTTTTTTTTGCATTTTTAGAACATATTTTTTTTTGCTTTTTTCCCAATAATGTTACATTATGATTAGAATCAAACAAGATGTTACAAAGAGAAAAGCTGGAATCTTTAGAGTTGATCATTTATTTCAATCATCTGTTTTTCATATAATTGTGTGTGTTGACCATGTCAAATGATCCATGTTATCCCCATGAATGAAAGTTAGAAATGTGGGTCTTTTATAAAGTTAAGTTCACATAAAAAGTTCACATCTGTTTTTTTTGTATAAAACCCTTTATATTATAACATATAAAAATATGTATCATAAAAACATAAACTGTATCATAAATCCTCCAAATACGACACAAATGGGGAGTAAAAACATTAATAAACAGAGTAAAATTGCATTTGTTTAAAATAAAAACGAATTTTGTTTAAAAATTAAATGTTATTGTCTGGGGTCTCCAGAGACCCCAAAGACCATAAGGGCAACTGTTTTTTTCACACTAACATAAAATCAAGATATCATTACAGTAGTTTTTTTTTGTAGATCTAGAAGGTGATCTAGAACGCACAAGGGTTTTAAAGGAGAATGACAATACAGCTTGCTCTGAAAAGAGCAGTTTTTGACAGGCTAAAAAAGGTGTTTTTACACTACCAATGAAACATTTTAACCAAACGATGTTACATACTTTTCATTAAGACCTTAAAGAATAATACGAATAATATCAACTTGTGTAAAATGGGCATTATATGACCCCTTTAATGTAGTAAAATTGTATTATAAAGAACCCTTTACATTATTCTCATTAAAATGACTAAACTTTCTAATGTAAAACATTTGGTTTGGATCTTGTAAGTATAAACATTGTCAGTGAAGTTCATGTAATTTCATAAGTTAATTTGCATCTGTTTCAATCACATGCCTTTTCTGTTTAACCGCCATATAGTTATAAACAGAAATATAATCCTAAATTACAAGTGTAGAAGAAAAAAACGAGGTCAAGTCCTGCAACGGCTTATCTTCAGTGTTCCTAAAGTTTCTAGGACATCCCTAGGACAACTTAAGTCAAAATCACTTGAAGGAGATTGAACCGTTATCATTATTTGGACTGTCCTGTTGCTGAGCCCATATTGATCACTAGATAAGAGGACAATGGCATTTGGCATTAAATCAAAAGAGGGCAGACAGTGAGAGTTACAGGGATGAATAGAACATAAGGAGAGAAAGGGAGAGAAAGACAACGATGCTTAGTGATGTGCATTTGTGCTGGCATCAACCATACTTGATTGTGAATGTAGCATCTACTAAATGACTTCAAGGAGGACAATCAGCAAAATTTTTAAGCGGTTTAAGTGTGTAAATGTAAAATGCATTCTCATATCCCAGCTTAATATGAAAAGACAGCCGTAAGCAAGTCATCTGCAGGCACTGAGGCGATTTCAAAACATTGCTCTTTTTGTTTGAGAACCCCGACCAGCCTGACATAGCAACAGTGGCTCAACCAATGGTGTGAGTTTGGGGGTGGGGCTTGTGTTTGCTAGACCAATAGCAGAAGGCTCAGTTTTTATCTAGAAACCTGTTTGACAATAATTGTCCCAATTCCATTTGGTGGCTCAAGTGGTGCAGAAATTTCACTTAAGCACATACTGATTTTACTCAAAAAAACCCATGAAAAATATCAGTCAACTGGGATCAGTCAGCAATGCGACCAAAAGAGTGACAAACCATTTTGAATGAGCAGTCATAACATAACATGTCTTTCCACATGAAATACGAATTTGGAAAGATCCTATAGCAAAATTTCTGCTTTGCCGCAGGCCTCCATTTCCCTGAATGTAAATCTACAGCATTATCAAGATGCTCATTATACTCCATCCAGAAAAACATCAGTTGTGTGAGTCATCCGCCATATACAGTGGCATGCAAACCGCTCACCTCTACATCCATCAGAACATGACTATTTCCTCTTTTATTACTTATACAGCTATAAAATGCTTTAAAAAGCGAGTGATCAGTCAAACTATCAATTGTTAATGTAGGCATCAACATACTAACACTGTATACAGTCCCCCCCCCACCTCTCAAAATACTTCAAAACACAAAAATTGCAGTAGTTTCATTCAGGCCACATCATGTTCTTATCCCCCAACATCAACACAATTCAATCTGATCTTTCCTCTCCATCCTTCTTCCCAGAATACTGAAAAATTGATCTGATGGCTCTGAATTGCATCCCTGCGGAACACTGCAATTTCAGACACTCATACCTCATCATCCCTCTCACGGAAATCACCGCCGCGCTACTGAAGGCTGAAACTGTGCTGTTCTGTCAAGACATCGTGCTGAATCCCAAATATACATGACTGCTGCCTGAAGTCTACGGTTGAATTATATTGTGATTTAGCAGATTATTCAGATATAATTGCCATATTTCTTCCTGAACTTTAATTAACCTTTTATTATAACAGCAAAAAATATAATCTGAATGGTTAAGATCCGTTGGTATCATCACACAAATTCCAGGTTTAATGGCAGTTCCAACAGATGCAAGAGACAATGTATTTTTGATTCAGTCTCAGATAATCAGAGTACTGTGTATTTCAGCTCAACGAGATCATTCAGAAAACCTTCAGTCTATGCTACTTTTCATCAGCTATCTCAACGGCATCACATCTCTGATAGTCAATGAACAGTACACTGAAAATAATGGAAAGTACCACCAAGTAAAAAAAATCCAGCAAAGAATGCATGTAACATGGAACAACTGCAGTCACTACTGTGCAGATGTCATTACATGCAGTTTACAGACAGGATTGTGTGTTTATAGAGGGTGTGACGTCAGGTCGATGTTTAGTTTGGGTCCTTTGATTCAACCCAGAGTGGATGCTGGGAATGTTTTGTAGAAAACATTATTGCAGCTATTTATGTGTTAGGGCTGGATATGTGTTTAATTCCAAAGCATTCATGTGTTGAATCTTTTAAGATCTATTAATATCTTAAAAATAGATATTTCTGCAAACATCAGATTTTCTATGATGCATATAATTTTCATGTTAAATATGAAACTCAAATACATATAAATTTACTCTGATGAAAATGTCAGCTGAAAGATCAAATTGGGACTGCATGACAAATGCAGTCTATATAAAAAAGCTCATATACTTCACCAAGACCACCAGTGTGCTGCCTGATGGCAGTCTATTTTGCATGAGTTGTTTATAACTCTTATTAAAGTCAAATAAAATAAACCCAGTGTCTCACCACACCCAGTATTCTCTGGACTGATCTGACCAGCAGTGAGCCAGAATGACCGCACAGACATTGACTGTCCAGTGCATGGGGAAGCACGAGAAGAGCCAGCTTACTAGGAACATCCCAGCTGTATTCAGTTATCCTGTCAACAGAAGATCTGTCAAACTTTCCTTTCTTTCCTGTAAAACCACAGAGAATGATCCAATTATCATGAAACAGGAGGATTTAGGCCTACAGTATGATCTGATGATGCTACCAATTCCCACACCAAACCATACAGTGGCATAGTTCATAATTGCTGTGAAACATGCTTCATAAATGGACACTTGGGTTACAGTGACACCATATACGTCAAAGTGCCCACTTTAGATTGTGTTGCTTAAATCCAAAATTTGATTATGCTTGTTCACATTACTTTTAAAAGCACCCCATAATAGACCGGGGAGGCAACACTGATAAAATTGCCTTTTAAGCCTAAAACATCCAATCCTGATATGTATTATTTTATTTATTATAATTCATGAATAATATGTGCATGATTTTTAAATAAACTATTTTGTTCAATAAAAAAAATATCAATAATATAAAATCCATAAAATATTAATAACTAAAGCCTTGCCATCACACTGTTACATGTCAACCTAGTTTTCCTTAGTTACCTTAATTAGTTCATTCATTTCCACCCGTGTCTGATTATCTTGTTTGTCTCCAGTACTTAAGTCCTGTGTTCTCCCTTAGTCTTGGTCCGTTCTCATCTATGTTAAGTTGATATTATTGCCCGTCTCTTGGATCTACTTATTAAAATACCTTTTCATCGATCTCCATCGTCTATGTTTGTGCCTCATCAACCCGTGACAGAAGAATGGACCTTTACAGCTTTTTGTAGCGTTTTTTTGTTTATTTTTTTCCCCCACTCCCTGTTACCATGGACATTCCCAATGTTGCCCTGCTATGCCTGAAGCAGAGGGACCGCTCCCTAGAGACTCACACCAGGGATTTTTGGGATTTGGCGTGCCTAACGCATTATCCAGACCGCTCCCTTTGTGTGTTCTACATCTCTAGCCTCAGCGAGTGGTCTAAGGAACGCCAATTTTGCTGCATGTGTGGAGTGGGTACTGGAGAATATTGGACTATACTTCTCTGTCTGCCCCGATGATGAGGACATCTTCAGCCCCACTCCCAAATTAGAGACCAGTCAGCCATCATCCCGCTGCACGGAGTTACTGCCTGAACCCACTGCAGACGTAGAGCCTGAGCCCGCTGCGACTGAGCCGACAATCCCCACGGAGCCTGAGCCTCTCTCATCGTCTGACCAAGTGCGTGAGCCGGCAACATTGTCTGTTCCCGAGGGAGTTTTGGTGGTGATCAAGGGCTTGGAAGGAAGCCCTGTCCATATTCCCGCGACTGAGGGTGAGCTACAACTGGTTTCTGGGAGCTATATTGAGGAACTATTGGACATCTTTAATACGGACCTGATAGACTGGTTTGGAGAAGTCTTACCCTGTATCCCTGAATCTCCTACGTCTCCACTGGTTCCGTCCAGCCCTGAATCTCCTGCGCCTCCGCTGGTTCTGCCCAGCTCATGTCCTCCTGTGTTCCCTCCCAACCTCCCTCTCCCGCTTCCTCTCAAACAAGATAGTCCCTCACCTCCATCTCCGCTTATGCATGTCAGTCCCTCAGCTCACCCTCAGTCAGCGCCTGCCATGCGCTCTGATCCACCGCATCGTCGGGACTTCCAGTCTCCAGCTCTGCCCAGTCGTGCAGATCCCGTCTCCACCTCCATCCTCCGAGCCTTGGACTACACTTTGGTCCTCCGACCCATTGGCTCTGCCTTGGCTCCTAGCTCCCACGTCTCCACCGTGGCCCATTATCCCACTAGCTCCACCGGGCTCCCTCGTCCCTCCAGCTCCGCCTTAGTCAGTTGTCGACCATCCGCCGCCTCAGGACTCCACTCTTCTGGCTTCATCTCGACATTCCATCCCTCCGGCTCTGGCAGGCTCCTCCCCTTCAGCTCCAACTTCATCCTCCGTCACACCGGTCTTCCGGATCCCTGTCTTCGCCTCAGTCGCCAGAGCATTCAGCTCCGCCTAGGCCCTCCGGATCCTCAGTTTCGCCCCGGCTCTCCATCTGCTCGGTTCCACCTGGGTCTCCACCTCCAGTGGCTCAGTCTCTGTCAGTCGGCCCCCTGGTGTTGTCGGTCCCTGCTCCACCATGGCTCCTCTCACCGTCGACTCCACCGTGGGCCGCCATCCTGGCTGGTCTCTGGATTGCCACCTGCCAATGTCCAATTAGCCATTTTCTGTCTAACAGAATCTGGTTATTTAACAGGCTTTAATTGTGGTATTATATAGTGTTGTGTTTTCATAACCCTACTGTGCTGTGGCCCATGGGATTGATGTCTATTTTGAAATCCAGCCCAGAGTTTCATTGTATCTGACAGAGCAGCTCTAGTTCAGTCATTCTCTCTAATCTTCTTGGCTGTATATTACACAGAATCAGTGCACCTTCTCCCCTGATTACACCTACGCTATCAAAAATATGTGCTTAACTCATTTACCAGAGCACTCGCTGCCTCTGTCTTTGTAATTACTGCAGATTAGGGACTAATATCTAATTATGCCTTAATATGCTTTAATGCATTTTTAATGACAGCTCGGTGTTCCAGTCAAACTCTCAGAGTGATTTGGGAGATGTCGAAGCGGTGAGGGAGAATCTCAACAGTCATATGTTGGTTTATCTTACTATGCTCTGGTTCAAATGGAAACAAACCGATACTTAATAGTAAGTAATTAGGTAACTTAATAGATAGTAATGTCATGCTCTCTCAAAGCTGTATTTGAGGCTGCCTGGTTTGATGAAAAGCTGAATGAAAGCGTTTGCGAATTCTTGAAAAATCCTTTGAATTTCAGAATAAATGGTCTCTAAAATGTAATCTGATGTTAACAATGATTAATCAATACCAGTTTCAGAGGCTTCAATATATAACTCCAGATCCCTTGAAGCTCTGATGGATGCATTATTTTTTTACCTTTTGAAACAATAAAAAAATTAAATAGAAATTAAAAATATATCTAAATGACATGCAAGTTCTCAGACATATGGCTTAATCTAAAGATAAGATAAAATAAGACTGTTGTTAAGAAAAAAAAATCATCACATAATATAGTCCAATATTAGATGATTCTACAGATGTATAGAATTCAAGTTTTTAAAAACTGTGGTCTTGTGATTGGGCACTGATTAATCTCTGTTTACTCTAATTAAATGGGTTATGCTATTCATGGCATGACCAGAGATGGATGCAAATTGCATTGTGTCTCTAATTGGTAAGGCATGATGTTTATGAACTGATTCCTGTTAATTAATACTGTATCGTCAAATCGGGCAGCTTGCATATTTTCTGCATAAATTATGGCTAATTGGATCACACATCACCCTAATGCAAATTGCATTCACAATTCTTCCAGTCAAACTAGAATAATCCAGAATGGACATAACATTGCTTTAGTTAGCATTACTCATGACAGTTGAGATCAGTTGGCCAAATCATGATACATCACCACAAGAGCTTTTCATCAAGAGACCTTGGAAACTGAACATTTACAGGACGACTGCTCTTGATTAAAGTACCTCAGTTCATCAGCAGTGTGCAATTATGCTACTGCAAAGAAAGCCATGATTATTAACAAAGCAGGACAAAGCACTCCATGATCTATTTGACTGTAAATTTTGATTTTGTAATACAGTATCTGCCACTTTAATAAGAAGGACATATTGGGACTAAGAGACTATTGACCCTAATTTCCAACTACAAATTTTAACATTTATATTTTATAGAATCAAAAATAGCAAAGTTAGGCTTGTCAAAAGAATAAATTATTTATAAATGTAATAAATTGTATATTATACTTATATATATTTTAAAGAAGAAAAATTCAATAAAATGTAAAAATTTACTCTTAATATAATATAATATCGGGCTGTATGAGTAAACGCCTTCAAAAATTTTAACATATTGGATTTTGATGCTCCGCCTGCACCATGCAAGCAATTCATCTCTATAACATTTCTTGAAGTAGGAACACATTAAAGCACAGTACAACACGAAAAACCGTGGTACATTCATCCATCACTAAAAGTTAGGTTACAACATTAAAATGACACAAGCATACATAAATTCCCCCGACATGCCTCCTCAACTATACAGGAACCCCTGCTGAGCTAATAAACATCATATGAATGTCTTATGGAATGTGTGCGTAAGCATTGGACTGAGTATTTGACCTTGGGCAAGATCATTATAAGACTTACATGGTGCCTGTGTTTACCTGTGATGTCGTGCTGCTTGAAGGAGTCACTGTAGACTTGGTGTTGATTGGGACAGTGTTTCTTCAGCCATTTACACACGTCCTGCTGGCTCCAGAGGGCCACCGGTTTGGACAGCTTCACAGTTCCCGGCTGGGCAAGGGAAAAATATAACAGAATGTAAATTCAGAATCTTTTTGACTATTTTTCTCACATTTTTTTTATGAAATAGCTCAGTTTTAAGTAAAAATTGTGTCATTATTTGCTCACAAATTGAAGCATTCCAAGTCTTCTGAAGCCTTACAATACATTCAAGAGAAAATTGGTAAAACTGAAGTGGTTATTCACAGAAAATATTTTTGTGCTATGCAAAACCTAAATGATGAATGAATGAGATATTTTCAATAAATTGGTTGAACCACTCCACAAACAAGTCAGAACTTTTATTGCATTTATTGCACAAATGATCCAGTTCTCAAGTTCAACTTACTGATCAATCAGTGAATACATTTCCCTTGACACTCACATAAACTGGTCACATAACTTATTAAAATGTGGAAAAATATGGACCACTTTTATTTGTAACCTTTTTAAGGCTTAAATGCTTCAGTTTGCAATCATTATAATTGCACTAAAAATAGAAACTGACACATTCTTAAATGTATTCCACAGAAGTCATACAGGTTTGGAAGAACACGAGGGTGAATAAATAATAACTAAATGTCATTTTTGGGTGAACTATCCCTTTAATGACTGCCTCCTGTTTGAATGCCAGTACTTTCCATTTGAGTATGGTGTGAGCTGAATTCAGAGCGTCTAGAAAAGGGCCATTGTGACAGCACTGTTGAGAGCTGAAGTGTAAGCTACCTTTAGGAAGCAGGCTAATTCAGCAGCGACAGAGCTCAGGCAAACAAACAGACGCTGAGTCAGTATAAACAACCTCCAGTGGGGCGAGAGTCACAGCTCAACTAAAAACAGCACCGAGCTAATTAACCCAAAATATCTGCCACTGAGCTGCGAAGGTAGGCACGCGGAGCAACGATCGCTGACAGAGTCTTACAAAAGGATTGATGAGGTTTAATACATAAAGATACATTACACTGCATTGAAAGAGCAGTGCGAGTGGAGATACCATCGTGGGCTCCATTTCATGGGAGACTTTAAGAAGTTGTGAGGATGGAGTCACAGATTCGGAAGTTCCTGCAGGGAGGAGACAAGTGGGAATGGCTTTGTATGAGGATTCCCAGCCAATTAAATGGAGACGAGTGACAGATGAGATATTGAGGGGAGGAAAAGGGAGCTTTTAAATTATAAAACACACACACACACACAAACACAATGTCACATTCATTCTGTCCTTGGTATAATTAGACAATTCAAGAATTTTCATGTTACTATAGCAACAAAGCATGATGACGTGAAGATATGAATGCATAACAGCACTAAAATCATCATATACGACAACAGGAGTCAGAAATCATATTGGAGGCATTTTAGGCTTATTATTTGAAGGGTTGATCAATATAAACAATATTCATTATTAAAGATGAAGGAGAAAAATATATGGCTTCAATGAAAATGACAATGTATGTTTTTATTAATGCATTTTATTGTTTGATGGAATGGCGATTTGATAAACTTGTCTATTTCTCAAATATATAGCTCAAAAGTTTTTACATGATTCACAATAAATTTAACTGAAATAGAATAAGACAGATGGACAGCCTAAATCAGAGCAACAAAGAAGACTTTGCATTGGAGCGCCATCTTGTGGTGAATAGTTTAACTATCAAAAATATTCGTGATGCATATGCTAGCTTTTGTTCACAGAATCCAATGTAAAATGTTGTAAAATTTAACTCTGCATCACTTAGTAAATGATAACAATAGCAACAGTAAAAAAGGGGTATGATGTTTCATTCCAAAATATTTTTTTGCTAAAGACAAAGCCTATTTTTGGCAAGACTGACAAAGGTCACAATTTACACACGTCTCGAAGAAACACGCAAAGCCAAGCATTTCTTACAGGTGACAAGATAAGCAGTTTATTTTAGAATATTAATTCATGTAAGAATCATTAAAGATAATAAGCAAATTTAACAAAAATTACAAGCTTTTGATTCATCTTTTGTTCAAATTAATGAATTCCACATTCTGTCAGCACCACATTTGGGCTTGGTAACTAAACCACTGTGCTTTGGTAGATGAACCCTGTGTACATCTATAATTTGATAAGATTTAAATACAAAGCATTGTACTTTCACTAATACTACAACGATAGTGTAAATTATGGGATATATTCAGTCTGTTTATAGAAAAAAAATTTTTTTTATATAAATATCTCCAAAATGACTGATATTCTTCACTATACATAACAATTTAAAAGTTTGAACTTATATTTTATTTTTTCCGATTACTTTTAAAAATCTTATAGACCCCAAACTGTTAAACGGGAACATAATTATAGAAGTCATTAGTGTTTGAAATCATGGTAATAGTCTTGAAACTATTCTCACCCTGGAGAGCTCAGATTCTGAGATGGAGCGCTGAGGTGGAGATCGTCGCTGGAAACCAGGACTCTGGTCCTGAAAGCCTGGGCTGTCATCATCCAGTCCATGATCAACAGACACTTCATCCAGGTGAGAGGTCACATCCTCTGCACACACCTGATGGTCAATCCCATTCTGGGTCAGATTGCAGTGAACAGCTGTGGAAATCAAAAAGTCCAGGACTGGTTAGTAACCAATCATGGCCATAAGGTGGAGCCATTGTGTGCAGATGTGAACAAACTGTAGATGTATTTGATGACTCTTTTCAGACTACATAACAAAAAGACATGAAATGACTCACCAATGAAAGTTTAACACATACAATTGGGAAAGATTTAATTAGTAATTCAGTTTTACATCTTGTAAAATGTATCTTAAGAGCTGAAGTGTGTAATGTTTACGGTATACAGTATGTAAGCATTTTAACCATTTTTATTAAAATAACTATAAATAATTACTAATGTAAGTTTAGAGGAAAGACTATCTGTCTGCCTGTCTGAGCAATGGTAGATGGGAGAAGTGTTTAAGAAGAAAATTTGAAATGCCAAAACTGACATTTTGACAGGTCTCTGAAAAATACAAAAAACTACTCCAGAATTTAAGGCATACTTTTTAATAAATATTTTTCACATTGTCCTCTAGATGGCATGATATGACAAAATTATGCATCTACCAAAGCCTGATAAATCGCAGCATTTCGATAATGCTGTTTTTTTAGGACAAACCATAATGTTAATGGACACAGAATATCTTGTAACTTTTATGAAAAAAACACACACACAAAACAAGGCCTTTATTTTTAGAGAACATAATCATTTGGTTAATGCTTACAGACAATTTTGTGATTATTTTAGGTATAATAATTTTAATAAAGAAATACATTTATTATTTTAAAACCGAGTCTTAAAAGCTTATGCTTACAAAGCATATTTAAATATTTTTCTGTCTGTCATTATGACAAACTGCAGAGCGTTAAAGAGTAAAACACTTGAACAAATCCGTCTGTCATGTTATCTGAAGTGATTTGAGGCAAAGCAGATGAGACCCAGACGAAGCTTGTTCTGGCAGAAATTACACAAAGCTGAAGACAGAATTAAAAGCCCAAAATAAAACCCGAGTGCTGCCTCATAGCATGGAAACATATGGTGGTTAATGACTAACCACAGATCTCTACAATATGGGATTAAGTGAGTACACGTGACTAGAAAATTATCACTGAAGCACCATATATGCCAACTGTTTAATAGTTAATAATTCAATCATTTCCATCCCATCTGTTAGCAAACAATAATCAAGCAACTTACAACAGAGAATTCAACAACCACAGGGGAAAACTATTTTATTCAAGGGATAGCTCAACCAAAACATTTCATTCTGTTATCGTTTTTTCACCCTCATGTCTTCAAAATCTTTAAAACATGTATTAATCTTTTCTTCTTCGGAACACAAAAGGAGATGTTCAGCAGAATGTCCAGGCTGCTCCTTTCCATACAAGTAAATGGTGACAATCCTAAATTCAGTCTAATTATGTGATCCTATATAGCTTAAAAAGGCAATTAACATAATTCATAAGACCACTGTTACTATGCTTTATTGTGATTTTTGTCCTTTTTGAGCTTGGCAGCCCCTGGTCTCTATACACTTTCATTGTATGGACAAGTGCACAAGAGCAGCTTGGACATTCTGTGAAATCTCTTTAGGTTGAAAAGGAATAAAGTCATACAGGTTTGGAATGACATGAACTTGAGTATATGTACTTTTTGGGATCTCTTTAATTCTACTGGGATGATAAGCTCAACAAGCTCTCAATACTAACACCAGCCTGCATTGCGTAACAGGTCATCAAATGAATCTAAGCCATGATGACATCTGCTGAATACCATTAGTGAGAGAACGACTGATAACTTGAGCAGAACAAATTGCTCTGCTATTATTTACTGAGCCTCTGTTTCTGTGAATGCTGGGAATATTCATCCTGTCTGATGTGTCTGTTCCAAAACAGACAGAGCCAGTGCATCTACAAGAAAGAAGCAGCCTTTAAACTAAAGCAACTTAGCATGCAAAGCACGAAGCACTTCCTTCTCTCAAATTCCCTCCCTTTCTCCATGCTTCGCTCTCCATCTTTCTTAGGTTCCACAACATTGAAACCATTCAGTCAGGTTGTCTAATGGCCAGGCACTCCGCAGGATATACAATTATACATTTAATCCATCTCAAAGACAGAGCATTGCCCTTGATTTGTGTGTTTGGAGGGGTGTCCATGTGCTGATGGGTGATGTTGGGCCTTGAGATGGGTAGGATGGTTTTTTTCTGCCTTAGCCTCTAAATATAGATCAGAATGTTCTTTCTCTCTTCGACATGCGCACTGAGAGAAGAAGGAAGTGAGAGACAGAGGGAGAGATGCTTCACGGTATAATCCAGTCTTGCTTTCCTCCCCCTCATTTAAAGCACTAGTTCACCCAAAAATTGTAATACTGCATATGTACTCAATCTTATGTCGTTTTATTTTATTTAAATTTATGGAGTAAGAAATACAAAAAATGAGGATTATTCTCAACAGCATAGTGATCATAGAAACTTCATAAGAAAAAAAAAAAACACTGAAAACACTTGGGTCAGTAAGATTGTTTTAAGAAATTAATGATTGTATCCAACAAGGAAGAGATAAATTGATCAAAAGTGACAAAGACATTTATATTGCTACAAAAGATTGATATGTCTAATAAATGCTATTCTCTTGAACTTTCTATTCGTCAAAGTTTTTTTTATTGATTTATAAATAATTGTATTCACAATAGAACATAGAAGACATAACACATGTTTAAATGGAGAAATTTAACATCCAATAAATGAGCACATTTCAAATTTAATGCCTGCTACAGGTCTGAAAAAAGTTGGCACGGGGGCAACAAAGGACTGAAAAAGCAAGGTTTTTGAAAAGATTCCGCTGGGAGAATATCTAGCAACTAATTAAGTTAGGTTCAAGGTTCTTTATTATTCATCACATACACAATCATACAGGGTATAATCAGTAGTAAAATGCAAGTAGACAAGGGAAGAAAAAATACAGCATAACATGAGGAAGGTGAGGAGAAAAAAAATAACCCCCAGACTATGCTCCTTGGGGAGCACAGTGTGAGAACAGGAAAAACACCTCAGCACAAAAGCACATACACCATAAACACACGACTATGCCACAGGGGAAGTAATCCAGCTCCAGCAAGCAGCCATCCGGTCCCGCAGCCACTATTCCAGCGCTGGTCAGACCCGCTTGTCAGGCTGGTAGTTCAAAGCGACTCAAAGCGACGGAGGCGAGGGATGGGGGGAGGGGAGGTATGTGTGTGTGTGTAGTAGTTTATAATCAATGTCTGTAGAATGGGGGAGGAAGCAAGAGCTTCTCACTGCAGTGCCCTTCCCAGGGGTAATTTTTCCAGCAGCGACCTTGCCAAGGCCACTGTGCGAGGGAGCCAAAAAAGATAAGATTGCGATTGTTTTGTCTTAGGGCGAGTAACCGCATTCCAATTCCCCGGCTACTCTCTTTGTCCATTCTGGTCTCCAATACCGTCAATTTTCCTCTGACGGGCAGCCTTGTGAGGCTTTGGACAGCTGTTCCCGTTTTCTGAATTCTTCGATAACCCAGGGCAAAGCCTAATCCAATCAGCAAAATACCTGTTATCATGGTTCCGAATAGGTAGATATCTTCAATGTCCTCCACGGAAAGAGCCGCCAGACATACGATTCGCCACCTCTCCCATGCGTCCATCGTATAGCCAGCTGCGAACGTTCCGTCCAGGCAGTCAGGTTCCCCAGCACCCAGAAGATGGTGTCAATTGCGTTGAGAGACCAGTTGATCAAATCCATAATCTATCAGTTCGGAGAGCCATGCAGAGAGAGTCTCTCAATAGATGAGACGAGACAAGAAAGCAAGCAGGGAAAATAAGGGGAGGACGGGGAGTGCCAAAGAAGAAGTTAATTGAAATTAGGTCTGTAACATGATTAGCTATAAAAGGGTAGTCTTCTCAAAAATCATGTATTCTCAGTGATTTTAGTCCCGTCCGAATGTGCCATATCAATAATCATTACAGACAATGTCAGTAAAGATTAAGGTGACTTAACTTCTGTTAAAAGGTCCGGAAGAATCCCGTGCGAATAGACAACTGTAAATATGTATATAAACATACTGTAATTTTATATTTAAAATAAATTTTCTGCGGGGTTTTTTCCACGCTTGAAGCATTCAGTGGCGTTCTATGTGGTGGGACAAGTCTGTGTCAAACCTTGAATGCTTTCTGCATATGACAATGCATACAATTCAGATCAAAAAGAAGGTCGAAAGCACTTGTTGGAGGCACAAAACTTCTGTTAGTTTTAGGTAAGTGCCTATTGCAAACAGAATCCAATCATAATTTAATTAATTTTATAAATCGATCTATGTATCACGTACATGACAACAGGTAGTTGACGGCGGTGCGTAAATAGTTACTCATCCCACTTCTGGTAGTTTTACTGAGATTTTTTATTCAGTGTGAATTGGCCATTAATATTACAGATGTCCTGTGGTAAATTAACATTACTCCATCTGCCCTTGTGAAACTAATCCAGTCCGAATAGGGCTTTAGAGAGGCAGAGTCTCTCAGAAGTAAAGATTGGCATGGCTCTCCAATCTGTGAAAGAGCTCGTAAAAAGATTGTGGAATACTTTAAAAACAATGTTCCTCAAAGTCAAATTGCAAAGGCTTTGCAAATCTCATTATCTTCAGTGCATATCATCATCAAACGATTCAGAGAAGCTGAAGAAATATCTGTGCGTAAGGGACAAGGGCGAATACCTTTGTTGGATGCCCGTGGTCTTTGGGCCCTCAGACAACACTGCATCCCATGTCAGTGACATTACTAAATGGGCCCAGGAATACTTACATAAACCACTGTCGGTAAACACAATCTGCAGATGCCAACTAAAGCTCTATCACGCAAAAAGGAAGCCATATGTGAACATGGTCTAGAAGTGCCATCGTGTCCTGTGGGCCAAGGCTCATTTAAAATGGTCTGTTTCAAAGTGGAAAAGTGTTCTATGGTCAGACAAGTCCAAATTTGACATTGTTGGAAATCACGGATGCCGTACATAAATATTTAAGAGCAATGTTTGATGGAAAAAAGGGTAACAAATTACAGTGTTCATCACCAGAACATACAGAAGATGAACATTACACAATCTGCTCAATATTAAGAGCTGCTGAATTAAGATTATTAATAAGAAAACAAAAGGATGATATGTGATTTGTGATAAAGTGACATACATTTTTTTTATATACTGTTACTTTAAATGAGAAGGAAAGCAGTGTTGGTTTACACAGAGAAGCATTTCCTTTAATGCAAAAGGCCGGAAAGGATGAATGAACAGAGGATCGATTCAGCTCAATAGTGTCTGAAAATCACGACTCACATTACCCTTAGCCTCAGCAGTATAGTGAGTATATCATCTGCAGCACTATAGTGTCCTTCATGATGGGTTAGGCTGTGCTTGTGATGGCTATGCAATCTGAAGTAAGGCTAGATGGCAGGGCATTTAACAGTGGAGAGGTTCTTTAGTGCACTCAGTGTGTGACCCAGAAACAGAAGTGGAGTTAGTTGAGAATCCGCTGACAAATGTACATCACTAGTTGGATGCATGGGTTGAATAAATAAAGCTTAGAGTCTGCTGTACTGTGAGGGCAGTTCACTTTGAATGGTCAACTGCTCTGACACACACACTGATGGAGGCTGGAATCATATCTTAAACGCAGAAATACATGAAAGAGGAATCAACTCGGTATGCCGCGCTGTCTGAAACATCTCTATGCTTGTGCGTGCTTCGGGTGTGTGCAAGTACAGCGCGCAAGTAACGAATTGAGTTCGGATTTATTTCAATATCTTGAGGTTTTAAATAGCTTGAACGTGTAAATTGGCAAATTAATCTGCGAATCACATGGTGGGGTCTGGATCTGGTCCCTTTATCACAGATCAACTGCGATCCGTTTAAGCCTTAATGGCCTATACGGCAGGTCAGAGCAATCTTTTATTTACTAATTAAACATGAAATCGTCAAATTGCTACTCCATATCAAATCGCATACAACGAGAATACAGAATAATTAGAACAATCATTTATGCAAAATAAATAACAGAGCGTTATATCTATACACATTTTCCCCAGAACTTTCTTGCAACCCGGTGGTTGGGGACCTCTGTATTACAGTATAGACATGATCCACAAGGAGAAACCAACAACTATGACCAGACCATGCAGGTCTCTTTGACTTAAGGACTAGACTGATGTGATTTAAATTCTAGTTTTAAAAGCATATTTTATGTTAATTTAAATTACATACCAACATTTTTTCATTAATTAATTTATAAAGCATTTGTGAAAATATAATCTATGAATGTTTTATATCACTTTACAATAAAATGTACACTACTGTTCAAAAGCTCGTGCTCGGTAAGATTTTTAAAGAAGAACAAGCCAGCATTTATTTGACCTAAATAAATATAATTGCGCATGTAAACATACTTTCTGAAGGGAAATAAGAACTGTGAAATATTATAATTAAAAATAACTGTATTCTATTTTAATATATTTTAAATTTGTATTTATTCTTGTGACGACAAAGCTGAATTTTCAGCAGCCATTACTGATCCAAATTATCAGAAATAATTCTAACATTTCTTGTTATTATCATTTCGTATTATTATCAATATTGAAAACAGTTGTGCTGCACATTTATTATTGTATAAATTGTAATAATTTGTTCAGGATATTTCAGGATAGAACTGAATTAATTCTGACATATTTGTTAACATTATAAATGCATCTACTGTCAATATAGCGCATCCTTGCTGACAAAAAAAAGAGAAGAGGACCTAACCCCAACTAACCCACTGTGGAAAAACTGCAAGACAAGTATAAGGCAACTGAATAATACATAAATACAACAACAGAAATGTATCATGGGGTTAGGCAGGAAAATATGACTTCATTGTTCTGAACAATTTTTTTCTTCTTCCAAGTAGGGATGTGCACAAATAGTCAAACATTTGAATATTCGATCTGTAATTATTATTCGAAAAATCAAAACTATTCAAGTTTTTTACGTGTTGCTTTAAACGTGTTGGCTATAAATGTAATTTATCCATGATAAATCTTAAGCACGCAAACTAAAAATCAGTTGTAACTAAATGTACTGGGTGACGCTGTGAAGCGTGTTAACAAATTGATTATATTTGATCACAGATTTTCGTCGTCTTCCTTGGGAAGTTTGGACATCTTTAGACAAATGATCTTACAAAATGTAATTTAATTTGATCAAATTAATCAGTGAAGTGGAGTTATTATTATAAATCACCACCACAATGAGAAATCACATGAAATCCAAACAGCAGTCAACAGAGGAAAGACAGCTGTCCATAACTGCATTTACGACTGCAGGTTAGCGCAACTGTACCCGAGTGAGCCAAGAAGAGAGCTTATCTGATAGCCAAAAGATCTTGAGACATATACTTCCTTTAAGTTTCCTTGAGAGTGGTTTAACAAAGTGCTAAGATACTGTTAACAAAATGTTGACTTTGTCGGCGCACATTCTTATTGTAATCAGACTAAGGAACAAAAATTCACCCGAGCATGTAAATATTATTGATTCTCTCAACATTAACATGTGAAACAATATAAACACGATGAACACAGGCCGACTCGAGTGTATGTATGTTCTGTACTGTAATTGTCATGGTCTGCTATATTTTTCAGTTTGCTCTGCTTGAGCTTGAAGGATTTTGTTCTTTATATGAATATAATTTGTACGGGGGTTTGCACATATTTTCAACCAAAATAAACTTGAGATATAATGTAACTTTATTGTAGAACATTGTTGTTTATAATACCTAATTATAAGTTTTAAGTACTTAGGACGGTCCAGGAGAAGAAGATCGCACATCATCGCAGTGGTTGCGGAAGTTCAATGTCGTATCGGTCAAGCAACAGCAGTGTTTGCATCGCTTAAGTGGTGCTTGTGGAAGAAGGCCTATATCACGATTGCGACCAAGATGTGACTTTTCCGGACCCTGATTATTCCGATCCTACTTTATGGATCAGAGACTTTGTACCCTTCTGAAGAAGGAAATCAACAAACTTGAGGTCTTTCAAATGCGATGTCTCAGGCCAATCTTGGGGGTAACTCGGCTCGATCGACTTCTAAACTAAACTGTACGACGACAGCGATACAGCGATATACTTGCAGTGGTTTGGGCGCGTGTGCCAAATGGACAGCACCTGGCTGCCATATAAACTACTCTGGTGCCGACAACCACCAACATGGAAGGTACACCGCTGTGCATCGAAGAGGATCTGGGCGAAGCAAGTTGAAGACAACCTTAAAAGGGGTCGTCTCGCACTCATGGACGCCAAGACCCTATCCACCGATCACTCAGCATGGAAACAAGTTGTGAAAGATGTTGGAAGTCCATCGGAACCTACAGCAGCGTATGACCTAAGAAGAGACCTTCGGCACAATGCTATCTAAGGATCAAGAAGAAGACTTAATTATAAGCTTGTTCAGAAATCAAAACTTGATTATTAAAAAAGACAAAAACTTGATTATTAAAAATAGTATTTCTGATTAAACCTAATTTAAATAAACAAATATTTGTTTTTTTTATGAGCCCAAATATTCGAATACAGTATTTTTTTTTATTCCCATCTCTACTTCCAAATAAATCTTGACCTATAATGCAGTATTAACATTATGCTTATTAAAAATTATACACAATAAATAACAGAAATATAACAAGTGATTATCAGTGCCATTTAATGAACTTAGTATCAGAAGGCTGCTGTGAGAAGAACATAACTGCAGTTTTGGCCTTCTTTCTCACTAGAGAAGCTTTTAAAAAGGTAAAACTGTGCTGCAGACATTTAAATCCGCATTAACCGCGAACCCAGCGATTGGGTTGTTTAGACCCAGTGGTTGGGTTACTGCCCAGAAAGTTGGGTTAAATATTTAACCTAACTGTTGGTTGAAAACAACCCAGCATGTGTTCTATCCAATATTTACCCAGCACTGGGTTGTATTTAACCCAGCATTTTTTAGAGTGTGGAAAACTCACTGTAGCGTTTTTAATCCAAGATTCACCACAAAAAAAGAACATCATGCACATCATGAAGAAGCCAGTGGATTTTTAAAGCTTGTTAAAAGGGGGCACATCATTGCTAATTGCTATCAAGCTTGGGTCTCTGAGAGTTCAAATAAAAATGTTTTAATATGACTGACTTGACTTGAAATTTTATCAGCTAAACAGATCAAAGTATGCAGGCTTGTGCAGCTGAAATCTGAAAAGAAAGTTCAATAACGCAAGCTCAGAGAACACTGAAGAACAGCTTTCAAATCAGCAGGGCCTCTTCTCAGTGGACTCCTTGTTACACACTTGCTAAAGCTATAATTGAGCTCTTTGAAGATGCACAGAGAAAGCGGGAAAGAGAGAGCTAAGAGCTCACATTGCTGTGAGCCAAGAAAAAGCTTCCAATCTTGGTCCCCTTTCTCAATTTTAAGCCATCATCCAAGATAAAGGGATTGTCACTGCTCTATAGTAGGTCACCTTAAGTAGGTCACCTTAATTCTGGAATTGGATACGGATATTGGACCCTGCCCTGGAAGACAAAGCGTGGGTCTACAGAATACATTACATCTCCAAATCCAATCTGGATCTCAGGGTACCGATGGTCAGTTGGGTTCAAGTCTAACCAGAAAAACATGAGGAAGATTTGCCCTTAATCGTTTCTAAAGTGATTAAATCTGACATCTTATAAAAAGTTAAGACTGAATGTTATGTCCCAAGCATTAATGTATCCATGGTTTTGATCTTTTACAATTCATTCAACTGATGCATAAAAAACAAACTTGCATAAGATGTACTGTACATTGTTCCAATTATATTACTAATTCAAGGGAGTAAAAAAAAAAAAGCTAGTGACACTTTAAATAGACTCAACTTTACTCTAAACATATTTTCAGCTTGCTTAGCAGGCAAAACACTCACTGCACATATGAAACAGTCAAAGTCTTGAGAGAGATATAAATATTTAATCAGAAGCAAGATTTTGAAAGCATTTCAATCCTATTTTAGGGATTTGTGACTTGTTGTTTCAGAAACAAGGAGTTTCTTGCAGGGAGCCCGTCCACTGACTGTGCACTTTTTATATTTGTAAAACCTCTCTCAAGATCCACAAAGGAGAACCTGCCATCTTATTTTGTTTGTTCCTTTTGCTGCTGTTGTAACTATTTATGACCTCCCCACTTTCAACCGGTTGTGGCTACCCAAATTTGATATGTATCCTCAGCAAAGGTCACCAAGGAAAGGGATACCTGATATCTACTATTTCCTGCTAATGGTCACATTATCATACAATACAAATCATGTTCAGCAACATACTGTTCAGCAAGCACTGTAACTGCTTAAATGTTTATATTTTTCATATAAGACGTATGTCACTTCCTCTAATATGTTATTTCTTTACCTTTTATATTAAAGCAAATGTCCAGTGAATCCTTCATTACTATATTGTACATTTAAGTGCACAAATATGGGAAAATGCGAGAATTTTGGTGATATTAATTAAGCTTGTTAGCTTATGTCATAGCCTTACAAACCAATGCTCTGAAAAGTATATTTCAGCTCAGTGTGAATCAAGTGATTAATTCAAGGCATCCAATGAATCTACCTGCAATCTTGACAGCAGATTGTTGACCACATTATCATTATTGACCACAACAGTTGGAATGGAATTACTTAGCATGCAAATAAGAAGCTTATCCTTGCAGAAAACTAAATGTATGTCCAAAATAATGCTATTAAACATTTTATGATCTGACTAAACTGACATTGAACTCATGTACACAAAAATTGGCCTATATCATCTGGAAACAGATGTTACCATAAAAATGTGACACTGAGATATTTGTTAATCACACCCCAAAGACATTTTTTTTTAAAACTTGACTTGTATTGTCATCCAGTCCTGGCACAAGTCTTATAACATTTACATTTAGTCATTTAGCAGACACTTTTATCCAAAGCGACTTACAATTGGGGAGTACATAAAGCGATTAATCTTGAAGAGGCAAACATACAGAGGAAGTGCCAATAACATCAAGTCTCAGGCATTGTTCAAATAAGTACAAGCTAGCAAGGGAAGGAGAGAAAGATAAAGATTTTGAAAAAAGTGAAAGACATTTTTTTTTTTTTAAGTAGTCAAGTAGAGTTGAAAGAGATGAGTTTTCAGTTGTTGCTTGAAGATTGACAGGGATCCAGCATTCCGGATGGGGGTGGGAAGATCATTCCACCAGCCAGGAATGGTGAAAGAGAATGTTCTGGAGAGTGATTTTGAGCCTCTCTGTGATGGTACCACGAGGCGTCGCTCACTAGCAGATCTCAGACTTCTGGAGGGGATGTAAATTCGTAATAGTGAGTGGAAGTAGGTGGGTGCTGAGCCTGTGGTTGTTCTATATGCAAGCATCAGTGTCTTGAACTGGATGCGAGCTGCCACTGGTAGCCAGTGCAAGGACACAAAGAGAGGTGTAACATGGGCTCTTTTGGGCTCGTTGAAGACCAGTCGTGCCGACGGTCTTCAATATGATTATATATAACATATCTCAGTATCCGATCAATCCACCCTTTACTTGGTAACAATTCACTAAAAGAAATATGATCACACCAAAGTGCTTCAATTACAGTAAATTAATCAGGTACTGTACTAAAAATGCTGAAAATACTTTGAACAGGCACACTTGTGCAAACTTATAATGCTCCATTGCTGTGAACTAGGGCTGTCAAATTGGCTGAAAAACTAAATTCAATTATTTTTTTTACTAAAATATGATCAAAATTCGAATTATATTCAAATTTAAAAGGCATAAATTCAGTTAGGAAAAAAAAAGCGTTTGGCTATTTTGATTACCCCATTACAGCCACTTTACAGTTAGTGCTATCATACAAATACACTTACTTATAGGTTTAAAATTTCCAACTACAAACATTGATTAAAATGTATATTTTGCTGAAGAGTTATTGCGGTCCTATTTCATTGCGCTCTGTCTGTGTGGTGCGCATGTGTGTGTTCAGAACCAAGTCTGTGAAGATTAGCGGAGAATCGCAATGCAAAAGCTCATGCACGTCTGACAGCAAAATGGAAATATTTCCATGGCTTTCTAACATTTACAGATGGAGAATATGCCTGTGAAATGTAAGTTATGCATGCATTCAGGAAAAGAGCCTATAGCTCAAAACAGCACGTCACTGTCAGGGCACACGCAGCCTTTCTTTCAGAGCAGCTTTAAACTCAAAAGATTTATCATTGCTGATAAACGTAATTTATTAACATTTAATCATATGATCGCAAGGTTCATGTTTACGCTGTTAATATGCACATTTGCTAGCAAGATAATTTCTTAATCTAGTAATTACAGTAATTTAAAAAAAGTAGAACTTACATTCATTTTACATGGCTTCGGGCTCTCTTGTGTGAGATGCGAGTGCAACGATGATAGATGTCCCTCTAGAAAATTCAATAAATATATGTTCTGTGAGCCTGAACGGCTTGGTTTCAGTTTTGAGGTACACAACATCTTCTCCACATTGACGTTCTCTTTTTTTACAATATTTTGAATGTGCAGCACTGCATCGAGTGGGTTCAACTGGAAAAGCTAAAAAAATAATAATAATTAAAATGCAACGACACCTCGTCATCGCATTTTTTGTGCCAAGCTGCCTGACAGACACCTAAAATTCGACTGCAGCGTTTTGCATTCGAATGTGGATTTTTATTTTAAATTCGACGAATATTCGAAATTCACATTTTTTTTGATAGCCCTACTGTGAACATGACAATAGCAGTCAGCACATCTAACCTCAATTCAGATGAATATTAATCAGGGATTAAATTAGACTGACTATCTTTATTCCTTCCCTTCGGCGTCAACTCTCTACAGTAAAAATAGCTATGAGGAGTGAATAAATAGACGTGCAGAGCAATCCGTATTGATCCCTCCAGTGGGTGAGACAGCATTTGCAGCTTACTGCCATGGCCCTGAGACTTAGGATGAAAACGTTTCAGACTCTATATATGAGGTCTCTTTGAAGATCTGTCGGATCGATGCTCCTTACTTGTTCACATAATATTCATAAGAAGAAATGTACTTAAAGTGCCAAGCAATTTTTACCCCATCTTAACACTTCAACTATGAGAAACAAATATTTTACTTTGCTCAGGTGTTAACAGTACGCTTGAACTAAATGCATGTTGTGTTCTTTGCATTGTGGTGTGATCTTGATCAAAACTGATTATTTTGTGGAAATCAAATCAATGACTGGCTGATGAATATGAACATATTCAAATTCAATGTGATAGTTTCAAACTGTTAGCATCAAACTTGGTTGATTTGAATATATGCAATTTAATTATATTTGAGAGCTGCAGTTGAGGAGATTATTATCAGTTCAGTTTTCCTCAAACAACACGATTAAAACAAAGTTTTAAAAGCTGGGAAAAGAAAAGTGCACCTATGTATCAATGGCATTGAGTTAAACCTCTCAAACTGGTGCATGTAACATTATTAATCTGTTTCCACGCATTCTAACCCTACAAAGTATGAAACCTTCAGAACAAAGTCGCTACACCACTCTGGTTGTATTTCCAATATCTGCAAGTCAACCAGCTTCAATATGAATTTAGTAAACAGCTTTCAAGGCATTATTCTGTAAATCCTATTTCTCATTCACCAGGCATGTTGAAGTTTTGTGATATCGTTAAATAAATAATAAACTTGTATACTTGTCATACCTTGAGAAAAGTTTATCCCATTTGCAAACATTCTGTAACTTCATCAAATGCATGAAAGCCTCCTTTGGGTTGTATATTTTCCTAGCCTCCAGCCAAGATACATGACTGCAATATTTCTACATTCTGTAAATGTAGCTTCTTCTTACATTCTAAAGAACTAACATTAAATTCTACAATAGCATGGCATTTGAGATTAGAGATCAACCGATATATCGATTTACCGAAATTTTTTTAGATATTTGAGCATTTTACCATTATCGGATATCGGTTTAGTAATATCGGATTCACCGATAAATGCAGAATTGCATGCAGGATCGCTATTGCAGCGAGTCTGAAGGGAGACGAGACAACAACAACAACAGTGTTCAGGTACTTGATTTGCTGTAGTTAGTAAACTTTATTTAACATCAACAACCATTAATGCACAAATTGGATGTACTACATAAATGCCTGATATGCAGTTTATGCAGCTTGGCTCTAAGAAATAGAGACTCCGAACTCACGGAGTCACGTAAGATAATCCGTCAATCACTCCCAATAAAGACGTAACTGTGCATGAATAAAATAATACAGCCATGAATGAGCGCAGGTTGGAAATAAAAGCGCTGAATTTAATTCTCTCTCTGTTGTATATGCTCATCGTTAGTCTCGTGAAGCCGCTTTCATATTCCACTTCACTCAGCGATTGATGATTAACCTGAAAGACTGTTCATTTTCAACCGTTTTTTTTGTTGTTGTTAAGATGATTGAAAGGTGGATAAACCAAAGTGAAGTATGGACTTACTTCACTCAGTTATTTATTTACTTTATAACAGTAAATAAATATCGGTTCTGCATATAAGTTATCGGGAACATAAACATGCAAATAATTGGTATCAGTTATAAAAAAATAAATCTATATCGGTCGATCACTATTTAAGATGGCTGGGGAAATTGGTACCCGGTTTCTCCCTTGTGACCTGCAGCATAATGATTCAGACATGATTCCCTCATCCTTAAATTTCACTAGTATTCAGTGTATTATCTAGACCGGGTCATTCTAATATGGTACTAAAGAAACATGTATGTTGAAAAGAGTTGTGCTGCTTAATATTTTTGTGGAAACCATGATACATATTTTTCAGGTTTGTTTGACAAGTAGCAAGTTGCAAAGAACAGAATAATTTGAAGTATAATTTGTTGCAAAAGTCTTTACTGCATCTTTTGATTAAATTAAATGCATCCTTATACATTTCTAAAGAAAAATACTTGAAACTTGAAGTGGTAGTGTGCATATAGGTCAGGATTTCAAAACAGAGGTAACGAGGTAACACTTTAGTTTAGGAACTATACTAGTTGCTTATTAGCATGCACATTACTAAAATATTGGTTGTTAAATAGTACTTAAAAAGCACATATTAATGCCTTATTCTGCATGACCATATTTTAGAACCCTTAATCCTACCCTATTCCTAAATTTAACTAGCCTACCTTACTAACTATTTATAAGCAGCGAATTAGAATTTTATTGGAGGCAAAATTCTTGTAGTTAAGCCTTAGTTAATAGTGAGAATTTCTGAACACTGCTGAAGGACTGCCAAAAGCATTCAAAAACCAAAACTGTGATCTAAGGAACGTAAATGTAACAAAGAACATGTTTAATCTAAATGAATACTTGCCAACTCAACTGCCCTATATAGCAGAAACTGGTTCTTGTAACACCTTCTCAATTCTTTTGATCAAAGACGAGAGCTTGCTCTCTTCAGAAGCTGTGTTCTGGAACATACAGGTGCATCTCAATTAATTAGAATGTCGTGGAAAAGTTCATTTATTTCAGTAATTCAACTCAAATTGTGAAACTCGTGTGTTAAATAAATTCAATGCAGACAGACTGAAGTAGTTTAAGTCTTTGGTTCTTTTAATTTTGATGATTTTGGCTCACATTTAACAAAAACCCACCAATTCACTATCTCAACAAATTAGACTATGGAGACATGCCAATCAGATAATCAACTCAAAACACCTGCAAAGGTTTCCTGAGCTTTCAAAATGGTCTCTCAGATTGGTTCACTAGGCTACACGATCATGGGGAAGAAGACAATCATTGACACCCTTCACAAGGAGGGTAAGCCACAGAAAGTTAAGTGTAAGGAAAAAGTGTGGAAGAAAAAGATGCACAACCAACCGAGAGAACCGCAGCCTTCTGAGGATTGTCAAGCAAAATCGATTAAAGAATTTGGGTGAACTTCACAAGGAATGGACTGAGGCTGGGGCCAAGGCATCAAGAGCCACCACACACAGACGTGTCAAGGAATTTGGCTACAGTTGTCGTCAGAGGCGTCTTACCTGGGCTAAAGAGAAGAAGAACTGGACTGTTGCCCAGCGGTCCAAAGTCCTCTTTTCAGATGAGAGCAAGTTTTGTATTGCATTTGGAAACCAAGGTCCTAGAGTCTGGAGGAAGGGTGGAGGAGCTCATAGCCCAAGTTGCTTGAAGTCCAGTGTTAAGTTTCCACAGTCTGTGATGATTTGGGGTGCATTGTCATCTGCTGGTGTTGGTCCATTGTGTTTTTTGAAAACCAACGTCACTGCACCCGTTTACCAATACATTTTGGAGCACTTCATGCTTCCTTCTGCTGACCAGCTTTTTAAAGATGCTGATTTCATTTTTCAGCAGGATTTGGCACCTGCCCACACTGCCAAAAGCACCAAAAGTTGGTTGATTGACCATGGTGTTGGTGTGCTTGACTGGCCAGCAAACTCACCAGACCTGAACCTCACAGAGAATCTATGGGGTATTGTCAAGAGGAAAATGAGAAACAAGAGACCAAAAAATGCAGATGAGCTGAAGGCCACTGTCAAAGAAACCTGGGCTTCCATACCACCTCAGCAGTGCCACAAACTGATCACCTCCATGCCACGCAGAATTGAGGTAGTAATGAAAGCAAAATGAGCCTCTATCAAGTATTGAGTACATATACAGTATGTATATGTCCAACAATTCACTAACAATGATTTTATTGGTCTTATAAAGTATTCTAATTTGTTGAGATAGTGAATTGGTGGGTTTTTGTTAAATGTGAGCCAAAATCATCACAATTAAAAGAACCAAAGACTTAAACTAATTCAGTCTATGTGCATTACATTTATTTAATACCCGAGATTCACAATTTGAGTTGAATTACTGAAATAAATGAACTAGTGATGTACTATCGTAATGTACTATCTTTCTTCATCGCTGCATACATATTAGCAATGTATTGAACCACATCAGTCTCTGAGTCTGCCTGGAGTGGATGGGAGTCTCTCGCCATTTTGATCTCGAGTCAGTTCAGGGACTTGAGAATGCAAATGTCTTTGAAATGTCTCCTGTGTCTATGTAAGCGCTCCGTCACCAGGCCATTCCAACATATATTTCTCAACTTAATTTTACACGCAGGAAGCATACCTGCACTCATCATTTTATACGTCAAACATTTCAACAAAGTACATATTTCCGCTGCTTAATGTCAGTGCCATGCATATCTCACATGCAGAAATCTAGTGTTCTGCTATTTTATAATGTCTAAACATCACTCTGAAAGCAGAAAAGTATCTACTAAGGATGAAACATTCAGCAGAGCATGAACGAAGCAGCCCTCCAGCTGAGTAATAATGCTGTTTCTTGTTCATTCAGGCTTGGTTTCAGCTTATATGTCACATCCCAGATGACCAATCATGAAGCAGAATAAAAGGTGTTTTTAAGAGCCAAAGAATTTATACAAAAACACCTAGAGCAAGATAAGGTATGAGATCCCTTGAGATGATATGACAAGACTTTTAGAACAACCACACTACAGTACAAAGTGTTTCAAATAAATGATCACGCAGAGTTTTGTAACAGATCTGTAGGGAGTGCCATTTTTCAGTGGAATAAAACAGCAGGCCAGCAGTATAAGCAAGGAGTTACACTGAACAATGTGCACTCCCTAAAGATCTATTATCTCTAAAGAGGTGTACATAAGATTGTGCACACGCATTTAATGTAAAACGTATATTCTCCGTTACTTTATTCTCTTGACTCTATGCTGAGACGAGACATCATAAAAATGCTGACTACAAATATGGATATGTAATTCTAGCTTTTGGCCCTTTCCAGGTTGAAAATTACAGTATTGAGTACAGTATGACCCACCAATTAAGGACGGAGCCACCAAGAGGAAGTCAAAAAGCTTTTTAATATGCATTTATTTTACCTTGTCTTCATTAAACTTACGAATGTACAACATAAAACTTCAGACACACTCTATAATGGTTTGCCCAAGTAAAAGAAAAACAATTAATAAGGATATGAACGGAAAACAATGTAAACAATGAAACTTTAACAACAAAAAAATGTTTTAATTGCATGTCATTATTTAAAACTAATCGGAGGCCATCTATCACCTGCACGGATAAAGTTATTTATTATAGGTAATGTTTTTTATAAAAGCATAGGCATTTAAATAATTTAAGGAATGTTAATGGAATTCATATCATATTTGAAACCAGACCAAGTCAGACCAAACAAGAATCTAAGAAATAATAAACGGAAATTCCTATCTCCATTAAATTTTTTCAAAGATTCAGAATTATTATATAATTATAGGTGGGTTATTTTTTGATCCTATAAAGATTTCCAAACCCCCATTTGTTTTCCAAATTAAAATATTATCATATTAATAGAAAGTACACTTTTGTTTCAGAATTGTTTTTCTCTTTACAAATTGCTATGTTTGTCATAATAGACTGTGTAGGGAAAGGTTCCATTGGGACAACTGTACATAGCCTACAGTATACTGTACATGCAGGGCTATTGGGGCATGTTGTCACAAAGCTAAATGTAGTGTAGGCTATATCAGTATACTGTACAAAGAGCTGTATCTTTTTCCTATGCAAGAACAAAAATGTCAAACAGGTTTTTGTAGTGAGGACTTTAAAATCACTTTCAAAAAAGAAATCGACCCTTAGAAATAGCTTAGGCTATTTCCGACGTTAAACGAGTGAGCTTGTCCCAGTTTCCTCAACATTGCCCATCATTTCACAAATCAACTTTAATAAGCATTCAATGGCAGAAAAAGCACTAGATCAGTTAAGTGATGCTAATTCTTGACATTATTCATAACCTTACACAACTTGTTTGCTTGATCTGCCAATGCGATACAGTTACAATCGATAAGTCGTCATTCATCGCAAGTTTCGAGAAATGACAGATCATTACAGCGGCACAGATATCTTCAGAGACAAACCTACCTCGCATTGGGTTTTGAATCCAGAGGATCCCCCCGATAAGGTGAGGAGACTGCCCTAACATCATGGTACCAGATCAGGTGGTCGAAACACAAACGAAACACCTGTCTGATAGAAGCGTCCTGCTCGCGCGCCTTATGAAAACTGATTAATAATAACGCGCTGGCGCCAGTCCGCTGGTCCTCAATGAAGAGCGCATCGCATCTCAATGACCTACGTGAAAGAGTCTTACAAAATACGGTTTCTAAACATTAAAATTGTTCATTAGGAATATGAACATGCTGTATTGTGTTCTGTTCCTCTCAATGGTGTTCCGAGATATGAATCAGTGGGTGGACGTGCAGATGCTGAATTATGCAGATCGTGAATCTTCACAGTACATGCATAGACTGATTTCAAGCCCACGGGCCACGCGAGCCCATCTCCATGACATAGGTTTCCAATGCAGGAGCAGGACAAAGATATGCGGCTGATCGGCAGCCAATCATAATCCAACCCGGCTGAGGGGAAGCTTCGTTTGTTTGTTTGTTTGTTTGTTTGCTGTTGAAGCGTTCTTTTTCAATAAACAAACATTTCCGCTGAAATACATATTGAGACGTTTGTGAAAGTCTTACCTTGAACAGCCATGCTGCTACTCCATGAGTTCAAGCATTATGGGAAGGAAGCTGTTGGTTGTCTGAGTTGCCTGCCCCACTCGACCAAAGAGTCTTGCTTATTAACACTTGCCAGCAACCTCTGTCAAAGCCGAGTGTGCTGAACATGCGTGAAATGTGTGGGCTGCTCAAAGAACCATGGGTATTGTAGTTCCACCTCAAGTTACTGGATCTGTAACCACGTTGTTAAACCGGTTTCAACTACTAATTATATTAGTCAGCACAGACATGTGTGTTAGATAGTTTGTTTAAATAATAAATAGCCTATATGTATTTATTTATTTAAAATATAAATAAGCATTTAGGCTAACATTCATCCAACATTTAATAGGCTACACACGCTGTATGCTTTTTAAATTAGATTTTATATATCTACATTTGTGAATCTATTTATTTATTTGTTTGTTTGTCTGATTGGTTGATTGAGTAACTTTGACATTTACATTTATCCAAAGCAACTTACATGCATGGGAGAATAAACGGCTGCGAAAAATGTGTTAAACATTTGAAAGTAAACTGTTTGTCAACAAAAAAAACCTCAGCGTATTTTATTGAACTATTTGATGATTGTTGTTTTAAGTAGTGCTGTCAAACGATTAATCGCGATTAATCGTATCCAAAATAAAAGTTTTTTGTTTACATAATATGTGTGTATTTTGTATATGTATTATGTATATAAAGACATGCATGTATATATTTAAGAAAAAAATGTTTTGTTTATATATTCAATATATTTATTTATGATATAATTTTTTTGAATATAAATGTAAATTTACAACATGAAAATTTAACACATGAAAATGCATGTAAATATTTTCGAAATATATGCTTTGTGTGTGTCTTTAGATATACATAATAAATATACACAGTACATACACATATATGTAAACAAACACTTTTTATTTTGTATGCGAAATCGTTTTTAATCGATTTTTTATATTAATCGTTTGACAGCACTAGTTTTAAGAAATGTTAATATATATATTTTATTTAGGTTCCAAACACATTCTGAGCTGCAAGAAATGTGTGATGTTGCTCACAAACATGGCTCATATTTGTGGAAGTTAAACTTGTGAAACTGTGAACCTGTTGCATGCCTCTAACTCACTGAATATTATTTTTGAAAAGTTCTGACTATTGTGACAGATTTCTCCATTGTTATAATTTCTAACATGTTTGAAAGACATGAATCTTAACTTACGAACTTCCAGATTTTAAATCAAAAGGCCCCTTCAAAACATGTTATTGTTCAAAGTTGGTGTGCTTTTTTCCCTCATATGGTAGCTAGCACAAATGTTCCCTTTTACCTTTTCAGCTCTAGCTGTCCAAAAATGACAACACTGAGTCAGAACAGCCGGAGAGCCACATCAATTCTTTATTGAGCTCTTAATCAGGACCACTTCCCGTGAAAAAGTTTGACATCCCAGGATGAGACAGAAGCTAGTATAAAGTGGAGAATGCAGAGACTGAAAATGCATCATTATAGATACAGATCACTGTCTGCAGAACTCAGGCTTTCTCAGTTTCTTGTGCATGAATGAATGCAATAACGATGAGCATGGAGCCTTTAGAAAACGATGAGCATGGAGCCTTTAGAAAACTAGTATCAAACCTACATCCCTATCAGGATATGGGAATTCAGGTTATAGGAAATGTGTTAGAATATATGTCATCTATAATTACACAGGGTTCAATTTGGGTGTTTTGTGTGTCAGTATGAAAGCATTTTGAACAGGTTTAGTTGAACCAAAAAAAAAAAAAAACATCCCTGCACATTATTGCTTCAGTCTTGTTGAACCCACTCTAATGAAATGCCTGTCTTGGGAGAACAATATCGGTACACAGATATAATAGAGACATTCTACATTAAGAACAAGGTCATTATCCAAGTCTCAGTAAAGTAAAACACCAGTAATGTCATCTTCCAGCTGTAATTTGTGACAATTAGAGGTTGCCTTTTGGCAGCTCAACAACCCCCAAGGCTCTTGTTCAACCAACTACCCACATACAGCCAGTGAATGGAGAGTGCACTTCCAGATCAGTGTCAGTATAGTTGGAGCCCCTTGGTGGACATTGTGGATCCTGGAACAAATGATGACCATTTTGGGTCTGACCAATTGGCTTTTCCTGAAATTATACTTTTTATTTAAATTGTATTTTGTTTTCATCAGTGAACACATAACTTTGCAAATAAATAGCAAATATGGAGAACACTGTATATTATGTAATTTACCTAAATTGAAACCTTCAGGTGGAGCTACAGAGATTGGCTGTCCATCAGGTCCAGGTATAAGATTTCGTTCCACTTTTTTATGTCATACAGCACTTCCTGTTAATGGTTGTTTTACATCCACATTCCTGATGATTACGATCAGCACTAGTTTTTCAGGTTTCCAGACAAATGACAATTAAAGAATGTTTGGCATTGCTTATCAGTTTGCTCTGTGACTAAACGTGTTGTTCTGCTACATGTCTTCATGCCCTTACGTTGACACAATTCCCATAAGCTTCCCATAATGCTGCCATTTGTTAGTGTAACGTGGCATATTTTGAAAGAGACAGCCACTGTGTATTTATTTTTTATTTTAAATCACCCTGGAAGAAAAAAATTATAAATACAAATCATGTGCTTCTTGCAAAGTAGGCTACTTCCAAATTGTCAAAATACAGCATCTGTGACTGAATATGTGAAGGACAGATTTGATTTCCAGTTCTATACTAATCAAAACAAAGACCCATCTTGTTTGACTCAAATACTTGAATTTGATAAAAATTACATCATGTACTAAATGCAGAGATAATTTCCAGTTTCATAATGACTGCAAATCCATGGCAAGGAGGAAATTGTAGCGTCAGTGCATTGCTCCCTCTTCTGGATGATTTATAGTATGACAAATGATATACTAACAGCAGCTCTTTTTATCTCTACTGTATAACCTTAGGGCAAAAAGTCAAATTCGTTTGAGTAATTTCTTATTTACAAAGCATGATTAAATGAAACAAATATTTGCATGCATACACATAAATAAGCAAACAGGGCATGAGTGGAGACAGCTCAGAAACCTCAGTCTGCAAACTGACAAACATACATGTAAACAGTTATAACCATACTAGTTTAATAATATAATTTAACACAATGATACATTTTTATATTTTATCAATAGCAGCAAAATCCTTCACATTCAGTTCAGAGTCCCCACACTGCGTTATGTTAACAGAGTAATAATGATGGCATCATCCTGGCCCTGCCACAGCATCTCACCCTCAAAAGCCACCTTTCCATGCTTCCTGGCCCTCATTAGTATGCCCACGACTTTATCAGAGATCCGCACATATCTGTCAAACAGATCTCCAAAAGTCACTCTTGTGTAACCATCTGGATCTGAGTTCCCCATGGTCCTTATTATGAAGCACATGTCATCTATCTCCCGGTGGATGTGTGCCTCTGCGCGCTTGGCCCTCTCTGCTGTCTTACTGCCCTCTTTGGGCCTCCCATAGCCCTCCTCACCCCTCCTCAGCCGTGTTGACATGGAGTACTCATAATCAAAATCCTCGCTGAAGGGGTTGAGCTTCTGATTGATGGTATGCTCCGATGCCCAGTTTTGCCAGCGGCTTTTTAAGTTGCCCACAGCGCTGTATTTTTTGGACAGGGTGTTTATTTTGTTGGCATCTTCAACATCCATTTTGCCCCTAAAAAGATTGCATATTATGTATAATAATGCATATTATTCATAAAACAATGCAACTTGTAATGCTAGTAGGCTATTTAAGTGCAACAAAATGTGCGATACTATTAACCATTTGATCATTGTTAACTGTCAGTTCCACTTTTTGAGTAAAGGGCTAAAAATGACATTTCCAACTTAAATTGTTATAAATGTTGAGTGCTTGTGAGCAGAGACTTAAGATCTCTTAAGACTTTTTGATCTCTTTTTAAAGAATACACTTGGCAGAGTATTGTAGAGGTAAAAAAAAAAAAGTTATAAAATGTATACTACCAAAAAAGGTTATGGAAGTTTAAGTTTTTGAAAAATAAAATGTATAATTGTAAATATTTATCTTTTATATAAAATATATTTTACAAAATATGTTTTACACTAAAACTGCTAGAGAATCAAAACAGAAAAATCCGAAGAAGTTGTGTTCGAAATTTGAGGTTGATATTTCAAAAAATTAGCTTTCAGCGAGATTTTGTTTGGGCATAGTACAAAGCTTCTCCACTAGATCACCATCAAAATGTTGAATGTAGATTTTTCATGATTTTATATATGTATCACTATTTCAAAGTAAAGGTCAGAATTCACTCTCTGAGTCTGATGAGTACTCTTCTTACAAAGTAATAAATTATAGTTGCTCTGTAAAATATTTAAAAAGTCAGTCACCAAATATGAAAACTAGAGTCTTTAAGCTTTCAAGCGATATATAGCTTGTCAAGATTGCTTTAGGTTCAGATTAAGATATTACTGTTTAAAACTTGTAATGGCAAGTTGGCCCACCGGTGGGCTCGTGACAATTAACAGATTTTAAACCACTGAAATGCAATCAGCAGTGAAAGAGAACTCATTTAGCTATATACAGGTTTCAGTTTGCTATATTTCACTTTAGCAATTTTTTACACTTTATAGGCCTTGAATGGTTAAATACATACACTTGTATGTGTCAAAATGCCTGTTTTTGCAAGTATCCTCGTAAACACAGTAGGTCTTAGTGAAAGCAAACGTCTGAGGAAAAAAAAGCATGTATAACAATAAATTGGATCCAGGCAGCTCTTAAGGTAACAGCAGTCTAATATTCCTGTCCGTCATTTATGTTAATCAAACACAAATAAATCTTTCACTGCTCTTGACTAAATCACTTTTGTAATTTATTAATAAGAAATATATATTTAATTTACACAGTGAAGAAAATGCAGTGTTTTTATACATTTGATTACTTCATAAAATATATGCATAATTTCTTATTTATTTGTTCTACTGTAGTTATTTTATCCTGCTCCTTGTAGTTAGTTGACTGATACTGTTTACTTGTCTTCAGTGAGCTTGAGTTTTGTTTTGTTTAGTTTTTTAAGCCAGTAGTACTTTTTGTGATATTGACATTGGTGACATAAATTATACAATTTCAATATTATCAAAATATTTGATGTCATAAAGACAATATCGTGACCATATCGTAGTGATTTAAGATTTTGGTCATTTCACCCACCCCTAGTATGTCGTTTTTTTTTTTTTACTTTGTAGCCCCCTACAGTTAAGTGAGTGGACTTCACAGTCGTAAAAATATAACTTTGGTAATTATAGTGGATAGCTTTACGTTTGCATTTGATGATGCCATAAAGCAATCCGCCCTTTTCGCGAAATGTTGTACCCGCTCAACAAACTCCCAGGACAAATGTTTGGTGGGGGTAGCATGGGAAATAAACAGAAGCTGTTTGCCTTATAAGAAATCCGTGTGCCATTAGAATGGTGAATAAATACGTTAATTATTTGAACACACTGATTAATTCAGTAACAAAACAAATGGCAATACTTTTTTTTTTAAGTGAGAATCTTTTACTTAACCAATTCTTTCAAAAACACAGATTAATTCAGGATCGGAATAAGTAATTGTCTTTATGAGTAATAATTAAAAAGACAAAGTTGGATGGCACAAAAGTTGGCGGAGTGTCTCTAAATAACCAGTATGACTTGTTTTGATATTGCGTATATCGTCCCCTTGGAATTATAAGGTTCTATCTGACATTTTTGTCAAAATTGAGTTATTCACATATACTTATTCTGTGACAACTTATTTACATTATGTTATATTTTTTTTAATGTGTACATTTTGGGACTTTTGGGGACTTTTTATTTAAAAAACGAAAAAGTTATATCTACACAGTCGAAGGGAATGCAAAAACTTTGAAGCTCATTATCGCAAAATGACTCGGAATGCAGATAGAACCTTAAAATTGCAAGGGGATGATAGTATTAAGTATCATAGCCTAATAAAAGCTCTAATGGTGCATAAATGGTGCACTCTATGGTGCATTTCCATCAAGCACAGCAGAAGTTATAAATATATTGATTTACAACATCTAAATATTACCATGACCGACTAACCTTTTGTACCCAACTAAAAGATCACACATCTGCTTTATCACTTTTTGTAAAATTAAAATAAAACAACCCACTCAAATTTTAATCTGAACTGTTGCATTAGAAGTCCAGATCTTACCTGAGAACAGAGGATCTTTTGATTGTGACCTCAGACTCTGTATTTTCATTCGTCCTATTATTCTCTGTGTCCTGCTGGTTGGTTCCTAGCTGCAGGCTTCTATCCTCATTATCCTCACCGCCCTCTTGAGCCTGCTTTTTCTCCTTTTCCATTTCCTTCCAGCTCTGTGTCAGCTCCGAAACCATGTTAGAGCATTTCCTGCGGAGTGTGGGCGACCCTTTCTTGCTCAGCATCTTGTCCAGTTCATCCGTGGCCGGGTCCTTACAGATGCGTTTGGTCAAAAAATCAATGCCCACACTTTTCTCCTGAACTTCCCTCGTCACAGTTTTCACCACTTGTGTGGTTTTGATGCGTGACTCCTCGGCAGCCTCCACATCATCCTGTTTTTTATTTCTAGGGTCCTGATTGGAAAGAGACTTCTGAGATGGTTTGATCTTTGGAACTACTTTTTTTGCATCTTTGGGGTCTTCTGAGTAACTTGGGGCCCATCCACTGGGTTCGCTGGACTGCATCTCTTCATTTTCGCTCACCCATTGCTGCCAGCTCCGTGTTAAGCTGCACACCATGCTTATGGCACGCAGCTTTTTAATGTTTTTGTTCGCTGAGGGCTTTTTTTCTGACATTGTTTACCTCCAAGGGGTTGCTTCACTCATTCAAGTTCTTTGTCCCTGATGGCTTTTATAAAGCACCGTGTTGTGATTCCCAACCTGCAGTAAATTCTAGACTCTGAGCTCTCCCTTAGGCACTAGTGGTTTTGAAATGGGTGAACCAACCTTACATGGCGGTGGAAAGTATGCCAGGCATCTCTGCTGATCATCTTTCCTTGACACTTACCGACCTCTGGGATTGGTGGGAATCATGTTTCATCATAGATGTTGCCCATCGCTGGGGGTAAACAGGTCAAAGATGTCAGTGAGTGTTAAGCTTTTCCCTAGGCTGCTCAAATGTGCAGACAACTGCTCCGTACGTCTTACCTGGATACTTACATTCAGTTGACGTTGTCTTTAAACCTGGAGACTACAATGTTATTGAGACCAATAAACATGGTTTATTTTAACCTCATGAGAAATAATATAGTTAAAAGATAGCTTAATATACATACATACATATATATATATATATTATAAAATGTATTAATAAATACATTTTAATATGATATAATTTAATATATACAATAAATATTAATAGTTTTTAAGTAAAGTTATATGTATGTACACTGTAAAAAAATATTTTTCAGAGTTGCAAATAAAACAAAGATTATTCATTTTACAAGAAAATTATATTTATTTGTTCTACTTGAAAAATAATTTAATTAAATGTGGTACTTGCTATTTCTTCGTAATTATTTGTGCATTTTACTAGCAATTTTGGAGTGAAAATAGTTTCAAAGTAAATCAAAATTGTTTTTTTTTGCATGTGTGTGTATTCAAATAACAAATGTAAATGTAAAGGGCTAAACGGGAGTTGTTCAATAAACACAAGATATGCAACTATAGGATATCTAATTGCATATCTCCATATAGTCTAAACAAGAGAACAAGATAAATAATAATAAAGAAGAAATGAATAATATTTTTTGATTTAGGGAAGAGCAAATGTCAAGGAGTTACTTGATCCAACACAGAAGCAAAGATGTCTTTGACAAGGAAAAAAGTCACTTGAAGGAGACACTGCAGGAGTTTCTGCTTGCGTACACAGCAGATAGTCTTGCATTGCACCTGGCAGCATGCTAAGACAGAAAGGATCTGACAAAAATATAATGCAACTGAACTAGAAACACTTCTCTTTCTTTATACCACAGAAAACACTTAAGTGGTTGTGCATATTTAAAGTGTTTAAGTATGTCAACCATGTTTATCAGTTTTTTTTTCAGATAGCATTGAGAGGCATTATTAATAGTATCTGCATGAAGCAAAGGGAAGACAGCTGCTGGCTGTCAGTCACATGATGTAGAGCTGTGTCAGTGTGGATGCATAGTGGACGGTCACTGTGACTGCAAGAGAACTCTATACAAATGGAGCAAATTTCAAACTACTCTAGACTCTAGGCCAGAGAGAAAGAGAGAGAGAGAGAGAGAGAGAGAGAGAGAGAGAGAGCACAGTGCAACAAAACAAATTCAACAGTCATAATTTGGTCAAAACATTAGCATATATTAAAAATGTATAATACATTTGAAATTATCATATTATTATATTTAACACTGGTTAAATATCACCTGTAATTAAAGATAACCTAAACAGAGAAAATAAAAAACGAATTAAAATAATGTTGGTGTTTGTAAAGTGTGTGTGCACTGAGTCGCCAGCAGAGGTCCTCATAACAACAGTGTTCCAATTTGAATGGCTGAGAAGATCTGTCATGTAAGCTCCTAAATAATCTTTTTTTGTATTAATTCAACTTTTATTTTAACAATTTAAAGTGCACATATGCTATATATAATTACAGTATTATATACACATTGCAGGTCAAAAGTTTGGAATAATTATGAGTTTTTTAATGTTTTTGAAAGCAGTCTTAAACTCACCAACGCTGATCAAAAATACAATATGAACAATAATGTTGTGAAATAATTACATTTTATATAACTGTTTTCTAATTAAATACATTATAAAATGTAATTTATTCATGCGATGGCAAAGCTTAATTTACAGCAGCCATTACTCTAGTCTTCAATGTCACATGATCCTTTAGAAATCATTCTATTCAGATATATGTTGGCTGTATTATTATTATTACCATAAAATAATCAATGTTTAGCTATTGTAGTGTCACTGGTCTGATTCATGGAATCTCTGTATGCAATGTATCTAAAAGCTTCTACCAAAGCATCAATGCAATAACTAATCTGTGATAAATTTGTCTGTGAAAAGTGTTTTAGGAGATATTTAAAGACCAAAAATGCAAGACTATCATTAGAGCGTAAGCACAATCATGTGCAGATGTTGAGATAAATGCAGATCATCCAGAAGGAATGATTAATGGGGTCATTCTGCAATGCAGGTCAAATGTCAAGGCCCCAAATTCCCTTTGTGTTTCGAACTGAGAACACTTAAATGACTTCGTCTCACCCCACACTTCCCCAAAACCTCTGTAAAAAGAAAACTGATGGCCAAGAGCACTTACAGAGTTTTGATTGTCCACATGACTTCATCTGAATTAAAAATGCTAATTGAGACACAGCTTACTCTCAGTGCACAATTCATTCCTTCCATAATACATAATTAAATTCCTCTAGTACACAAATATTTGTCCTACACCAGTCCTCAGATGGTTTCCATTCTGACCAAGCTTTCAACTGATTTATTACGTTCATCATTGGTATGGATGGGTACCTCATCCAAAATACCAGGTGTGAATTGACTTCCCAAATGTCTGGCGTGGCTGTCTGCACAAGACTTATGCTCCAGTTGTCCCTTCATCCATCTGGGCCGAATATCTCTCCTGGTCAAGGCGGGCAGTAGGGTCCAGAGTCAGAGTAAGAGCACCTGTACCTGCTGGTGCGTGTCGCACTTCCCTGTTTCTCCGCCTTTCTGTTTGCCTTTCAATTCCTCCGAGTCTAAAACCGTTCCTGAGCTTGTTTTGTTTGGCCATCATAGCTAATTGAGCAGACACAGACTTCGCCGCACTATCCGAAGCCCTGGGATTTCTGATTTGTGTATCATTCTGAGCAGGGAAATAGGATTTATGTTGTGGTAATATGTCTCTGATTAAAGGCACCATTAAGTCTTAAACGCTGATAAAAAAAATAGGTAAATACATTGCTCAGCTTTTATACTGAGTTTGCAGGCAAAGCTTTTAGTTTTCAAAATATTTGCAGTAGGTGGAACACATTGCCATCGAAATAAAAAAAAAATTGTCCTGAAAGTAAAAAATTTGAAGATTTATACTCTAGGGTTTTACTCATAGTATTACAGAATATTTGTACTGTGAGAATCATGTTGTACTATGTTGTTTTTGGAGTAGCCGTCTAACTTTAGCTGCCAACCATGAATAAAAATTACCTGCAAGACCGCACAGTAGAGCAAAAACAGTGCCCGATTCTCTGACAGACATAGAAATTAGACATAGAAATTATAAGAGAGAAAAAGCAGATGAGTAAAAAATAATAATAATAATCACTACATCCTCTTTTCATGGATAACAACCTAAGTGTTGCCTTGAATATTTTGGGCGCTCCAAAGTCAACAGTCTTCAAATCTGTCTCTAATCCAATAAAGCTCTACTGCAATTGAACATTATTGATTGTGTTTAGCCGTCTCGAGTGGCCTCATAAATAAACTAAATGGATGGCAAATTAGGCCGTACGTGAAGAAATCCCACCTTCATCTCTGTCAGGAAGAGTGAGTGGACTCATGTAATCAGATGAGCTCATTATGGACCAAGAGGTACTCTCTGGCTATTAATTTATTAGACACGTTTGTAATGTATCCATTTCTATAGGGGCAAGTATGTGAAAAAGTGAAGTTACATTTGTGGTGGATCTTGAAAAATCATGTTTCGTTGTTTTGACTCCCGCGTGCGACTGACAGAGCATTTGGTGCAAGGGTTGGCAAGAGTAGTTTTTCCTGGCTGATTTATTAAAAAGGATTTCAATGAATTAATACATTATCATTTCAAAAACCATATATATATATATACATATATTAGTGCTGTCAAATTATTAATCGCGATTAATCGCATCCAAAATATATATTTTTTTTACATAATATATGTGTACTATGTAACTTTATTGTGTATATATGAATACACACACATGTATGTATATTTTTCTGAAAAATATGTTATGTTTGTATATTAAATATATGTATTTATAATATAAATTATATGAATATAAACAAACATGTAAATACATGTAAATGTTTTCTAAATATATACTGTATGTGTGTGTATTTATAAATGCATAATAAATATAAACAAAATACATATATTATGCAAACAAAATCTTTCATTTTGGATGCGATTAATCACGATTAATCATTTTACAGAAATAATATATATATATATATATATATACAAAATACAAAAAAAAAAAATCAGTCAAAATTAGCACATTAATGCAGGCGACAAATTAGTAGTCTAACGGCGTTCAAAATATTTATGGCAGTTAACGCAGGGGAGGGGCTAGGGATGGCCACCCCACTCACAACTGCTGCTTCTCTTTTTTTCTTGACAAGAATTGCTTATTTAGATGCAGAACCTCTTTGAGACCACATGAAACCGGAGACATTTCAGACGTGCACTCCACTTTGCCTTAGCGGCAGGCGCTATTCAAACGAGCGCAGAAATGGTACAGGTGACCAGTGAGCTTCAGAACAACAGATTCAACTCGTCAGCTCATAATTGAGACTGAGACTTAAAGACCTGAAATGAGTCAGAAAAGGTAACCAGTTATGAGAAAATAAGTTGCATGTCAGATCCGCATCATATTCACCAGTGGCAGCTCTTAAAGTAAAAGAAGCCAAAATAGCCTAATAAGCCAGCTGTTGTAATGTCTGTTGATTAAATAGCAAAAGAAAAATGAGGAAATAGATAACTTTTTTAGCTTTATGGATTCATCTATATTTAATTTAGAAGTTAGTATTTGATAACTTCATTCAGTTTCTGTATATTTCCAACTTGCTAGTCTAATAAATTTTAAAATTGATAGCTCTCAATTATACTGTAATGATGAATGGATATAGTCAATGGTTCAATATTAAAGGGAGAACAATTTCATAGAGACAACTGCAGCAGTATTGACATCAGTGATACTGGCCTTCAGTCATAAAAAAGATGCCATTAAACAAATTCACCACTTGGGATTAATCGTGATTAATTAATTTTTTGTCTTATAATATTGTCTTAAAATGGCGCTGCTAATGGCAGCTACAGCGCTTTGCTCTTCAGTGTTTGCAAGGTTTTTGTTAGTTTTTCCTGTCTTTTGTTTCTCAAACACGATCAGTTTTACCAGGGATGAACGGCTGAACATTCGGCAGACACACCACAAAATCTTTTCCCGGATTTTGATTATTCAGACGTTTTACTGGACATTGTAATCGGTGGAGCTGCAGTGCTGTTTAGACGCTGCAGGATGCGCAGACGGGGGAAATGGGCCGGTGCGCTCGTGAAGCTTCGTCAGCGCGGATTAAGAACATCATCCATCTGGCGAAGCCCCGCTCTCCACCTAGTCTCAGCCTCAGACGTCATGCCTACGGACTGTTGGCTAAACGTCTGATGCATATGGCACACTTATCTGGAAACACTTCAGTAGTGTTGAAGTCATTGTCGGATTGGTTGAATTATACAGAATTTCCGGGAGATGTGTGTGTTGCGTTCTTTAACGTTCTGCCTGGAAACGAAGATGCCGTTGCACCAAACCCCCTCACGAAAGAAGAAAGCTTCGAAACGTAATGCTGAACGAAACAAACTGTGATTGGTTGTTTGACATGTCGGTCAAACAGCCTCATGGGTGGGCCTTGGCCAATTAGATGCAGCCATCTCGCTACGCGAGGCTACTCTCTACCCAACAAAACAGACAAACTTCTTCTGCTCTCCCAGACTAATAATGATTCTTCCAACTCTGCTGCTCTGTGTTTCATGGAAATCTGGCTGAATGATGCAATACCGGACAGCGCGTTACATCTGCCGAATTTCCAGCTGATCAGAGCAGATTGCAATGCAAAATCAACAGGGAAATCACGCGGCAGCGGGATGTTATTTTACATCAATGAGAGGTGGTGTACAGATGTAACTGTGTTAAAGAAGATGTGCTGTTCAGATCTTGAAATGCTCTTCATTAACTGCAAGCTGTTCTACTTGCCGCAGGAGATTTGTTCCTTCATTCTCGTGAGTGTCTACATTCCTCCTCAAGCGCACGTGAGCTCAACTTTACAGAAACTCGCTGATCTGATCACAGAACAAAAACACCCGGACTCTATTTTAATCATTCTCAGGAACTTTAGCAAAGCAAATCTCTCCTGCGAACTGCCAAAATACAGGCAGCACATCACATGTCCCACCAGAGACAGTAATATGTTGGATCACTGTTATACAGCGATAAAGGATGCATATCACTCTGTCCTATGAGCAGCTTTAGGACTATCTGATAACTGTTTGGTTCATCTTATACCAACCTACAGGCAGAAATTAAAATCTGCTAAACCTGTATTAAGAACTGTTAAAAGATGGACTAATGAAGCAGAGCAAGATTTAAAAGCTTGTTTTTGAGGCTGCTGCAAACGAATTGGACGAGCGCACAGAGACTGTACAGGGCTCTAGAGCGTACATGCGACCTAATTTCTCAATGGTGTGACTAAAAAAAATCTGAGAAAAAATAGTCTCTGCGACTCTGAAATTCTCCCTGTGGTTCAACAACAGACACACATTAGGCTCATATCATGGTCTAAACCAATCAGAGATAGTGAAGGACGGACCCGCCCCCCCACCCCTCTGATTGGCCGTGGTCCAGATATTCTTGTATGTGTGTGTATGTCTGAAAATGCATGTGCTGCTGCAGTCCGATAGAGAGAGATGAGTAGTAGAGATGGGCACAGTGTTGCCAACTTAGCGACTTTGTCTTTTCAGACCCCCCTAGAGACTTATTTTTCCAAAAAAGCGACTAGTGACAAATCTAGTGACTTCTTGGACAAACTTTAGCGAATCTCTGTGATCGTTGGTACTGCTGATCAGCATGCAAGCAGCTCTTTCTCTGCATCTGCTCTGTTCAGTGAGCGTCTGAGAGGAACAGCCCATTCAGTTAAAAAATATATTATTGCTTCTCTAATTTTACATGCAAATATAGCGAAATCACAGCACAGGAATTGTCTTTGTCTTGTCTTATATTGTGAATTATTTGATTTTATCAGACAACGGCTCAATAAAATTATAAATTAGGATTTTTGTGCAGACTAGCTTCTTGGAAGGGAGAGTTGGTTATGTATTCTTAAAGGGATGTGTTTCAGCCACTATTTCATATTCATCCTGTTGACTGACAAGAGAAACAGTAAAATATATAAAGTAAAACAGTTTTATTGAGAATTTGGCTGCATTAAAATACAATTTGAGCACAGAGAGACAATTAGACAGAACAGAATTTTTTTTTTCTGTAAATACTTTTTTTTTCATAATGTTAAGTGAAATTATTTGGTTGTCTGAGGTGGGAGCCAGATTTTTTATAGGTTTATGGGGGACTAAAGAAGTTTGAGAACCACTGCACTAGAGCATCCCTTCATTCAGACACGGTGGAAGGTCTAATAAGAATCAGTGTAGAGGGGCCAAGTCTGGAAGATTTTGATGCTAGAGAGAGTGTGGCCAGCTGGTTTAGCCAAGGCCAAAGATCAAGAAGACTAAACTACAGGAGCTGGCCATCCGAGGGGCATGTGACAGCAATGGAGGATAGTCCATAAGACATTGAGCCATGAGATGTTCAGTTTGACGCCCTTAAAACACTTAATTTAGATTGTATTTTTATTTCATTTATCTTGAGATGTTTTAAGTTTAAATCTCAGCTCATTGAAGCACTTTAAGCACCAACCCTTTTTCAGTAAGTTACCTTTCTTGTAGAATTGTGCTTCAAATTGTGCTTTTTCTTCTTTGGCACTCAACGGAGGCGGTCACATTTTTTCACTCCCTGTCCTCGCCCTTATTTTCCCTGCTTGCTCGCTTGTCTCGTCTCATCTATTGAGAGAATCTCTCTGCACGGCTCTCCAAACTGAAAGAAAGATTATGGATTTGATCAACTGGTCTCTCAACGCAATTGACACCATCGGGTTCTGGGGAACCTGTGAAGATATCTACCTATTCGGAACCATGATAACAGGTATTTTGCTGATTGGATTAGGCTTTGCCCTGGGTTATCGAAGAATTCAGAAAACGGGAACAGCCTTCCAAAGCACAAGGCTGCCCGTTATAATTGAAGCAGTGGGAAGAGCGGTCAGCATTGAGACTGAGACTATTAACCGCAATATGGATTCTATCATGGAGAAGCTCACGGCTTTGCAGAGGAAAATTTATATTGGAGACCAGAAATGGACAAAGAGAGTAGCCGTGGAATTGGAATGTGGCTACTCGCCCTAAAGACAAAACAATCAATCTTATCTTTTTTGGCCCCCGCGCACAGCCTCAGCCAAGGTTGCTGTTGGAAAATAACCCTGGGAAGTGCTCTGCAGTGAGACGCTCTTGCTTCCTCCCCCATTCTACAGACATTGATTATAAACTACTACACACACACACACACACACATATGCACTCACTTCCCCTCCCCCATCCCTCGCCTCCGTCGCTTTGAACCCGCCAGCCTGATGGGCGGGTCTGTGGCCAGCGCCGAGAATGGCTGCGGGACCGGATGGCTGCCTGCTGGAGCTGGATTACTTCCCCTGTTGCAATAGTTGTGTGCCTATGGTTTATGTGCTTTTGCTGAGGTGTTTTTTCCTGTTCTCACACTGTACTCCCTAAGGAGCATAGTCTGTTTTTTTTTCTCCTCTCCTTCCTCATGTTATGCTGTAATTTTCTTCAATTCCCTGTCTTCCTGTCCTGTCTACCCCCTTGTCATATATGTATGTTATGTATGGGCAGGTTGATGGCTAATTTCGCTGGTACTTGTGACTAGTGACCAGTGGTGGGCAAAGTACACAGATCAAGTACTTGAGTAAAAGTACAGATACGTATAATAAAATATTACTCCATTAAAAGTAAAAGTACTGCTTTTTCAATTTTACTCGAGTGAAAGTACAAAAGTACTCAATTTTTTATGTACTTAAGTAAAAAAGTACTGATAGACAGATTTATTTTGCAATTTTATATAGACTACTTTATTTAATTTTAAATTAGCACATATTTTTATAATCCTACTGCCCAAAATACCTGGGTTTTTCCCAAAATAACCACTATATAGAGTCAAGATATATATTTTGTTGATATGGACTACGTTGATGAGAGTGATGTAGTAATGTTCACTGTGAAGCTTACACTGTCATGTACCTGAGAGAAAACAGATTTCACCATCTAATCTTCACCAGTAAGAAAAAAGTGTTTTAGAACTTGTTGTTTTGCAGAACGTCAGTTATATATGACATGAGAATTAGGCCTGAAATTAGGAAGAACATTTTAAGGAAAATCTAATTATATTTTCATAATTATTTTTTCTGTGGTGTAAAAACACCCCTGGCCAAATCCCCCCAGAGGGCATAACTTCCCACTCTGATAATTACTGTAGTTACTATGTTCTGAACATCACATCCTTTCTTGTTCCCTCAGATGGAATCTATCTAGGTGGCTGAATAAAGATATTTGGATTTATATCTAAACATTTCCTCAACTTAACACCAGCAAGCTTGTTAGCTAGACAGTTAGCATCAGCTAACAATATTTACTTATTTTCAGTATGGTTATGAATAAACATTCATATCTGTCTACTCGGCTAGTTGATCTAAACAATATAAAAATGTATACTGTTGATAAACAATATAAAAACAGACGTCACATAGGTCTAAATGCGTAGCATTTTAATAAAACTGCTAACGGTAACGTTACAGCAGCGGGGAATATGAACGTGTGTATCTCCCCCGGGTCCACACCATCCTAACTCGTTCTTGCTCCGAGCGGGTCGCGAACCCGGGATTCCGGCGCGGGAGGCGGGCGCTCTAACAAGGAACGCCAAAGGCTACAGCCTCTTGCATCAGTCGCTAGAGCGCCTCTTTTTGAGGTGAGGGGAGTGAGGTTTACACATAGCCCTTACTGGTATACATCCGTTACACGAGCATCAGTTATTTTATTTAATCTGCGTTATTTTAATGTTTTGTTTTTTGACCTAAAACATAACGTTAGAGACACTGATGTGTCACTCAATCACTCCCTCCAGGCTGGTCATGTGCCACCTGAACTGAAAACTGCTGTCATCAGACCACATCTTAAAAAACCTACATTAGATCCAGAAGTCCTTGCCAACTACAGGCCTATCTCTAACCTTCCATTTCTTTCTAAAGTGTTAGAGAAAATAGTTGCTGCACAACTTCAGACCCACTTAAAACAAAATAATTTGTTTGAGAAATTCCAGTCTGGTTTCCGCTCTTGCCACAGCACTGAAACAGCTCTGGTGAGGGTCACAAACGATCTGCTGATGGCAGCAGACGCTGGCTCTCCATCTCTTCTCATCCTTTTGGATTTGACTGCAGCATTTGACACTGTGGACCACAGCATTCTTCTGTATCGTTTACGGCACACCATCAATCTCTCTGGCTCTGTTTACAACTGGTTTTCATCCTACCTTACTGGGAGAATGGAATATGTTGCCTTGGGAGAGGCTAAATCCGTGACACACAATGTCACCTGTGGTGTCCCTCAAGGCTCAGTGCTTGGCCCTATTTTGTTTATATTATACATGCTTCCTCTCGGTTATGTCATCAGCCGGCATGGAATATCATTTCATTGTTATGCCGACGACACTCAACTTTACCTAAAGATCAACTCATCCACTTCTGCTGCCCTGTCATCTTCCACCATGACTACCTGTCTGGAGGAGGTAGAGGCCTGGATGAGCCAAAATTTTCTGCAGTTGAATGGCTCAAAGACTGAGGCTATTCTAGTAGGCACCCCTCACCAAATCCAGACATCTGTTATTTCCAGTGTTACCTTTTCTGGCCAAAATATTCCACTCTCAACATCAGTTACAAATTTGGGTGTTAAAATGGACTCTCATCTCACATTTGACACTCATGTTAAACAACTGTGCAAGACTTCCTTCTTCCATCTTAGGAATATTGCTAGACTTCGTCCTATGCTTACTATAGCAGATGCAGAAAAGCTTGTTCATGCATTTGTCTCCTCCAGGCTGGACTACTGTAATGCGCTCCTCATCGGGATCCCAGGCAAAAACCTACAGAAATTGCAATACATCCAGAATAGTGCTGCAAGGATCCTGATGAGGGTGCGCAAATATGATCATATCACACCCATCCTCAAATCACTACACTGGCTTCCTGTTTCATTCAGAATTGTTTACAAGGTCTCTCTCCTTACCCATCAGTGCATCCATGGCGATGCCCCATCTTATCTTAAGGAACTTCTTACCCCACAATCTTCCAATCGTACGCTCCGTTCTGCTTCATCATATCTATTAAAAACCCCTAGGACTAAGCTTCGCACTATGGGAGATCGAGCTTTCTGCTCATCTGCTCCGAATTTGTGGAATGCTCTGCCTGTTCATTTACGGACTCCACAACCTGTCAATGCTTTTAAACGTGGCCTCAAAACTTACCTTTTTAGGAAAGCCTTTGAATAAGTCTATTGTTGGTGTTGTGGTTTTATTTAATTAAGATTTTGTTTTTTATTTTACATTTCTTATTGTTTTAATCTGTAGCACTTTGGGATTCTGTGTGAATATAAAGTGCGTTACAAATAAATAAATTATTATTACTGATGTTGATCTGTCTGCATTCAAGCATTTCAGTGGGCTTAAATAGATCACCCTTTACAGCAGATTTAGTTCACAAACAACTGACAGTTTTGACCTAAATATTATTTTCAGTTACAATAATGAATCCTAAAATTCGACATTAGTAACGTACTTTTCACAGCATCAGTAGCGCGCGCTCACGAGATCTTCGGTTCTTTACTTGTGAGTTCAGTTCACTGAAGAAGACCCGCTCTAAATGGATCATTTGAATCAGTGAGTTTTCGACTCGAGAACAGCTGCAATCGAATCAGTGCAGTTCGTAAATGAATCGTTTGTTGCGATTTGCGAACCGATTGAACAGGTTCATTGAAAATAATCAGTTTGTTCATGAATCAGACACCGCGTCTGCGTCTCGGAGCACGTGATGTATCACGTGAGTAACGATATGTTTTATGAAATGTAGTGAAGTAAAAAGTACGATCTTCTGCTTTGGAATGTAGTGAAGTAAAAGTAAAAGTTACTCAAAATAAAACTACTCCAGTAAAGTACAGATACTTGAAAAATGTACTTAAGTACAGTAACGAAGTAGTTGTACTTCGTTACTGACCACCACTGCTAGTGACAATAAAGGGCTACTACTACTACTACAAATAAAGAACTTTATGTTGACCAGATTTTTTGTTAATCATTTACTAGTCAATATTGCCTATATGAAAATTTGGGTTCTAGCCGCAATTTTTTGGTTTGGGTTTTGGGTTGTAGCCGCACCAGTGCAACCAGTGCAGAAAGTTAGTCTAGAGCCCTGCTGTAACATATACCAGTTTCTGTGAGGATATGTGCATTCCTACCAGGACTCATTTAACCTACAACAACGACAAACCGTGGTTCATTGCAAAACAGCTCCGTCAGCCCAAAGAAGATGACAAAGGGGGATATAGTCTTGTATAAACAGACCAAATACACACTGGAAAAGGAGATCAGAGTGGCAAAGAGGAATTATTCTGGCAAGCTAAGGAACAAATTATCTTCCAATGATTCTGCTTCAGTGTAGAAAGGTTTGAAAGACATTACAAATTACAAGACACCATCCCCCAGCACTCTGGAAAATCAACAACTGGCAGACGGTTTTAATTATTTTTACTGTAGATTTGGAATAACACCCCACACCCGCCCTGAACACCTCACAATAATTAACACCTCCAGAAACCCCCCTATCCCCCACACCTGCACTGAAAATAAGTGAAGATGACATGTGCCAGTTCTTCAGAGAGAACAAAAGAAGGAAAGCACCAGGACCAGACAGTGTGGCACCAGTCTGCCTTAAAACCTGTGCTGACCAGCTGGCCCCCATCTTCACAAAGATCTTCAACAGATAACTGGAGCTGTGCGAAGTCCCCTTATGCTTCAAATGCTCCACCATCATCCCCATCCCAAATAAACCCAAAATTACTGGACTTAGTGACAACAGACCTTTGGCTCTAACGTTTGTGGTCATGAAATCATTTGAAAGACTGGATTTGGCTTATCTGAAGGGCCTCCACTGGACTCTTACTGTACCCCCTGCAGTTTGCTTACAGAGAAAACAGGTCTGTGGATGATGCATTTAACAGGGGACTGCACCAGGGACTTATGTGAGGATCCTGATTGTAGACTTCAGCTCCGCTTTTAACACCATCCTGACACCCTTCAGAATAAACTGACACAGCTCTCCATCCCCACCTCTGTCTGTCAGTGGATCACTAGCTTCCTGACAGACTGGCAGCAGCTAGTGAGGCTGGGAAAACTTTCATCCAGCACCCGTGCGATCAGCACTGGAGCTCCTCAAAGCTGTGTTCTCTCCCCACTGCTCTTCTCCCTGTACATGAATGACTGCACATCTAAAGACCCCTCCGTCAAGCTCCTGAAGTTTGCAGATGACACCACACTGATTGGCCTCATTCAGGATGGTGATGGAGACAACGAAGAGACAGGAGGTTAAGGAGCTGGCTGTCTGGTGCAGTCTTTACAACCTGGAGCTTAACACGCTCAAAACAGTGGAGATGATCATGGACTTTCTGGTTCAGCTCAGCTACCAAATCTGACCTCAGAAGACTACAGAGGGTAGTCCGGACTGCTGAGCAAATCATTGGTACAACTCTCCCCACTCTCCAAGAACTGTACTTATCCAGAGTGAGCAAATAGGCTGGCAAAATCACTCTGGACCCCTAACACCCAGCACACTCCCTCTTTGAACTGTTACCGTCTGGTCGACGCTACAGAGCTCTGAGGACCAGAACGACCAGACGCAGAAACAGTTTCTTGCCCAAAGCAATCCATCTCTTGAACACTTGACATTAAACATGGGACACACAACGCTATTATACAATAATTTATTCACCACACATTGGTTCAAATTTCATTTAAAATTTGTCATGACAAAAAAAACATGTCAGACCTCACACATTGTTTTTATTGTATATTGTGTTTTTGCCATTTTGTACATTGCCTATTTGTATATTTGTATATTGTTCTTTTGTTGTCTGTGTCCTGTCCTGTTGCTGTCATTCTGTTGCACTGTGGAGCTTCTGTCACTATAACAAACTCCTTGTATGTGTAAACATTCCTGGCCAATAAAGCTCATTCTGATTCTCATTCTGATTCTAATATATATTTTCAGGAATCTGTTAATCTTTATGAGTTTACCCCACAGTCATCACCCCTATGGAGAAGTGTTAAGCAAACTCAGCAAGCCATGACCTCATGCTACAGAATTATGTCAGACACTAAATCTCATGAGGTAGTGTTAGTACATCCATTATACATTTTCCTGAGAAGCACAACACCATATTACAATATAACAAATTAAGGATAAAATCTAGGAGTTCAGCTGGATATTTGAGAGGGAGGACAGATCCATACCATGTAAACATGCTCCCTCTCCTCTACAGTGAGGTATAATTATGAGGTCTTGCCTTTTCCATGTGTGTTACATGATTGATTGTCCCTCATCTTTGCTGTACTGAAATAGTTATGCTTTTTGACATAACGGGTCAGAAACTATTCTTACACAAGCAGTCATCCTTGACTGTCTGTGCAGATTACCTCTGATGCACAAGAGGATATAAAATATTTTCTAGATGTTTTAAAAGGCATGATACTGGGCATACTAGCAGCAAATCTTCATGAAGAATGAGACTATATTGTCTGTTGTCTGATACCTTGTGCATAAAAAAACCTCATGTATTTCTTATTTTAGCTTTTAGATAATGCAAGACTGCATCTCTCATGTATAATCCAACATATTTTCTCCTCCCTTGAAATTTTGAATGCAATGCTTTAATTTTTAGATAACATACTGTTACTTTATGGCCACATTAGTGCATAGCCTATATAGGATGATACATTTGCATCTGTTGCCGTGTAATGCCTGTAAGCCTTTTTTCAAATCTTGATTTTTTTCTCTCCAGTTTGAAGCTGCCCCCTTGTGGTCAAAAACACTTCCATTGTGTTGTAGTTTACATTTTTCGGTCCTGATTTATATTCAATTTTTGTTGTGAACCCATGGTTGCTTCGCAAGTTTCACTGTATTGGGCCTGCCAGTTCCTTCTGGGATGCTTGTTGGAGATCTAGCACCCAGTTATGGCCCTGCGGTCTTTCCTTGACGTGACTAGCATACAAAACTTTTGTATAATAAAGTCACTGAAAGCAAACAACAGTCCTACTTTTATCAAGGGCATGATTCTCTAAGGGTGCTGTGTTGCTGTGCTCCAAAAACATTAGGATTGCTGTTGGTGAAATAAAGGTTAATGCCACTGAGCAAACAAACAAACAGAGCTTTTCTCAGATCACATTCACAGTCAATCACTTCATTGTGGCTGGGGGAGGGCCCTCTTGGGTCTGATTCAGTTGTGGCTAACAGAACGAGAGGGAGTCTGATGAACAGGCCTTTGATGGCCTTGTGGCTCACGGCTCCATCATAACTCTTCTGAACACCTCCCTCCTCCCATTACTCTGCTGCATTACCTCAGCCCATTCCCTCTCTCCCTTCAGCCTCAAAACCAAATTTCACTCTTACTCTCTTCATCCATCCATCACCATGAACACCTTCTGGACTTCCAAAAGGGGGAGAAAAGTCCCAAACCACTAATTCTGTGTTTACACTTTTATTTCCCTTTCAAACCTAAAATCAATGCATCCTGACAATGCCAAGCAGGGAAATCTCCAGGGCAACTGAGCTGTCGATAGACTGAGTATCTTTTTCTCTAAAACCGAGGATGTGCCAGTAACCACTATGCATTTTATCTGACTATGAAAGTTAGATATATATTTATATATATATACATATATATATATATATTGTTGAGAAATATATACAATTATATATTATATATGACATACAAGAGCCTCTTGGGATACTTTTCGAGTGAGAGCACAATGTTTACCTCTCTTCCTCCAAGGAGGTGGAGGCGGAGCAGCCCCAATTGTGTTCCAGCTCCTTATTCGGGGAATGTCACTTCTTGTACTCGTCAGAGTCAGAGTGACGCTCCCGGGCCGAAGACGGATCTGCGGATCGATAGTCTTCGGCCAGAACGCCCTGATGCCAATGGTCCAGGGCCTTGAGGGCCGGCCCTTCTGGGGAAGAGCAGTGTACACCGCATTACACGGTGCCCGTCTCTCCTCAGTGCCCTCAGGAGATCAGTCTGCTAACACTGCCAGTGTTCTAGGGCGCAGCGGTCTCTAGCGAACGCTTCTCTTAGTCTCTTCCGCCCAGAAATGTAGCGGAGCTGGGAGGCTCGCCACCCCTTTGGGGGTCTCTAGAGCAGCTAGATCGGCCGTCCCCTGCCGGTCCTCTGCTCCAGGGCACCGAGCTAGCCGCTCTAAGTACACCAGAGGCCAGTCTCAAGAGACTGGTTTCCTTAGTAAGTCATCTGGCGGTGTGGGAGCCCTTGCCAAGCGTGTCTTATTGGGTCCTGCCTGAGCAGACTCTGGTTCTTTAGTCTTCCTAAGAGATGACGCGGGTCTGAGGACCGTCGTTTCCAATAGGAGGCTTCTAAGGCAGTCCTGATGCTACAGCCCAGGACTTATGAGGGCAGGCCCCTCTGGGGAAGAGCGGTGTACACCGCATTACACGGTGCCCGTCTCTCCTCAGTGCCCTCAGGAGATCAGTCTGCTAACCCTGCCAGTGTTCCAGGGTGCAGCGGTCTCCAGCGAGCATTTCTCTCAGTCTCTTCCGCCCAGAAATGTAGCGGAGCTGGGAGACTCGCCACCACTTCGGGGGTCTCTAGAGCAGCTAGATCGGCCGTCCCCTGCCGGTCCTCCGCTCCAGGGCACCGAGCTAGCCGCTCTAAGTACACCAGAGACCAGTCTCGAGACTGGTTCCCTTAGTAGAACTATTCGGCAGCATGGAAACTGCTGCCAAATGTGTCTCGATGGGTCACGCACACTGTAGAACAAGGCTATGTGGCGCTCTGCCGCAGCCTTTCTACGGGGTCACTCCCATGCTGGTGGGTCCCGAGCAGGCTCTGGTAATGGAACAAGAAGTGAGCACTCTCCTGAGGGAGGAGACCATCGAGGTGGTCCCTGCTCTAGACAAAGAGTCCGGTTCTACAGCCGCATACTTCATTGTTCCTGGGAAAGGGGTTGCGTCCTTCTTAGATCTAAGCTAACTGAACCGCTCAGTCACACGACTGAAGTTCAGAAAGCTCTCTTCAAGCACGTGTCTCACACTAGATCCGAGGACTGGTGGTCACGAGCGATCTAAAAGATGCATACTCCTTCCCCATCACAGGAAGTTCCTGAAATGTGCTTTGGGGGCAAAGCGTATTAATATCGGGTTCTTCCCTTCGTGGCAATATAGGAGCAGCCATCCTGTCGAGGCAGACATCCAGCTCCACTGGGGCTGGATGCTATGGTACAATCGTGGCTGAGGTTTCGTCTGTACGCCTTCCCCCGATCGCTCAGCTCCTGGGAGTTCTAGAGAGAGTGCGCATGGATGGGGTCCTTCTATTGAAAAACCCTGTTCTGGCCGGGCCGAGTATAGTTCTCTGACCCGATTTCTCTCCTCGATGGCTCTCCATGGGGGATTCCCGTCAGGAGGGATCTCCTCTCACTGGCAGCGGGCATGATCTTTCACCCCCGCTCGGAGTTGTGGAAACTGTGGGTGTGGCTCCCGAGGGGGCACAACTCATAGCCTCTGGTCTCTCAACTGAGGTTGCTGAGACCATCCTCCAATCTAGAGCTCCCTCAATAAGGAAACTGTACGCCCTGAAGTTGAGACTCAGGGTGCGGAGACCGCCTGCTTGATCCAGTTAACTGCCTGTTTGGTACAGTGCTGGAGTTCTCGCAGGCCTGTTTCTCCGCAGGGTTAGCCCACTCCACCCTGAAGGTCTACGTGGCGGCTATAGCGACCTACCACGCCCCTCTTGGTGGCCTTTCAGTAGGCAAAACTATCTATTTTAGACGTTTCCTCCGGTGGAGGCCAGGGTGCTTATGCTAAGTAGTGGATCTGGATGCTCTCCTATGACCTCGAGTCCTCTGATCTCCCCTCGCCTTTGGGAATCAAGGCTCACTCAACTTAAGGTATGGCGGCCTCCAAGGCCTTCTGGCAGGTGTACCTGTGCAGGACATCTGGGACACTGGTGGGTGGTCTACGCCCCTAACTTTCCAGGTTTTACGACCTGGCTCTGCGAGCCACTCCTGGCTTGTCTATTCCCTTGCCATAGCTGTGCATTCCACACACTAAGCAGGGATTTGCAAGTATGGCGGCGTGGACATCTCGTTCCCCATAGCGTCTCGACACAGCTCGATGTGTATACACGTAACCCGGGACGCTGCGTCGCAGGGCCATACTTCCGGCATCCCTACTAGAGCTATGCTTCATTCCTGGAAGCTGGCGCCGGCTGCACATCACGTGCTTTTAAGCATCCTGGTCATGACGTCACCGCACCTGACGTCTGGCCGTCAATTTTGACTGATTACACATATGATTCAGAGCTGGACAACGCTGATGGCGTTCCCCATAGCGTCTCGACGCAGCGTCTCGTTCCCTCGGGGAACCAGGGTTACATACGTAACCCGGGACGTTCTCTTCTTACATTTTGAAAAACTCTAAAAATGTACCTATACACAAATCACTGTAGATTCCAACTCTTATTACTTTTCACATAAATACTGGTTACAGGGGCAGATTATCAGTTAATTAAGATTCAGATGCATGGTTCCTTGCACAATACTACAATGCCATGACCTAAAAATATCCTTCTGGTGTTGTAAACCTGCTTGGTAGCTCACCTGGTACAGCATGGCAGTAGCAATGCTGAGTGTTTGGGTATGAGTCCTGTAAAATAAGCGAGTCGTGATACAAATTCTCAAACACTTGTAGAAGCAAGCTAATTGATGAATTACTTCATCAAATTTGTTTTTGTTATAGTTAACACTATCAATCAGACTCAGTGTAGGTGGTAAAATATGTTATTTTCAAACATGATGGAGTATTAACCTTTTAGTGCCACTCGCTGGACATTTCACTTCTGAACTGCCACAATATGTATGACAACCAGTAAAAAAAAAACATTGCAAGATTCAAATTCATTAGATTAATAAATCTCAACACTCTTTTAGCACCACTTGTTGAAAGTGGTCATAACCAAAATCTTGCCACAGGCACATTTTTATAACAAGGCTGGGTTGAATTTCTTGCATTTCAGTCAGTTTTTCACACAAAGTATGGTGCAAAAGTCATACAGGCTACATTTGTGTTGCTTTTTTGACTTCAATTGACTGAAGTGATGACACTGTCTAAACTATCATTTACACATGTTAAACAGCGAGGCCAGCACAACAGTTGTTCTGCATTAATCCTAATTTGAACAAACAATGAATTGAACATGCTGAAACCTTAGTTGTAGTTGTTTAAACCCTATAAATTTAATAAGTTGAAAGAATAAAAAAAAAAAACATTTAAAATAGCCCCAAACGGTGGAATCCACAGCTTGAGCATGTTTTAAACTCGCCCTGGGAATAAGTTCAAGTGGTCCTGAGCCAAAGAAATTCCAGAAGATTCATTTTCTGTTCGCTTCACTCAATCTAACTTGCGGGAAAAGATTGCTGAACTGTGGCCCATTATTCACTAAAAGGTTATATCTGGTTTATTTCTGTAACGTTGACTATGCAGAAACATACTTTTAGAGTAATACATATTTTTATTTTATTCAGGTGGCCTTATTTCCAGCTGCTATTGGAAATAATATTTTTCATGTTCTGGTGTATGATGTTGCTATCTCTTTCCCTTTACTCTACAGGTACATCTCCTTTCTTGTTTGATCTGGCGTCAGGCCCATTGCTCATCAGTAGACCAATCCAACTTCTCCACCGGGGTTCCTGTCCCCCTATTCAGCTTGTGAAAACAGGAAATGATCTGTCTTTAGAAACACCAGTGGACCGCAGAGGCGTCTGAGTCGGCCTTCACCTGGCCACATGAGACTTTAAGCTCTGGACGATATCAATGTGTCATCAATGCATATGTTAAACTATATCTCAGAAAGGCAAAGCAACCAGAACTCACCTCTTCTGTTAGATTATGTGTTGGCTTGAATCCATCACACATCTTGAATGCTTCTTGATTCTTCTTTTTGTGGCTCTACATGGCCCGGTTGGTCCTCCATTGTGTCTGTGCCCATCTGATGGCGGCTGCATTCTGGAGGGTGTAATGGGTCAGCTCAGGTGTTGAAGGACAGGCGGCAGTTTACAAGCGCTCGTCGTTTGCTTAACCCTTTGATTAGGGTGTAGGAATGTCAGCTATGGGGGGATTTAGCGGTCCCGACAGCATCGTTTGACACCTCAGCAATCTGTCACGGCAAAGTGGCGAAGAACTAACAGTCTGCTCGCTCTGGACACAAAGGTGGCTCGCTTGCTCAGGGCCCATTCTGTCCAAAAATGTAGCTCCTTTATATCTTTTTCTTCTGCCATGTGTAAATATTGCGTCTATGGAGCGACGTGACTCAAACAGAAAATGCTGAATAGCTCTGTGAAAGAAAAAGAAAGACTGGATTCCAGAGGCAGTAATAAACCGTGTTAATTTTGGCAGACATTTTTTTATTTAGTCTTAGTCTTTATCTTGAGACGATAGACGATAATAGTTTTAGTCACAGTTTAGACATTTGAATCTTTCATAGTTTTAGTCGATGAAAAGTCATTGCATTTTAGTCAACTTTTAGTCATTATTTTTAGTCAAACTTCCATTACCAACATTTAATTTGGTAGCTGTTTTATATGTAGTATTCAAACAAAAATAGTCATACATTTTTCTCTCTTAAGACCAAATCAATCACGCTTATGAGAAATTTTAATCAAGGATTGAATTTGGAAAAACTGGAATACATTTAAATATTTTGGTAGTGATACAAATTAAACTAATTTTTCAGATACAGTAGGTTTACAAGTATACATTTAACATCTTTTGTTGGTTAACGTTGATGACACAGATAATAAGTAATGCTGTCCCTTTAAGACGTAAGGTATGTATGTAATACTGACAAATATTCACCCATCAGTTTACGCTCACTTAAGCCATAACCGACTGTATTTACATGAGATACTCTAGAACACGATAGACTTTGGACTGCTGTGTTTGTCTTTGATCACTGAGCACTGAGAACTGATCACGCACTGTATGAGAACTGAAGAAGTGAAGCGTGCGCGAGAGAGAGCGCTTCTATCAGCGTGATTCCGCCTATCCTGCCTTCACTAACTTTAAGTTAATCGACAACGAATTGTGACTCCCGGGAAAAACAGGACGTCTGGTCACCCAGTCCCTAATCCTTCGGGTGCTGAGGCCATTGTTTCAGATTGCTAGTTCGTGTTTTGGTAGCCCATCTGTCCACTGATGCTGCCACACTGAGACTCAGGGCTGGATTAGTACTCGGGCATACCGGGCATTTTCCCGGTGGGCCGACGCACTTAAGCGGCCGACAGAATGTTTAAAAAAATGTTTTGCCATCATGCAGGCCTTGCAGGGACAGCGAGCAACCAGTGGCCCATTGGTTTGTCTCCTGTATTGACAGTGTAAACCACCCAATCACAAAGCGCTATAGATGGAGCGATGAAGTATTTGCTCCGCCTACACAAAGATCGCTTCACACCAACTTCTTCCTCGTTGGCTTTTCCCACATTTTCACAGCAGCTTTGTCAAGTACAGGCTTGCTCTGTGGTGAGTGATGCGGGTCAAAGAGCCAGGCAGGAGGAGGAGAGAAGAGCGGTCGAATCGGTAAAGTGCTTAAAAGGGACTCGGAACGGAGGCAGGCATGTAACCTTTCCTAATGTGTGTGCACGCCACGAGTGTATAATAGGCAAACACTTTTTAATAAAACCTAAATTCTTCCCCCGCGATTTTTTTTGTCACGTCAAGTGTATTTATAGAGGTTTCCATGGGCCAATGCAAACCTAGATAAAAAAAAAAAAAGACACGATATTGTCGGACCTAACGTTTTATTCTTATCCAAAACAACTAGATGCAATGATAGGCTACATATCTACAATTTTTTTTAAATAATTCTCTTCTGCTCACCAAGCCTGTATTTATTTGATCCTAAACACAGCAAAAGCAGTATTGTGAAATATTTTTACTATTTAAAATAACTGCTTTCTATTTGAATATATTTTAAAATGTAATTTATTCCTGTGATCAAAGATGAATTTTAAGCATCATTACTCCAGTCTTCAGTGTCACATTCAGACATTATTCTAATATGCTGATTTGCTGTTCAATAAACATTTTTACATATTTACATATTATTATTATTATCAATATTTAAAATAGTTGAGTATTTTTTTTGGGATTCTTTGATGAATAGAAAGGTCCAAAGATCAGCGTGTATCTGAAATAAAAAGCTTTTGTAACATTATACACTATAGGGTACAACGGGGCTAAAGGCCCCGCTTAAGAATAAAATTGCTATTCACTGTGCCTAAAATGTATAATTGCAGAAAAAATTATACGTTGTGTTGAACATTAATGGAGCAACAGATTTTGTGTGAAAATACATAATTCAAGCTGTTCATTTTGTTTAAAATCTTATAAATGTATGAGGTGGCAAGAGGGGCCTTTTACTCTACACATGGGTTCGTTGAAGGACGGTTCGTTGCCGAATATTTTTCATCGTAGTTTTCGCCAACGAAATTAAAACTAGTAATAAATGACTCAAAATAGCTCAATCAGCTAAGCTTGGGGCATCGAGTTTATTTTTTTATTTGAACTAACATCATGAACATTGTTACAAAGGATGAGGTGTTTAAATAACATAGCAAATAAAATTTGAATCAGGCAAACAAGTTCAATACCATTAATGTTACTTTAGCTACAATCTTCTTTAATTCAGAACATATTGATGGTTCTGAGCTAATAAAAAAATGTAAAACAGTTCTTTTCTCTGGAAAGCAATTTTAAACACTAAATTACAGTATTTGGAGTGTGATATGAAACATGCCATTCTGCAGCTTTCCAGACAGTTTATGGATTTACAATAAAAGTACCACTTTCGAGTAAAATGCTCCATGCTGTTGTTACTTGATGGAAGACAGTAGTAGTCTTGCATACAGGGACAATCTACTAGAAGAGTATTATCAGACTTTTTTTGATGAAAGATAGGAATTCTGATGCTATTCAAATGGCTTTTGTGAGCATTCCAGGAAGTAAGCTAAAAATAGCCTCTTTACAATCCTGCCAACTCAAAATGTCTTACAAAAAGAACATTTACAAAATAATGTATTTTTCCCCCACAAACCAAAATATTTGTACCAACAGAATTTATTTACATTTGTAAAGTCCAGCAACACTTCACAATAAGGTCCCATTAGTTAAAATTGGCTAATGCATTAACTTCACATAAAGCAATACATTTTTTTACAGTATTTATTAATCTTCAGGTGTTAATCTAATGGCTCAGGTCCATTAATTAATATAATACAAGATACAAATACAACTTTGGATTTAAATAATGTATTAGCAATGTTGAAATAAAAATTAACAAAGACTAAAAAAATGATTCAGAAACATTTTTATTTGTTAGTTTATTTAAACTGATGTACTGAACAAATGTTAACAAATGGAACCTTACTGTACATAGTTACCAAAAGTCTTTATGGCTCGCTCACACAGTGGATGGAATGGAAAAGATGCGGTTTTAACTTCACTTGGCTTAATAACAAGCACACAATGCTATAAAAGCAGCAAAAACTAGCGTAACAGTCAAAGACGTCCTTTTAACAAATGTTTATATGTGAAAACAGTTCAAAGTGGCTTATCGACATTGAAATGCAGTCTGTGTGAACCGGTTTCCTGACATTTTATCCTACCCATCAGATTTTCCTATCTCGGCGTACTGCACATATCAATGTTGCATCCTTTTTCTCAAGCTGAACAACAATATTTAGTCTATCTGCATTACTGTAAGGGTAGGTTTAGGGTTGGGGTAGGTGTAGACGTTAATAAATCACAATCTAATAGGCAGAACAAATATTTATTGTTGGTTTCCAGTATTAGCTGTATCCCTTCTATCCACAACCACAATGAATATAACATGTAATTACTGTATGTGCATTACTGTAAGGGTAGGTTTAGGTTTGTGGTAGATGCACATTAATAAAACATAATTTAACAGGAAGCATTTTTCGTTGTCAAATTGTACTACCCACTGTTTTATTTGGAGGTAGCAAAATCTGACAGGGTAGGACAAATCAACAGAACACCGGCCCTACGATTGCTACAAATTAAATTCATGTAAAAATGAAACTCAGATGCTTTTCTGACTCCATCAAAGTGTTTCCTTTAAATAATACAGTAATTCAGAATTATTAAACAATTTTGCAAACCTATAGTCTTAGGTTTAAGGATACATTTATAGTAAGTTCATCCAAGTTTGTCGGTAAGAGTAACACTACTTTAGACAAGAGCTGCAACATACAACTGCAAAACAATCTTAATATGACAAATCCTCATAAGACAATATGGTTTGAATCAATTAAAACATTATTATATGTATTATACTGCACCAGTACTGTATGTGCCATTGGCATTACTCCATCAGTTCTAACGATGATTAATATTAGATCAATATTTTTATGGTATTAACTTTAATAGCTGTGATCTTTGGCATGGTTCAAAGCCAATAATAATATGCAGTTTGCACAATCAATACAAATAGGGCTGAAGGATGGATGTGCTAGTCTTTGCCGAAATGTCCCTTGTAAATAGCACTGTAAGTCACCGTTAATGCTGCATGCTTCACTTTGACAGGAATAATGTACACAATAAAAAATAATGATAATAATAATATATTGGGATAAAAAAAGCATAAAAATGTGAAGTAAAGTATCACAACCCAAATATAATTGTGCAACACGTTTGTATTAAACATTAATAGGTCCTTTTAGGATATTGAAGGACATTCAAGCTGCTTTAAATTCACTTGGAGACTCGAAAGCCAGATGAGCACGGGCCAAATGCTAGGCGACGAAACCCAGTCCACTACCATCAAAGGTGATGTGCCTGCCTCAGCAGTCCACAGGTCCTGACTGACAAGTGAATGGCACTTAAATTCATACCTCTGATATTTAAAAATAAAAGCCCAGCCAAGTCAGCTCCTGCCCTAAATTCCCAAAGAGCATGCCATCTCCCATGTAGTCCCACAAAGGTGATAGGACAGCCTTCTATTCACATGATTCCTGTTTCCTGGAGAGCTGTTATCTCAAAAGAATGCTACATAATCCACATGGCAAGCACCTAACCACTTATACAGTGTTACTTGATAATGTCATGGGCCAAAAAGTAACACTTCACCAAAATGTAAGCCATTTGAGGAGAACTACGAGAAGTCGGCCGGTCGAATCATCATGACAGTGGATCGGAGAGAGTAACTGGGGCCTTTGAAATAGTGCCACTTGATTCCATTGAATTTTCCGACATGCTGCCCTTGTCTGTAGTACATCCCGTTCAGGTTGGATGGGCCACAGGCATCGTACCACCATCCTAAAACAAAAACATTTACAATTGAGAACAACTGATAATACAGTCATGTAGATTCAATATCACATTATATTGAAAGAAAGTAAACAAATGCAATACCACACAACATAAATCATTTATACATTGTAACATAGTCATTTTAATTATTGCACTTTTCTTTAAAAAAAATACAGATCACATAAAAAGTCACTTCTGGCCAGGCTTACAGCTTTGCGTAAAGTAGGTTTCTAATGAAACTAGATGCATAAAACATTGCTTGTACTTCTTTGATACTATTTTGGTTTATTATTTTAGATTATCAACTATTTGTATTGCTGAAAGTCTAGCTGTGTGTTTGTCAGGCTATGCAGGCAGCTTTGAAACTGGATCCAAAAGTATGCAGGTGCTATGTGGTCACTGTGGTATAGGTGAGGAGTGAGTGGAACGATAACCTTTAAGGTATTTAGGGAAAGTGAATATATACACTCACCGGCCACTTTATTAGGGACAGCTGTTCAGCTGTTCAATTGCTTGGTAACACAAATTGCTAATCAGCCAATCACATGGCAGCAACTCAATACATTTAGGCATCTAGATGTGGTGAAGATGCCTTGCTGAAGTTCAAAACGAGCATCAGAATGGGGAAGAAATGGGATTTAAGTGACTTTGAATGTGGAATGGTTGTTGGTGCCAGACGGCTGGTCTAGGTATTTCAAAAACTGCTGATCTACTGGGATTTTCACGCACAACCATCTCTAGGGTTTACAGAGAATGGTCTGAAAAAGAGAAAATATCCAGTGAGCGGCAGTTGTGTTGACGAAAACGCCTTGTTGATGTCAGAGGTCAGAGGAGAATGGGCACCATCTCTTAACGCACAACACGTCGAACCCTGAAGCAGATGGGCTACAGCAGCAGAAGACCACACCGGGTGCCACTCCTGTTAGTTAAGAACAGGAAATGGAGGCTACAATTCACACAGGCTCACCAACATTGGACAATAGAAGATTGGAAAAACGTTGCCTGGTCAGGTCTGATGAGTCTCAATTTCTGCTGCGATATTCAGATGATAGAGTCAGAATTTGGCATAAAGAACATGAAAGCATGGATTCATCCTGCCTTGTCTCAACGGTTTAGGCAAGAGGTGGTGGTTTAATGGTGTGGGGGATATTTTTTGGCACACTTTGGGCCCCTTAGTACCAATTGAGCATCGTTTAAACGCCACAGCCTCCCTGAGTATTGTTGCTGACCATGTCCATCCCTTTAAGACTAAAGTGTACCTTAGCCATCTTCTGATGGCTACTTCCAGCAGGATAATGCACCATGTCACAAAGCTAAATCATCTTAGACTGGTTTCTTGAACATGACAATGAGTTCACTTTACTCAAATGGCCTCCACAGTCACCAGATCTCAATCCAATAAAGCACCTTTGGGATGTAGTGGAACGGGAGATTCGCATCATGGATTTGCAGCCAACAATTCTGCAGCAATTGCGCGATGCTATCATGTCAATATGGACCAAAATCTCTGAGGAATATTTCCAACACCTTGTTGAATCTATGCCACGAAGAATTAAGGCAGTTCTGAAGGCAAAAGGGGGTTCAACTCGGTACTAGCAAGGTGTACCTAATAAAGTGGCCAGTGAGTGTATATATATATATATCTGTCACTGTGCACACAACAGGGATGAACAAGGAACACGGAGACGAGGATGTAACTCAAAATAACAGTCTTTAATGAATCTAAACAAGGCAAGACAAGGGAGGGCAGACACACAGGAACACTGGGGAGTAACGAGTAGACCAGACGAAATCAAACTGAACAGATAGAATTATAAATACTTAGGATAATCATATCCAATAACTAAAACACAGCTGGACGGAATTAACTAATAATCAGACTCAACGAGGACAGGAAACAAACCAAATAAGGATACAAGAGGCGGCAACACAAGACACACTGACAATATACAGTATATATATATATGCTTAAAGGTAACAAAGTAAAGAGGATGTGCCAAACATATGCTTAACATAATTTTTAATAACAAATGTTTGAGTTTAAAAAGTCTCTTCAACGGATTTTGAAGTGTTACTTGTGTTAATTAATTACTTGTGTTACTTGTGTCTTGGCATGCACTTTTAATAAATAGCATGTGCATGTACTGAGGGATGACCTAATATGATGGGCTTGAACTTAAAAAAGTAATCACCCAAAATGTCTCTGTCATGTCATCATTTACTCATCTTCATATCTTTTAAAAGTTGTATGTTTTTCAGAGGAACACAAAAATAGTTATTTACAGTAAAACGTTCTTGCTGTTTTTTCCTTACACAATAAAGGTGAATGGTGACCAAGGCTAAAAACGCAAGATTTTCAGTTCAACAACTTAAATTTCAGTCTGCTCCCTCACACAAAGCTATCATACTGTTTCATAGGAGTCAAAATATAGACATAAAAACTAATATTATAATGTTTTTTTATCTTGAAAGACCTCGTTCCCCATTTACTTTCATTGTAGGCAAGAAAGAAGCATGAACCTTCTTCTTCTCATGAAACTTGTATGGGTTTGAACCACATGAGAACAAAATAAAGTACACTTAAACCTGGAGTACTGTTTTGCTTGCAAATCATTATCAATTGTTATCATTTAGCTTTAAGATCCTCAGATGTTCTCCAAAAGTCACTGTGGTGTTATTTTGGTATTATTTATAATAACGTTTAGTATTATTTGAATTATCTTTTATTGATATATTTTCTGTTTTCATTATAATTAAGTTTTAGTAATTTTGTTATGTGCTTTGTCATTTTTTATTAGTGAGTTTTATTTAATAATTTTAATAAATTCTGAATTGAAAATTTAGTTGAAGTCTTTGTCTAGTTGTTGTTTTTCATCTAAAGGTTTTTCAGTGTTTAAGTGGCCAAAACAAATAAAAAAATGAATCTTAGTAGTTGTAGTTAATAATATCAACACTGAGTCACTGTACAACTTTTCAGCGCATTAAATAAAATTAGTCTGGCCTGTTCATTCCGTTAGACACGTATACACAAAATGTGCCCACAGAGTGCTCGTCTCATTCCCATGAAGAACTTGATCTTCACTTCACAAGCTCAAATGCCAGAGAGATCTGTGACATTTTAACAGCCGTCCATGAGCCAAATATTCTGCCCTTTGTCACGGCTCTCACTGACACAGTAAACTGATTGGATGCTGATTCCACTTGTAACTATGCCTTTGCACCTCAGACCGTTAGCTCGGTTGTCTCTAGGGTATGTGTTTTATAAGCTTGTCAACCACACTGCATAACAATAAATGAGGTAACAGAATGATAAAAGTTTGATTTTATGATATAAACCAGAGCTGGAACCAATATATCTTTCATTAAAGCACTTACGCTACAGAATTTAAAGGGTTCTACTTCGAGACTGACATTTTCAAACATTTCTGTACAGTTTTTTCATTAAAAATCTTTCAGTACAACACTACCCTGTTTTATTAATTGCATTGCCCAAATCCCCTTGCATATACAGCAGATGTATGCATGTCATCCTACTGTAAGGTTCACATTTATTCTCATCCTGATATTAAATATCTCAGAGATGAATCACTGTCAGGGTCTCATTTAGCATTTGGCTACCAAGGACGGAGAAGGTGACGGCAGATTCGGGTGGACAGGATTTCTCTCGATGTCTGCTTTATTAAATGATGCACAGTGATTTGAGACCTAAGAGCTTCCTGTATGAAAAACAAACGTTGTCTGTGGTTTGCATCCACTAGGAGTGATTGTGGGAGTCCTATACAGACCTACAGATACTTGGTGTTCAGCCTATTCTGGTAGACTCCTCACAGGATGTGAAAGTCCACAAAGACCTCATTACTACTTGCTCAAAGCTTTATGCAGTTCTTTTGCCAAAAATAAAGCACGAGGTGGTCCTTTACGCAGCAGTTAGCTGTGTACATAGACACAGACAGTGTTTAGACTGGAACCTACTGTCTGCACACTTCACAAAGCCTTAATTCACAATGGGACAAGAGTGTATAGAGTGTAACTTACAGCAGCTCTTTAAGTAGTTTATTAGATTTTGCTAATGATATTTAAATGATAAATGATTATGTTGGGTTCTATTCTTAAGTTTTGCTGATGTAAATAAGTTACTGATTCAATCTCAACTCACTTTCGGATCTCCAAGTTATTCATTTTCAAAGTATCATTACTTTTCATACATACATACATAAAAAAATATATATATATATATATATATATATATATATATATATATATAAATAAAATCTGTAAAAAAAAATCTAAAATCTGTTCTAGGTCTAGGTCATCTCATCATGTGTCAACAGACATGTAAGTACAGTAAATGCAATAAGATTTGCATTTCATATTTACAAAAAAATTATCTTTAACATAAATGTTAAAATCATTCATATTTTATATGTTCCGAGTATTCGCTGCACTAGCTGCATAGCATTAAAAAAAGTATATGTCTACTTCTCCAGTTGTAATAATCTTTTATTCTGCATGTAATGGCAGTAACATCTTGAGGATCAAGGCTAGTGTATCCCAAGAACAAAAACAAGCTTGTACGGCTGGAATAGATTCATATATTCAGCAGGAGTGAGCTAAAACAGAGGATTTCTGCCTTACCCCCACAGAGCATCAGCGCACACTTGCATGTGCAGTTGTCATTGTCCATGTCTTTAGTGCTAAAGTCAGCGCCGTGGATTGCCAGACTGCTCTGTCTGCCTGCCGTCCCGCTGTGGCTCTTCAGGAACAACCTGAGACAGAGGGAGGACAGGGAAGAAGAGAGGGAATAAGAGCACAGAGAAAGGCTTTGTAAACGAGGAGGCCTTAGACAAGAGAAATTGCTGACAGAAAACATCCAAGAGTGATTTATGCAGATTACCTTCACACTCATGACCCATTCTTTATTGTTAGAATCAGTTTTTAAACATATTGGCCGGGAAAGCCCATACCATTTAATCCAGACACCAAAGCACACGTAGAAACCACACAGAGTGTGTAATTCAACTCCAGCCATCTACACTTGAGGATTTCAACCGCAAATTCAAAACCCTCACTTAATGCAGGCTTGGATTCAAATTCTTAATTTTATGCAGCACTGACGCCCAGAGTTTGGTGGTTGAAGGGCCTTTGATTTTCCCATCTTGCTTCATTGTGTCACCAATAGTTCTGCCAAGGTCTTAACCTGAGGGTTATTACCCCCTCTGACTTTTTTTTTAATCCAAAGTGTCATACTTAAAGCCAAAATACTATATTGCATGGACATGCCAGCAATGAAAGGAACACCAAATGAAACATGTTCAGCCCCTCAAAATAATTTCCTGAAAGTCATTGCCACAAATAAGATCCGACAATGGAGAGTGAGCTTTATAAATCTCTTCTAAGATGAATCTTGGAAAGCAACTTGGAAAATATATTTTTGGTTACACTTTTAGGGATGTCCAAAGAGGCCAGTGATGCAACAACAGGCTTTAGAGGTCAAATGTGTGATTTTCGTTCTTATTGTTAAGTGGAATTTTTTCTTTCTTAAATTTGTTGTTCCTCTCACATCATCCATCCCATAGACTCTCTTATAACAAGCTGTCTACTCATTTTAAAGCCACCCACATCAAATATCGGTTGCAATCTTTCTTCAGTGACATCATGTTCATTAAGATGAAGTGTTGTTGCGGACTCTAAACAAAGATAAATGAACTGGTTGTTTGTGGTTTCCAGATATGCTTGATGCCAAAACGATGTTTTAACAGCCATTTTATAAGACACAAATGCAATACTGATCGTACTCGTTCAGAATGATTGCATGCTTCATTTACTATACAGTTTCTGTCATACTAAATAAGATGTCAAACTTGTCAAGCTTCAGTTTTTATGAGGAAATAAACTTCCAGGACGTTCCCCAGAACTTGAACGGCAGACACAAAGGTGTTGCTGCATAATTTGACTTGTAAACTGCACATTACAATAAATATAGATCAATAGAATTTAACTTTTTAAATTATTTTTATGAAAATTGAAATCCCTTATTTCAAGAGAGACCTGTCCAAAATGCACGAACATTATACAAATGTGGGTAAATATACACTAAGCGTGTGACAAGTGTACATTAAAACACTGACACTGGCCAACATATAAAAGTTATTTCCAGAAAAAAAATTGTCTTATGCACATAATTATCAAATTTATGAGCTATAATTTAAAAGTGATTGAATATTAACAAATATCTTTCAAAAGTTAGGGTGAGGTAAGAATTTGTTTTAAAGTTTTTTTAAAGAAGTCTCTCTTGCTCACTATGGCTGCATTTATTTGATCAAAAACACAGTAAAAACTGAAATATTGTGAAATATTATTACATTTTAAAGCAACTGATTTCTGTTTTATTTTGACATGCAATTTATTCCTGAAATGGCAAAGCTGAATTTTCAGCAACCAAGAAACATTTGTTATTATTATTACATTTACATTTATGCATTTTAGCAGACGCTTTTATCCAGAGCGACTTACAGTGCATTTCGGCTATACATTTTTTGGCAGTATGTGTGTTCCCTGGGAATTTAACCCACAACCTTTTGCGCTGCTAACGTAATGCTCTACCACTGAGCCACCAGAATTAAAGGTATTAATGAAAACAGTTGTCAAACCTAATATTTTTGTATAAAGTGTGACACATTTCAAGATTATTTGATTAATAGAAAATTCAAAATAACAGCATTTACTTAAAAAAAAATATTTGGGAAACATTATAAATGTCCTTACTGTTACGTTTGATACATTTATTTAACTTTGTTGAATGAAAGTATGAATTTCGTAAAAAAAAAGAAAAAACTACTGACCCCAAACATTTGAACAGTCAATTGATCAAGTCCCTCTCACACAAAAACCAGGTGAATAAATACACACCAGCTCATCTCCAGTCATTCTAGTTTCTAGTAGGCAACATTCTTAAGTCTTGTGCGTTCAGTTACTATTGTCCCACAAATGGCATGTCATGCAATGGCCTTTGTTTAAATTTTGAGCTCAAGCATCTGCATGGCCAACACAGGATATTGTTCCGTATCCTCCTTCTCACCACTCAATGAACTATTGCTGAATCAGTCCAAGCCTTACTTGGAAAAGCTGTGATGAAAACTGAGAATGGAATGAGATTTATTTGGTGTTTCACAACAGCAGCCCGAGGGAAGTGTTCTGGTGTCTAGTCATTTTATTTTCCTAATCTGAAATTATGGCAGTTTGGTAATGTTCCTCACCGCATATATAGGTAGCACCTAGGATAGCAAAGTCCACTAAAGGAGGTAGACCTTTTTCATATTTGGCTCCCAAATTCTGGAATAGTCTTCCTGATAACATTCGGGATTCAGACACACTCTCTCTGTTTAAATCTAGATTAAAGACACATCTCTTTAGCCAAGCATTCATATAATGCATCTCACAATCTTGTACTGCCGTTATATCTGATCAAACGCACATTATTATGCGTTAGCTTGGGTTGAACTTCATCCAGGGTTGTTCCTGGATGGAACAACTGCTAAGTTAATTGTCTTTATTTGTTTATCTGTTTGTGTAACTAGGAATTACACAAGCTTCAGTCTGGATCCAACACTTAAATGATCTGAGATGACTGAACACCTGAGAAGAGATGATAACAACACCTTCCTCCTGAGGAGGACCTCAGAGGAAGCCAACCATCAGCGATTATACTGAATTAACCAAATTTTGCCATAAGCTAATTATATTGAGTTTCTACAATATAAATCTATTTTAGAAACTTAATTTCCTGTGAAGTTGCTTTGCAACGTAAAAAGCGCTATACAAATAATCTTGAATTGAATTGAATACATGATGTTTATTCTGAGTAAAAGTGGATGTATGGATATGTTTTTCCTAGTTAAAATTATGTTCATCAGATGAACATGCTCCAAAACCTAAACAATTATTCTGTAACACAAACTAAAAGAAGGCAGGAAGCAAATACACAGTCTGTTGACAGTACAGCAGCAAAAAAAAAAACCTGAGTGCTATAAGTCACACATGCCATAGGGGTTCATGCGTCAGAGCCCCCTGCCAAAGACTGAAAATAAAAAGCATTATATATCGCTTCCTTTCTGCGGCTGTGGGACATGTCAAAACCTTAGTGTAGTGTGATAAGCGTAAGGCCCACTCCTGAGAGGAACCCACGGTTAGCTCCTGCCGTGCGCCTTTAATTGGTCACATCCCATCTGAAACATGCAACGATCCTGCAGTGGTAATATTTCTTTAATTTGGTAATGTTGCTGTGGAATTTAGGATTTTAGTCTCTGGAAACATGAAATAAAACTCAACTTAATATACAGCATCTTAAAGATACTGTAATGACAGTTACTGTGCCCTTTTGCTGGCCCAAAACAGCGTAACATTTCATTTTCATCTAGGAGGTGAAACTGATAATTCACAGTTACTCCTTTTTGACCTTATCTGGATATAACATTGAGCAAATAATGTACAAAACTGGCTGTCAATAAAGGAGACCTTTGAAATTTGTCTGTGCGCCCTCTTGCTGACAGCACTTTGGAAGAACCATATGATATTGATAGTATACACTTTTAATGCTTCAGCAGAGTGTTCACAGCCTGCAGCGTGTGTGTGCCAAGACCTCCATACAAAATTCACACCAGATACAGCTGAAGAGATCTTTGCAAAATTTGTGGATTTAAAACTTGGCTGGACCAAAGATAATTTAATTTGCTTTCAAAAACAAACATATACTGTAGCACCAATTGAGTCCAGAACCTGAAAAGCAGGTATATCTTGCAGTTTGAAATCACTTGTGTCTTTTGCATATACTCAGTTACTCTTGGGACTGGATTGTGACATTAGTAACATTTCAGGTACAGTACACATGCTTTTACTGAAGCCATAAGGCACTATTTTAAAAATCAAGTGACCCTGGACCACAAAACCAGTCATAAGTTTTTTTTTTTATTATTATTGAGATGATACATCATCTGGGGCTGGTTGCATAAACTGTTTAGACTAGTCTTAAAAAGTTAGTCATCTAATGTTATTTCTTCGAGACTGGTCATACATTTTTTCATTCAGTTATGAAAAGGTAGATTGGTCTTATTTGTATTGGAAAAGTAAGACTGATTACTCCTTGGCAACTGCTAGTTGTTCAAACTAGCTATTGACAGTCTTAACATGGTGGCTAAGCTTATGCAACTGGCCCCTGAAAGCTGAATAAAAAAGCTTTCCATTAATGTATGGTTTGTTAGGATAGGACAATATTTGGCTGAGATAAAAAATAAATAAACTTGAATCTCAGGGTGCAAAAAATAAAAATAAAAAAATCTAAATATTGAGGAAATCACCTTTGAAGTTGTCCAAATTAAGTTTTGATATGTTTACGATAGATAATTTACAAAATATCTTCACGGAACATGATCTTTCCTTAATATCCTAATGATTTTTGGCTATTGCTACAAATATACCCATGCTAACTTATGACTGGTTTTGTGGTCCAGGGTCACAAATGAACATGTTTACTTCAGGTTCTTTCTCAGTTTCAAAGTGGTCCCGTCACTTGTTATTTACCAGGTCAGGTGATTCTTTAATCTGTCATTTTATTTTCCTAATCTGAAATGATGGCAGTTTGGTAATGTTCCTCACCGCAAATATGATGTTTATATTAAGTAAAAGTGTATGTATGTATATGTTTTTCCTAGTTGAAATCCCCCCCCCCCCCCAGTAACTTTGTACCTCATCCACTCTCCTAATTTAAAGCTTAATGCATATTTTACTCAGAATGCCCACACAAACACACACTCATGTAAATAAGATCATCATGGTCATCAGCATGTTCTGTTCTGGATGCTGGTTTCCCCACCAAACTTTTAAACTACTGTAGGCTAACCAGCAATACTTACTTGGTGAATCAGCTCTGCTGGGACAAATCAGCATGGACTGAGCTGATTTAAGCTGGTCTTCTCAGCAGGGATATACACACTCTACTCAATCAATATACAAAGCAGCCATGTAAACACAGGCGGAGTCTGGGTGTCTGTCAGTGCTGTGGGCATTGGCGCTGGGTCAGTGGCATTCAGCCCAGGAATATGAACAAGAGTGACCCCCCCCGGCATGACCCCATCCCAATGGGAAAACAAGGTTGCTTCAGAACTGTTAGGTCCCTTCAGAGACTCCCAGATACTAACCCCTATCCTCCATAACTTTACTTGTGTAGGTTCACCCTAGAAACAAAACACTGGGCTCCAGCTCACATAACACTCATGCAATAATAATAAAAAAATACTGCCTGCTGTAAAACTATAACATTATGAAAAAAAAATCTATACAATTCATTCTGAATTATTGCTAGATTTTTCAACTATTCCTTACATGGCTTATTAAAAAAGCCTAATAAAATGCTTCTGCTCGGCTGGAGATTGGTAATGTAATTTACAGTCACATTCAATATTGTGATGTAGAGCACTGTATAGGTGCCAAGCTAACTTTAGCACAGCATTGATGTTTTGAAGCAATTATGCTCAAGATCTATTTAGCTGATTGTACACTCCCTGAAAATAAGGAGCTTCAGAATTCATAAGTTGTGTAAACATGACTGTAATAAGAGTTGGCGTTTATCAGCAGCATCTGCAACAGCGCTCTCAAAATTGTTAAGAAATTTTATACATGACATAAATGGTGTAATGGGTGTTTTTTATTCATGTCAGCTTTCTCTTCTTTTTGCCCTTCTTAATTCTTCTTTCTCATGTTATGCTGTTTTAAAATACATAATTTTCTGTATTGAAGAAAATATTATATTAAAAGGATGGATACAATTACATAATAGTGAAGTAAAAAATATAGCACTTATACACAAAGATTCAGCAGTCTGACAGTTTAAACCATTTCATACGTATATATATATATATATATATACACATACATACATACACAGGCACACACACACACACACACACACACACACACACACACACACACACACACACACACACACACACACACACACACACACACACACACACACACACACACACACATATATATTTATACGAATGAGATCTTGCAGAGCAAATGCAGTGTATTTTATATTCTCCAATGTTGTCACTGCATATATATATCACAATGATTATGTGAATTATATCGAATGGATGCACTGTTTTGCCAGATCCACCGCAGTTGACATGAACTTCCATTGTGGCTGATGTAAACCAATTATTGTAAAATCCCCCATAAATCAAATGCTGTCCATTGTTCACCAGTCAAAACTAAATTGTGTGACTGAGACAGTGACCCTGTGGTCCACCCATGTCTAAAGTCAGTGTAGTGTCACAGGCATCGATCATTTTCACAATTGCTGTCTTGGTCTGCCTATTCAGTGCTCCTGAAACTAGTTGAATTTTCCATTGCATAAGCCTAAAAAGTTTGCATAGGGCAGATCTGTGGTCAGTTAGAACCACCGAGTCATATAACATTATTTTGTGATAGTGGTATATAACTATACTTGAGGTTTGGCAAAAGAATGCGCAAGACCTGGAAAAAAAAATTGTAATTGGAAAGGTTATTTGTTCCATGCCAAATTCTGATTTTCATCTTGTTTTAGTGTTTACACTAGAGTATATATCAGTCTACACGATTTTTTCCCCCTACAATATTATTGACTTAAATCCATGTTGTAGCACAAAGGTTAAAAATGCGCGCACACAAGAAACACCAACCTGAAATACAACACGTAAAACATATCACAAAATATTTTCTGATTATTTGGATTTTTATAATGTATAATTTATATACATTTGTCTTTTTTTGTATATTTTTTTCTGACATTCTAGTATATACTGTACTCTACCATGCCAAAAAAATATTTCTGAAAGTATCTAATGCTCACTAAGGCTGAATTTATTTGATAAAAAAATACAGTAATATTGTGAAATATTTGCACAATTTTAATTGTTTAATATTTAAAATTAAATAGAATTTATTTACTGTTAGTTTGGATTCATTTAAGCATCCTTGCTGAATAAAAGCAATATAATTTATTTAAAAATAAGGATGCAATTAAACATAATTACACCTAACTTTTCATCGGTAGTGTGCATATACTGTATAAAGAATATTATTGGAATAACAAATTAAAAGTTACTGACTTTTACTAAAGAATAAAAATGATCTCAATTTAGATGTAACATTAGAGATTTACTATTCAAATTATTACAGTGTCAAAACGAATATGCATTTGTAATATTGCTGTCTAATAATGCTGAGTGATTTGTTGGATCACACTTCTCACTCCCCTCATATACCCAAAATTATTGCCTTGGACCTTTGCAGAAACTTGGTAATGTCAAGAAAAAAAGGAGATGTCATTATTTGAAATTTATTGTTCTGGCATGGTATACATTCAGCCAATTGCTATTTGCTCACTTCAACCTTTACCCTGTATGTAGTTTGGAAATCATTAGTATTGAAAAAATTGAATACGCTTGACAGTTAGTCCTTTTTATGATTTAGGTTATGGGATTATGATCCATTATTTCTGTGTGCAATTACTGCTGTTCTAATACCAACTCTTTTCTAAACTAGCTTTCAATTTAAGCGAATAAAAGTGGCTGGCAATCAGACAAATATTTCCTGACAAATATAAATGCTTAAGTTCTAAATTATCCATTGTTGATTCATGCACACGCGCTTGGAATTTTAAAGTCCCTTTATGTGCCATAGACTATATGTGTGTATATACAGTATGTGTGCATGTATTAAGCACAACTGAATTCTGAAATGTGTGTCATCGCCATACTTCTTAAAGGGATATTTCACCCAAAAATATCTTTCTTTTGTTGAACACACAGGTTTGGAAAGACATGGACAAATAATGATGAGAGAAATTTAGTTTTTGGGTGAGCTTTGCCTGTAACAACCTTATAACCTACCTTTCCAATAGACTACAGCTGACTAAACCAGCACTAGAGAGCACAAACTATACTGGAACTACATAAAACTTCTAAAAACAGGCTGTAAACATTTTGCTGATGCTGCTAGGATTTAAAAGGCAAACATACTGGACAGACCTATCTGCATACTACATCTACCGGTTGAGCTTTTTATATACACAAACTAAAAAGGTTGTCAGGTCGGAATTTAAAGGTCTTATCTGAATTACAAGAGGTGGCAACCTCTTGCACTCTTTGTGTAGGGCCAAAGAAAGAGCTTGTTTTGGCCAGTATTCTAAAGAGGCAGTGTGTGATTACCATAGCATAACAGTTTGAGAGAACAAATCTATTTTTAGACATGAGAATGCTGATTAGATTCCTGAAACTCTTTACCAGCACAGGCCGCTATGGGCCAGCCAAGTGTGCAGGACACCACGGACCACAGCCCTGCTAAGATCCAAAAACTTTCAAGTTGAGAGCTCCTAAGTGTTCTCCTGCCTGTGCATGAACAAAAATGGTGTTTGACGTTTTTTTGTATTTTAAAATAAGAAATCGAAGTGGTTAACAGGGCTAAAAAAGTTTCGCATGAGAACTCTAATTCAACCCCAGATGGAATTAAAACAAATAGCATGATTCCTCCCCATAGCTTCACTCATGAAAAGCATTTAAAGATCCCAGAGAGAATAAAACTAGATGAATGAATGCAGGAATTTAAGAATAACAACACTTTCATCTTACCCATGATGTTCTCACAAACTAAATATATCATATTGGTTCATATACATTTCATATTTAAACATATATCTATAAGCGTTTTGTTTCTTTATTTCTTTTACTATTTATTTATTTATGAAGGACTATAAAGACTGGAGTAATGGCTGCTGAAAACTCAGCTTCGTCATCACAGGAATAAATTGCACTTTCAAATATATCGCAAATAAAAATCATATTTTAATTTGTAATAATATTTCACAATATTACTTTTTTGCTGTATTTTCAATCAAATAAATTCAGTCTTTGTAAGCATAAAAGGCTTCTTCTGAAAATATTTTGTACCGAACCCAAACGACAGAACCTTTCAGTATAAAAAACTAAAATAAAAGGTCTTTTATACAAACCCTTATAACTTTTTGAACTTTTTGAATCAGTGATTAATGAGCTATTGAGCAATATATTTGTACAGCCTATTACATTAAAATAATGAGCAGTATTCACTTAAAAAATCAGAAGGTACCTGTAATTGAGTTTTTCACTGTCGATGTGGAAACTGTCATACTGAGAGAAAGCCTGGTGTCCGTCCCAGTCAGTCAGCTCCACGCGGAGGGCATACTGCTTCTGATTGGTCAGAATGTGCAGAAACTCATTTCCCAGCCAGTGTTCGGCCGACACACTCCCAAAGCCCTAGAAAAGAGGGTGGACTCCGGGTCAGTTTAAGTATCGACTTGGGTCACGGGAGGCCTTGGATAAAGCAGTGGGAAAGAAAGTTCTGTCCAAGATATTTCAAGCCTAACAGATTCAACACAGGGACGGAATTCCACAATTCATCATTTTCTTAAGATAATAATTACAGATTTTCATAAAATGTTGACATGAAGGTATCAATAACCACTGGTCCGTTTCTGAGCCTAAATGTTTAACGGCTGCATCAGATCTGGAAAGACTGAGAAAAAACACTACATTATGAATTGACATTCACAGCACTAATATATGATTTTTTTCTGTAATGCCAATGGGAAATACAGAACTGTGTATATAGTATCTGATTAAACATGTAGTGCATGACATGACTTAGATGAGAAGCAGTATGTTGTCTCGTGTCATTTCTATGGACACAAACGCACATGAATTTTTTTTTTTTTTTTATTAACAGTCATGTTTTTGCTTCCAAAATATATTTTTGATGAGTTTCCATGTCTGTAATGGATCCATTCAGCTCCAAACAGCTGCAGAAAGGCTTCTGAAACATGTCATAATGCAGTGCAGGTGCTAGCGACAGTAATAATTACAGTACAGTATAACAGAACCATATCCAAGTACAAATACAAATATTTAATGAGCAACATCTGTAATTAGTGAACCTTTCCCTGCATTCCTCCCTGGATTTGTTCAAAATGTCCAATGAGGGCAATGTAAATCATGAGTCCTGTATGGATTTTAACATATACGCATACCATCATGTATTATTTTAACCCTGCATGGTACAAATTGTGTTCTGTATGTAAATAAGAAATGTATATAATTACAAAAGACGTATAAGTAAATGAATAACATTGACAGAGTGTTCAATGGTGTTATTTATTTGCCTTGAATTAAAATAACATTTCTTTATTTCTTGAATTAATGGATGTATTTGTGTACAAGCATGAAAATCTCTTCTTTCCAAAAAGACTTTCTCACCGCTGCAATTTGGACCAGGTAACACGTTTTGCCTTTTCCATAAAACATTTATGTATTTATTTTTGTCTGAAAAGAAGAAATACAAATAATAATTGTGTTATTTATGCATAAATGCAATTGTATTATGGAAAGCGCTTCCAAATAAATGAATACATGTAATATAATTGATGCCAGCATCTATAAACATTTCCAAGGAGTAAATGCAACACAGCCATTTTTCATTACATTAAAGCACTGTCATATGTAAACATCAATATTTTTAGTAAAACTATATCATGATGTAGAAGCAACTGTGAAATTTATTAACAGATGAATTTGTGGAGAACTTTAGCAGAGATCTCTCCTGTAAAGGGAGTTTTTAAAGGAAAAATCAAAGGTCATATTATTGGATGAGAAACAAGTAAGAAATTAAAGAAAATAATGTTGCCATATGCTATACTGTATCATAGGGTCAAATAATTAAACAAAGCCTATATGAGTTTATATGCAACCAAAATGAACCATGCTACAGGCGAAGCAATGATGATATCACTCCTATTGCGTTACAGACTGACTGAAACCTTCTTCTCACGTATTAATTGCTGGCTCATGGGAGCAGGTGATTGATGAGCAAGAGTAACAGTGCAGTAAACATGAGTATTTAGTTTTGCCTGTGGTGCCCAAGTATGGGTAAATAGGCTCTGTCCTCCAAAGATCCCTGTAATGTGCCTGAAACCTGATGGCTGTTTTTATCATAACCTGTATCTGTTTATGATGACGTGCTGTGCTTGTTCTGTTCTGATTGTGTTTCCTTTGGAAGCCTGGCCTTTGTGCTTGGATCATCCCTGAGAAGCTTTCTCACCATGAAACCGCATCATTCCTTATGTGAGTAATGTAGAGGAAAAAAGATCAATTGTTATTTTATACTCTAAAACAGGGAGTTCTCTTGGGTGTGGTTTTCTATGCAACACAGCATCAGTGTCTCAACAACTCACTCAGTTGCTATGTATCATTCCAGTAATAGCCATTCAAAGTGGCCTGTCCAAACCCTTTCTCTTGTAGAGAGGAATGGAGAAAAGTCAGATTAACACTGCCAAACCCTAGGAACAATTGTTTCCATAGTCTAAATATCTGATTCCATTCTGATGAAGAGTTTCTCCAATCTTCCTTTGGGAAACTGATTGGGAAAAGAGAAATACAAACCTTGATGGTACTGATAGTGACTGGCTGGAGCGGATGAGGAGAGGTGGAGTTATTCCAATATTTAATTTGATCCAAATCAGAAAAAGAAACTATACAAATTCTTTCATGAGATTCAGTGCTGACTTTATGTCCCTCAAACAGTTCCAGGTCAAAGACATGGCTTTAAAAAATATAGCTGTCATTCATTATCATCACATTGAATATAAAAAATAGGTATGTCATTAGTCAGGTGTTTGAGATCCAGTCAATCAACATATGTTATTTTGAGGGCAAGTTAATTTATATTCTTGCAGCCTCTTTTATTTAAATGAGCTTCAGAAATTCCGCTATTCTTAACTCAACGCACTCCAACACAGACAAATATTTTGAAGATTTGATCTTCAGAACAGGCATATTTGATCTTTGCCATTTCTGGCAAGTCCAAATTAGTTAGTTCTCAGTCTGGATCTCTTCAACAGCTATGCTTCCATCCAAGTTGTGAATTTAATTTACGCTATGTTTGCTTGCAATCAGTGGAAGATGCCTCATGGCTGGATGTGACGGTATGTCAGAATGTTCTGGGAGGTAATAGTACAGCCCATTATTTTATTACAGACTTTGGCTCGAGCATTTCAGAATGACAGAGCATAGTTGTTATTATTAAATAAAACTATTCAAAATATTTTTTGTTAATTTAAATAAAACTGCACAACATTTTATATTTGATGATTCAATTTACATTTAATATTTAATGGGTGAAATAAGTTGAAGTTGAAATACAAAAATTACTAAAACTACAACTGAAATAAATTAAGGAAATACAAATAAAATGGCAAAAACATTCAAATTCAAATTTAAACAAATATGGAAAATATAAATATAAAAGCTATTTTAATGCTATTTAATATAATGCTGGACCATATCAACATTTCTTCTCTGAAACTTTCTTATTTGTCGACAGTAGTGTTAGAACTAATCGACTAGTCAGATCAACATTCAGTGGAATGCTATATCACATAATTACAAATAATGTCTGAAAGTATCACATATTACGAAAGTTTTGTTTCAGCCTGTTGCAGCCAGCACTGATGTCCCAGTTTTCCTATGACTTTTGTATTTTATACTGTTTATTTTTTTCCAATAAAGAATAACACTGACTAAATGCAAACTATCATTCCTAAGCACAGGGAGAATACATTATATCATTTGACTCATCTGTTTCCTACTATATGGGGTGTCATGGTTATCCTTCACTATTTTGAGTCTAAATCAAAAACAGATGAACAGAGAAGATATATCGCCCATATGCGTTGCTTAAATGAGAAAAATGAAGATCATGTCCACCGTTACAGAGCGAGTGAAACAGAGGTTAGTGGGAAGGAATATGGCTATGTACCATTTTATATTCTTTCCATGTTCTCTGGAAGTCCACGGTACCATCTTCACGTCTTTGGATTACGGTCCAGCCTCCACCCGCAGACTCCATGTTACAGTACACCTGTTTGGAGACAGACATGCACATCACACACATAGAAATATACAAGGACGGAAATACCACAAACCATTTATCTTATAAACCTTATGTATCTATATCCTTATAACAACAACAGATACCCCCATTAGCTTAGTGACTTCTCCAAACAGTGATTAGCAGAGAGGTCAAGTAGCAGGCCTGAGATCAAAGCTGTGGTGCTCAGGGACACCTGGCTGTAATCTAGCACAGTGAGTAGAAACTGTGGCGTCACCTCACATACACCCAGCTGAACACACAGACCAACCTGGTTGTAATTAATCCAGTATTGGTGGCTGTAGCAACATCAAAACCAGATAGCAGGGACAGATGTGTACATTCACGAATGCAGCCTTTTTCACACACATTCAGATTGCAAAGTTTAAAAAAAAATGCACTTCTACCTCATCTGACCCTTTAAAATTTATTTTTAGTTAGTGTCTACGTAATAGTCGGTTTGATTCAATCATATTAAATAGTATTTCTTACTAGAACAAAATTAGTAAATGTATACGTTACTACATCTACACTAGCACATTTATGCTACTTGACAAAACTGCATACAATGCACCCTGCTTGAAACCAATACTGTATGACCTGCAGAATGCAAAACAATGATATTTTGAAGTTTGTTGGTAACCAACTGTTTTACCCGCAGACATTTATTATTTTGTGTTCCACAGACCACAGAAAATAAAGACAAAGTCATAAAGTTCTGGGACAATATGAGGGTGAGTAAATGATGACAATTGTCATTTTTTACAACTTTTCTTTTAATAACATATAAATGGTAAAATTAAATAAGCAGTAAAACAAATTCAAAAGTGCAAAAATAAAAATACATATACATATAAAAAAAATAAATAAATAAAAAGACTTCTTTAACTGTTTGTGATCTTATGAGATTTTGTTTGTGTTTCCACCCTGTAGGTTTTAATGCAATATCTCAAAACTCACATACAAATCTGTGGATGGAAGCAGGATGTGTAATTGGCTTATATGTACACTTTATTCTTAGTCGACAGTAGTTTTAGAACAAGTCAACTAGTCAGATCAATATGCAATGGAATATCACATAACATCAAAATAAACAAACAAAACAAAACAAAGATTGTTTAACTGTTTGTGATCTTATGCAAAATGTTGTGGTATTCTTGATATTATACAGGTATATTTTTTATGTGACTTCTGTTTTGTCTTTTCTGTGCCAAACACAATTTTCACAGTAGAGGACTTCAAGGTTTCATTGTCCATGACCACAGTAAAATCTCATTCCTGAAAGTGCCATTATGTTCAACTCTTGATATTATATTATTCCAGTATAGCTGATCTGAAAACAGAAGTCCTACCTTTTTAGTCTCTTGTGGACTAATGTTGATAGTGTAAACTCCATTTTTCTGGAATCCTGCTTGGTAGAGGTCGGCACAGTCCCGGAACTTCCTCTCCTCGTCAGCTTGCTTTGTGCTGTTTGGCACCACTAAATACACAAAGAAAACCATGTTAGAAACAGCAAAAACATAGACCACCAGATAAATAATACATGGAGCTGTTTATATTGGTACATGTATACTCTTGAAAATAAAGGTTCTTCAAAAGGTTCTTCAAGCGATGCCATAGAAGAACCATTTTGGGTCTAACAAAGAACCATCCAGTCAAAGGTTCTTTAAATAACTATCTCTTTCTTACCTTTTTATAATATGAAGAATCTTCTTTAACCACAAAGAACCTTTTGTGAAACAGAGAGGTTCTTCTGACATTAAAGGTTCTTTATGGAACCATTTAGACAAAAAGGTTATTCTATGGCATCGTGAAGCACCTTTATTTTTAAGAGTGTGCATCAGAAAACTTCAGTGGATCTGCCCCGATGCGTTAAACAAATAAAACAATTTCCACTCACTCTCTTGCTCAGCATGACTGAGCCTAATATTCGGCCAAACAGAACGTCAACACCGTGACTTCCAATTCAACAAGACAGGAATACTGTAGACAAACAGCCTAATGATATTTTAACAAACCCTTAAAATCCTGGAAGGTGACAGCTATTTGTCGAGACCCACGGAGCTGTGCGACAGTTTAATCCTAAATAATTTACATCAACCTTGTTGAATTTAATAAAAGAGGGTTTAAGATGGAATGTTCTGGAGCTGGACCAGAAGCAGCTCCTAAAAAGGAATCCTGTATGTATATATGTATAGAAGAGGATTATTTATAAGCACATAATTGTGATTGGCAACGAGTATACAGTATTTATTTCTTTAGCTTCTGTCAGCAGGCCTACACCGAGGGATGTGTATAAAGCTGTCCGTGCTTAATATCTGTTTAATGTTACAAACCCATTCAAATGATTCAAAATATGTAAGCATAGCAGAAAATGACACTGCTGTACTATATCAGAACTAATAATGTTGAAAAATATTGCACGCTGTGGAATAAATCACATCCTGACTTAATGGAATAAATAATACACAGAGTCATGGCAAATTCAAAATATTGTATCGGTTTTCATGCAGGATTTCAAATCTGGTTAAAATTATTTTGAAATTACAAAGGACAGCAAGGACTTCCAAGTTCGCTTGCATTATCAACATGATCTTCTTCCAGCGACTGACATATTTATAAGTGTGAAAGCACTTTTAATCAAAGTGCTGATCTCCGGCTCTCAGAGAGGAGTGGCTCAGCTCTGACAGACCTCTGCAAGCCGACAGCTGCGTCTCTTTCCATCTGCAGACAATTACACCGCCAATATTTTGAAACCAAGCAAGAGTCTGCGGACAAAATACTACAAGCTATAAATTTCAAGTTCCTGTTATAACAAGTGGTTTATATTTACCCACCGTGTCCTAGTTATATAGATGGAAATTCCTTCCGATTCCCCTCTACTTTTTTTTTCTTTCACTGCTAAAGACAGCATCTCAGTTTTCACACTATTGTTGTTTCTGTTGGGACTATTTACGAAGAGGAGATGTCAATGCTAAGAGAGAAGTGTCAGGGGTGTTTAGGCAGAACTTTGATCCCTGTCGCGGGACGGAGGGCTTGGGCGGGCAACCCTTCATTCAGGGATATTATTCCTGTCTCTTCGGTAAAAGATTGAGTGTCAGCGACAAGGATCTCCGCTGTGACAGGTTGACAGAGGGGAACTTTGCACTGCGGTGTCTAACACAACAAAAACCCAGCTGTGTCAGACAAAGGTAATTTACTGCTTATAGCCAGGAGCTGAAAATGGCAGGACTAGAGAGCAGAGTGACAGACAAGTTAAACCCGAGCAGAGAGCCTAATAAATACTGTACATATAAATAAATATATAATGAAAAATGCATCAAAAAATTAATAAACAAAATGCTAAAAAATAAAACAAAAAAGCCTAATGCTCATAATTGCACATTTAAATAAATATATATGGAAAATGTAATACAATATGCTCTATGAAGAATAGAGTATAGTGCTAGCAATGCCAAGGTCATTGATCGACTGTCCAGGAAACGCAATAACTAAAATCTATTATAAAATCTAATTATAATCTAAATCTAATTATAAAACGGATAGTTTCGGTACTTGATTCTGATTGGTTGAATCGCGTTTGAAGCTGTTGTAAATTACTCTACAAACATAGACCTTTGTTTCTGCGTCTGTGAGTTGCATTTTGTTGCAACCACAACCGTTTCTGAGGAACTACATTGTTTGGCGGAAGAATTATGTTTTTATTAATATCATTACATTTTATTTGCTTTGTTTTATTTTGTGAAACCATACTATGTAAGGCTACGTACAGCACGTACTATCAGCGTTGAGCCACGTAGTGCCTAACAATGCCCCTTAGCTGTTATAAATTCATTGTAAACCACAGCTTCTTGGGGCTTATTGCTTTAATAAAATGTGTACCTTGAATGCAATAAGTCATTGTGGATAAAATAAAATAAAATAATGCATATTATTATGCAAATTATTGCACATTCAAATAAAGAAATATTATGATTAATCCAAGTTATTGTAGAGAGTTACGAAATATTTAAAAATGCTTAGGGTTTCTCTTATGTTGAATTTGGAGTTTGGTCCTAGCTAATGGCACAAACTACACTGTGATCTTTGAAAATCTGACCACATCTGAATGCCCAGGAACAGCTTTACATGTAAAATTAGCTAAACTATGGTAAATTGAGCTATTAAACAGCTTGTGTCCTGGCTCATAAAATTATAATCACATTATTTATTTACATTTGAATTCTTAGTGGTTCAGTTGGGATTTTTGTTTGGAACATGTTGATGTGAAAAGAACATCCAAGTAGAGTGATTTTATAAATTAGGATTCTCCACACGCTTGCAGACACAAAATAAAGTTTAAAATAAACAAGAACTCAAAATCCCAGTGCGGTGTGCTGGCGAAATGAAAACTCAAACTACTGCACTACATCTTTATAAAAACAATTGAGACGATAAAGTCTGATTCTTTCAATTTGACTGAGAGACCGTGAGAATGATGACCACCAGCTGAGCGAACAGAACTGCTATAATGAGTATTTTTCCTAAGCCATAAACCATCTTAATCATAATGTGTGCCTAAACCCCCAAATCATATTCTAACATATTACCTTTTTTTACAATATATTTTCATGAGTCATAGCCGTCCCTAGATAACTTAATTTGGAGACAGAAAATAATATTTTTGCTGTTCTAATTACAAAAAATGATTGATGTCAGTGAGTAAATAATAATTAGCAAATAGGGATTTATTACAGTCATCCAAAGGGGAGAAGTTTTATCTAAAAATGCAATCTAATGATGCAAATGTTGTGATTATAATTATTATATTTTTTCATAATAACCTTTAATACTGCTTCAAATAATATCAAATAATATTTTCACAAATAACAGCTTTGCATTTATGAACACACTATAATAATAATAAAAATGTATACAATGTTTTGAAACCATTACATCTTTTTTTGTCGCACATGGTGAAGCAATTAACTTGCAGTGGTGTTCAAATATTTAGGTACATGAAGGTTAAGCACATTAAACAATGTCATATTCATGTTTGAATGAGAAAAGCGGCATGATAAACAGTGCTTTCTCTCATTTTTTCTCAAAAAGGGAGTCTAGAGCTTTACTAGAACATTGTTTTGCAAGAAAAGTTGAGTCATGATTTCAGACAGGCCAATCTAAGAGACCTACGGTGCCTTCCTTGCCACCTATTTGGACGGGCCGTCCCACGAGAGTCATTAAATTTGATGAATTCAGTCAGAGGTCAGGAAAATGACCTCTGCAGCACACTGGAGCTGGACAATGCAACAAAGGGCTATTTAAAATCTTAATTTATCATAATTTGTTTGGTAATGTGCACAATTATGCTTGCTTGTTAAAATCACCAAGAAATCATGTTATGGGTCCCATCTTACCATTACGCCTAACCACAATGAACCTAAACTGTATTTTATACGATCAATTGACTCACTAAATGAACCCAATTGTGAAGTTTTATTTAGGTTTCAAGTCCAGGCACAGATCAAAATCAAGCTGGAATCAAAAAATGGTCTCATTTAGCGTGATTGGCCGATGTACAAATAGGAACGTCTGAATCCAAGAAGCTGCAGGTTGTTCCAATATGTGCTGATATTCCTGTGTGCATTCTCTTACTGGGATACTTGAATATTTACGGTCAGATCATGAAAATAAGTAAGCATTTATTTTAGAATATAAAATGCAAGTGTGGGACCTGGGATTGCTCCAAAGCAATGACTACATGTTCAAAAAATAATTCAACTAGAACAGAGTAGTAGATGCAAAGGCGTAGATTTGCTTTCGACATTGGTGGGGACATAAAACCGACACTCCCCCCCTGGTTATAATTAATTTATCTTACAGAGTTTCTTCTTTTTTTCTTTTAAAGTAGTATGTTTCGCAGACAATTACTACACAATTATGATTTTGTGAACCAACAACATCAGCATCAGAGCGCTGGGTGTCTTAAAGAGATTGTTCACCCGAAAAATGAAAATTCAGTCATCATTTACTCACCCGGTAGTTCCAAACCTGAAGGAATGTTCTTCCTTTTGTTCTGCTGAACACAAAAGGAAGATATTCTGAAGAGTGTGGGAAACAGAGCAGTTCTGGGGCACCATTGACTTCCATAGTATTTGTTTTCCTACTATGGAAGTCAATGGTGCCCCACAACATCCTGGTTACAAACTTTCTTCAGAATATCTAAAGAATTTCCGCGGTGACCAGTGGCATAGCGTCTGGGTATGCAGGGTATGCAGGTGCATATGGGCCCGGGCAGATTGGGGGCCCACCGAGCCGAGGGGGAACTTTTAATTGAAACAAGGGAATGAATATAGAGCCTTGCATGGGCCCGGTCCTTGTTGAGAGATTATCAGAATTCTCCACCCGAGTCCGACTCGAGCCCATGTCTTTTTTCTCTCTCCTTATTACATAGCTGCTGTTGCAGCCATGAAAAAGAACCCTTGTTTGGTTCTTAATGGCAACGTGGTTATATTTTGTTTAGTTTCTTTATTAAGTTAATTTAGAAACATGATTGAAACATTTTATGTTTGTTAAATTCAACTTATATATTTTTTTTATACCAAGCAGCCAGCGCCAGGCAGTGAGTTGAACATATGTTTGATCAGTTTAGCATTCTCAAATAAACAGGACATAAAATTTGAGACAATACATTTGAGACATAAAAACTTAATGCAGTTCACAAAATACATAAAAAAAATAAGTTATACTTTTTAAGTAATACATATAAAATCTTTTGTGCTAAAACTGGAAGCTGAAGTGCGCTTTGAAGGACATGGAGGCACTTGCGATTTCACATGTATTTTTTTCATAATAAGAATGGAAAATTTAAATACACACAAATTTTTCCTCATAAAGGTAAGAGTATACCATTCGGAGCTGAAAATTGTTTTATTTGTGTGCACTCACAATTTCAACAAAATGTTTAGATTTTTTAAATAAAGAAAACAAACAGAGTGGTCTTGATCTTGAGCAGGAACACTTCACAAAAACTGAACCGAAACTCAACTCTTTCATTAGCCCATGTAATCCATAAAGATGCATTTCTCCCTAAAGGCACATCCAATGAGGATATATGAGAAAAATGTATACTATTTTACTTTTTAATATTTTGGGCCGCTGTGCCAAGATAGTGTTTGCATGTAGGCCTAGTACAAATACCCTACAGCGGCATTTTAGTGTCACACTGACAAATTACTGAAGATTAATGTCATACTAATTTAATAAAGTCAAAATTACAATACTAAAATAATATTATAGTGCTTTTACACAAAAAGGTCTGTGGCATCCAACCTGTTGTTCTTAACAAGAAAATCAGCAATAAGACCTAGGCTTATAGACATTTTTGAAACTCTAATTGATCGATTTCATGAGACTTTTTAAAAAAATATGCATTCAAATATTTATTCCTGTTTATTTCATGATGCAAATATTAGAGATACAAATATAATTGATTCAAATGCAGCTTGAACTGAGGCGAATGTAGTTACCTCATTACAAATAAAAGAGCGCAAAACACATTTATTGCTTGAATTTGATCTCAAAATTCACAGAAAGATGAGACTTTGAGTTCTAATAAAAAAACATAAAGCTTATTGCGATTATTAGGTGGCTTGCGTGCAATGAATGTAATTGAAAACGTTAAATATAATTTCCAAGAACTTATACCGTAATTAAAACAGCTTGTGAATAGTCACTTATTTACGTCATAAAAAACAACACGTTAAGCGAGTTGGAGCCCATATCATTTGGGGGGAGTACAATTTTTTTGAATATGGGCCCAGGGCTGGCTTGCTATGCCACTGGCGGCGACTCAGGATGCTGTTCCAAATCCTGCTGCACCAGAGTGCCATGCACTTACATAGTTTAAAAAAACCACATTATATTTGTCCCAAATTATTGTTGATGTTCATGACTTTATCCTAGGCTGAAAGATTGTGTATCTTTCCACACAAATGTTTGTCTTTCTGTCTGAATGCTTTATATAGGGAGCTAAGCCATAGATCGCACTTTCTCTTTCCGTTTGCTCTGTTTTGTCAAACAAACATCACTTCAACCTCATCGATGCACCATTGTTCATTCCTGAAGTGGGCTTTTATATGAACTGTTTTAGACTACTGTCTTGAATTGGGTGCAATACCTGTGAGTTATAAACACGGCTGCACTTCTCATCCGGTGTGCGACTACATTCTGCACATGTATTAAATTTGCGTCTTTGAGAGCGCACAGTTTTCTAACCTATTTACTTTAACTTGTTAGGTAATATCAATGATATGACATTTCAGATGCGTCTGAAATGACAAAAGCATGTATATATATAATATTACACATTTAATAATTTGTTCAAATTATTGCTAGGGACAGTTTGGTATGGCTGGAATAAATAAGGTTATTTTTCTTCAGCAAGGAATTAATTTGATTTAGTGACAGTAAAGACATTTACAATGATACAAAAGATTTGTATTTAAAATGAATACTATTTTTCCTAGTCGAAAAAAATATAAATAATAATAATAATAATCAATTTAAGCATCACATATGTTCTCAACATAATAATAGGACATTTTCCATCAGCAGCCAATCAACATATTAGAATGATACTAAAGACTGAAACAATAATGCTGAAAATTCAGCTTTTACATCACAGGACTAAATTACACTTTAAAATATATTAAAATAGAAAAGACTTACAGTCACGGCCAAAAATATCGGCACCCTTGCTAAATATGATCAAAGAAGGCTGTGAAAATTAATCTGCATTGTTAATCCTTTTGATATTTTATTTAAAAAATTCACAAAAATCGAACCTTTCATTGGATAATATATATTTAAAATGGGGGAATATCATTATGAAATACATGTTTTTCTCTAATATACACTGGCCACAATTAATGGCACCCTTTTATTCAATACTTTTTCAAACCTCCATTTGCCAGTTTAACAGCTCTAAATGTTCTCCTATAATGCCTGATGAGGTTAGAGAACACCTGACAAGACATCAGTGACCATTCCTTCATCCAGAATCACTCCAGACCCTTTAGATTTCCAGCTCCATGACGGTTCTTCTTCTTTTCAGTTCATCTCACTCATTTTCTATAGTGTTCAGGTCAGAGGACTGGAATGGCCATAGTAGAAGTTTGGTTTTGTGCTCAGTGACCCATTTTTTGTGTTATTTTTGAGGTTTGTGTTTGGATTATTGTATGGTTGGAAGATCCAAACATGGCCCATCACAAGATTTCTAACAGAATCAGTCACTTATATTGTTACATTGTTTCATTATATTAACAATGCAGATTCATTTTCACAGCCTTCTTTGATCATATTTACCAAGGGGGCCGATATTTTTGGCCATGACTGTATTTAAAATAGTAATAATTTCACAAAATTACTGTTTTATCTCAATATGATAGGTTTGTGAAAACGCTGATATTTAACAAATTATTCACTGAAAATCTTGTCTTGCCTGTGGTCACCATTCACTAATCCTGCCAATGTATGGAAAAAAGAAGCTTGCATGAATACAATCTTACAAATAAGCTTCATGAGAAAGACCCTAGTTGCTTACCGGTATATTGCTGGTAAACAGCATGGCTTTAATAAACAAAACTGTCTGTTTTTTTGTGCCATGTGAAATGAAACCACCACATTTTAAGGGCCAATCAAAAGCCAAAAGAAAAAAGAAAGTACAGTTGCTTTTGGTGGCCTCACAGCAAGACGGAAGCTTAGGAGCTTGAGTCGACTCAATGAACTGTGCAGTCCCATCTCAGACATTCAAGGTACATTTTCTGTGACCACAGAGACATGGGGCAAACGTCGAATAGACATGGGGCCAAGAAGCCACACTTGGGTTGCAGCAGGGGAAACGAGGGTAATGAGTTCACTACACTGACTCCTGCTGGTAGAGGCAACCACAAGGTTTAGCAGGAAATCGCCAATCCCAGATCACTGTGCAGGGATCACTTAGGCCTGGCCTGTAACTCAATCAGGGGCTGTTTGACATTTCAGTCAACTGTTAACCACAGGCAGTGTGCTGAAGCGTGATAAGCCGCATCCGTTGAGGTTGACAGCACTGTCGGGCTAAACGTGACGTTTACCAAGAAAACAACACATTTCACACCTACCAGGAAGAGGCTTTTCTCATTGATAACATACTGTGTAACAAGCTATGTTTTATCTAAAAATGACCTGTTCTGCCTGCTACATTTTAATTTTCTATCACTTCTGTTTGACATTTGCTTTAGGAATGTCACGCACCATTTTTTAGGGGGTTGGGGGATGCCAGTGGTGGTCCTGGCCTGCCTGGTGATTCAGGTCAGTTAATATAAACAGTGGTGGCCAAAATTATTTGAACTCTAGTATTTTCACCAGCTAAAAATCGTTTTAAGTCAGTAATTTCTGTATGACATATCGGTTTACATTTCCAATCCTTAATTTTACCATTAATTGTAATAATCCAGAAAGATTTTTGTTTGCACAAGGAGTCTGACAGCAGCAGTGCTACACACAGAGATCTGATCTCATCATCATCCAGTCTGTCTTGAATGACATGAAGAAACAGAACAAACTGAGACAGACTAAATCTAGAAGAACTGTGGAAACGTATCCAAGATGCTTTCTTGAGACCTACCCGCAAAGTTAACTGAAAAACTCTGTACAAGTGCACCTAGGGCACACCAAAGGATGGTCATACTAAATGTTAATTTAATTTAGTTAATAGAAGGTAATTGATAAAGAAAATCTATTTATGACATTATTTTTGACAGCATCCTAATTTTACAGCATTTTTACAAAAGTGACAAACTTTTTAACAGTAATGTTGCTTTGCAGGCAGGTTTCTTGAAGCACCTTGGAGACGTTTCCACAGTTCTTCTAGATTTAGTCTGTCTCAGTTGGTTCTGTTTCTTCATGTAATTCAAGACAGACTGGATGATGATGAGATCAGATCTCTGTGTGTAGCACTGCTGCTGTCAGACTCCTTGTGCAAACAAAAATATTTCTGGATTATTACAATTAATGGTAAAATTAAGGATTGGAAATGTAAACTGTTATTTCCTACTGACACACTACAGCAAAAGATAGAAATAACTGACTTAAAACCATTTTTTTAGCTGGTGAAAATACTAGTGTTCTAATAATTTTGGCCACCATAGTGACCATTGTAACCCTTAATTATTTATCTTGAAAAGGGACATAGAGAAAGAAAGAAAGAAAAATTATTTATCCTGAGAATATCCTGATATACATACATAAATGAAAAGTAGTATTTATTAATTTATTTATATCCGCGACCTACTCTCAAACGAATAAATAAATATATAAATACAAATATTATATGGGGTATGTGCAAGTCCACAGTTAGGAAATTATTTCCATGAAAAGAATCTGTGCAAAAAATTAGATCTGTTCTTACATGCTGTGCCTCCATCCTTGGCGCAGAGGCTGAGCAGGTTGCGTACGGTATCCATCATGTCCTGCTGTTGTCTCTGCATGGTGGTACTGTCACCGGTCGCTCGACTCAGCTGAGCCTCCAGCTCCCGGATCACTGAGCTCTGCCTGCTCACCAACACCTGTAGACTGCTCTTCTCCTCCCGCAGGGCCTCCAACTCCTCTCTGTGCCTGTCCTCCATCTCCTGCATTTTCTCCTCCAGAAAACTAAGGAAAGAATGAGAGAAAGCCATAGTAGAGAAAAACAAGAAAAGGATGATTAAAAGTAAAACATTATGAGAATTGTAACAATCTAAGTCAAGTTCCTGCAAGTATGGGTCAAATCGGGCCACACACTTGGGTCACTGTGTGTTGTAATAAAATGTATGCCATGATATCATAGATTCAGCCAAAATATCATTGTTACAGCAATCATTGTAACTACTATAAACCCCTTAAATGAATATTGGAACTCCTTCAAAGTCAAATCAATTTTATGTTTTTTTTTAAGTGGCCAGTTTTGGGCAGAAACTGGTTTCCATGGTAAATCTTAGTCAAGGTTTACAGAAAACAGCATCAAAATGTAATATCAGTGATATTTTTCAAACTTTATATTATTTATTGCATGTTTCTACATGATACAATACTCAACTTTTTCTTCATATCTACAATTTTACTGCTTTTATTAAAATTGTTTACTTCAAATGTTTCATGAAACAATAACCTTTGTTTTAAGGCCCTAGCACAAGTCCGAAATTTTCGTATGTGTTTTTCATATTCGTCATCCTGATTTAAATTTTGTTTATGATGGACAAAAGTTTTGGAGGCAGTGTGCAAATGTGATTGACATATTTATTTTTTAATGTACAAAATATTTTGGATTAAAATTTCGCACTCAGTGTGCAATGACCTTTAGTCATGAAGAGCAAATTCACGCACTGTGATAGTTAACATAGATATATCATATTGCATGTTTTGCACGTGTGACTCACAGGTAAACAAACTGTCTTTTATTTGCAGTGGGCCAAAAAAGTTAGGAATCCCTTGCTTCATCAAGGTTTGAATTTGATGATACTGTATTTATGTTTCAGTATTCAAAGGCAGAAGAAATGAAGGCCGCTTCATTACAGCTGTAATAAATACTGATATGAATGAAGCCAATCTCCATAATTTACACAGTATATAAACAAACAAAGTTCATCTTATAGCTTTGGGCATTAGTGCACGTATAAAATGGATCCAAGCCTTAAATCTTCACTGTACATCTTAGAAACCTGATGTGCTGGGCTAGATTTACCAGCTTATTAAAGCAAACATAAATCCACAAAGAACTTTAAAGGAATGCAAAATTAAGTTTAGATTGAAAGAGGAGAAAGTCATAATGTCAATCTATATTATAGGATGAGTAATTCAATTAACTCTAGACATAAATGCATACTTTAATTTTTTTTATTTTTTAAAGGAGGGATATGGATGCTTGTGTCCTTTCAACAACAGCTGGACTCAAAGCAGAGAGATCTCTGGGAATTAAACCCTCATTTTGACAGTAACAGACATGTCCCACCAGAACAATCAATACATAGAAAATTGGAAAGTGTTCCAAAAGTTTTGCATTGCAAAATTCGTCTTCACAGAGGACAAAGTTTAATGGCGGGTCAGGGGACATCACTCATGTCTTGGCAGGTTCTGTTGCACTGCACCGTATGGGACCGAGTTAATGTCTGAAAGCTTGTGTTGTCAAGAATTTAAAATTATTTTGTGCAATGATCTGTATTGTGGTTTTGGCATGAGAATGTGTATTTTCAAAAAATTACAAGCGAGTGAGATTTTAACATCTGTATTGGCAGATTAAAAAGCAGCACAGTGAGACGGCTTAAGCGAGGTCACTACTGTAGCTCTTTTTTTGTGGCTCAGCTTATTGTTACTCGTTTGCAGTGTTGGGGAGTTACAAATGAAATGCAGCAATGCTGCCAACTTAACTATAATCATCAATAGCATAACAGTAGTAAAACGGTAATACAAGTTCACCTATTTGAGTTCCTGTGCAGTATGGGGTAATTTTCGATGACCAGCTCACTTTCAAAGACCACATTGCAAAAACGGCTCGATCTTGCAGGTTTGCATTACACAATATCAGAAATATCAGGCCTTTCCTTACACAGCGCGCTGCACAACTTCTTGTCCAGGCCCTTGTCATTTCTAGACTGGACTACTGCAATGCTCTTCTAGCTGGACTTCCATCAAACACAATCAAACCTTTACAGATGATTCAGAATGCTGCAGCATGACTGATCTTGATCTCTGATCTCCCTGCTCTGGCTCCTGGTTGCAGCTCGCATCAAGTTCAAGACACTGATGCTTGCATATAGAACAACCACAGGCTCTATCCGGAATGCTGAGTCCCTGACATTTTTCAAGCAACACCCGAAAACGTATCTCTTCTGTCTCTTCCGTCTTCACTTTACTTCTGCTGCTTCTTCTTCTTCATAAAAAAAGAAAAAAGAAAACACCTAATGTAGAATATTACATAAGATCAATAAAAAATGATATTTTAAACAGAAATGTCAGGCTTCTGAAAAGTATGTTCATTTCTATGCACTCAATACTTGGTTGGGCCTCCTTTTGCATGAATTACTGCATCAATGCGGCGTGGCATGGAGGGAATCAGCCTGTGGCACTGCTCAGGTGTAATAGAAGCCCAGGTTGCTTTGATAGCAGTCTGGTGTCTCTCTCATCTCCCTCTTGACAATACCCATAGATTCCCCTATCGATAGATTCTCTATGGGGTCCAGGTCATTTTTGCTGGCCATCAAGCACAGTAACACCATTTATTGATACCTTTATTGGGCAGGTGCCAGAGTCCTACTGGAAAATGAAATCAGCATCTCCACAAAGCTTGTCTAAAATTTCCTGGTAGATGGCTGCGTTGGACTTTAGAAAACACAGTGGACCAACACCAGCAGATGACATGGCAGCCCAAATCATCACTGACTGTGGCAACATCACACCGAACTTAAAGCAACATGGATTCTGTGACTCTCCACTCTTCCTCTAGACTCTAGGAGCTTGATTTCCAAATTAAATGCAAACTTTACTTTCATCTGAAAAGAGGACTTTGGACCACTGTGCAACAGTCCAGTTATTTTTCTCCTTAACCCAGGTAAGATGCTTCTGACGATGTTTCTGTTTCAGAAGTAACTTGGTGGCCCTTTACCTGAAGATGTCTGAGTGTGGTGACTCTTGATGCACTGACTCAGTTCACTCCTTGTGAAGCTCTCCCAAGTGTTTGAATCAACTTTGCTTGACAGTATTCCCAAGCTTGCGGTCATCCCTGTTGCTTGTGCACATTTTACTACCCAATTTCTGCCTTCCAGTCAACTTTGCATTTAATATGCTTTGATACAGCACTCTGTAAACAGCCACACCTTTCAGTAATGATCCTCTGTGACTTACCCTCTTTGTGGAGGGTGTCAGTGATCGTCTTCTGGACCATTGCCAAGTCAGCAGTGTCCCCCATTATTGTGGTTTCAAAGAACAAGAGATACCCAGAATTTATACTGCATGGATGGTCATTTTTTGAAACTCAAATGTAAATATTCTAATATTTTGAGATAATGATTTTTGAATTTCATTAGCTGTAAGCTCTAATCATCAAAATTAAAACAAAAAACGTTTGAAGTGTTTTTCTTGACATATAATGAATCTAAAATATATGAAAGTTTAACTTTTTGAAATAGGTTACAAGAAAAAAATAATTTTGTCCCCATATTCAATTTTTTTTTAGATGTACCTGTATATAAAAAAATGTTCAACGCATTTATATATGTACATATACACTTATATATTTTAATTTTGTATATTTGTGTGTGTGTGAGGAGTTGTGTTGGAGTGGGAGCTTTACCCATTCTTGTCATGGATCTTGTTGATTTCATTTATCTGTATCATAAGTTGTTTCTCCAGCTTGTTGGTGGATAGTGAATTCTCCAGCAGCTGAATTTCCAACCTTGATGTCTGATTTAAAACCTAAAAACAATAACATTCCAATAAAAATACAGTAATCCTTCCTCAAAAACACAGACCTTAAAATAATTTAATAAGTTAACACTAACTGAGCGGTACCTCAGGAGAAGTCATAAACAGGACTGCTATACCGCAGTACCATACGGTAGCACTTAGGAACAGTTATTCTCAAACTCAACCTCTTATTTGACAAATCAGCAAAACACAAATGTGCTGTATCCCTCTGTGTCTCATTGAAGAACATAAGTCATAAAAAGATTCAGCAACATAAACATTAGCATGATACTTAAAAAGAGACTGTATGTCTAAAGCAGCACTAGTGTTTTTCTTGGCTGTTTTTAAGACGTATTAAAGGGATACATATATATAAAAAAGATTGTTTGCTTTATAGAGCGAGAAATGTATCCTGGGAAGAACATACCTGTGTCTCGACATTGGTTAGCTTGCGCGTCTGCTCGGCTGTTTGGGAGAGAAGACTGGTGCCCATCTCTAACATGGCCGCCGTATGGTTATGAACCGCACTCTGTTGTAACTGCACCATTTCTGTCTTCATATTGTCTTTGATGTAGCTCTCAATCTGTGGTGACAAGAAAAAAGATAATTTTAGAAAACATAGACAGAAATTTGGACATTTAACCCATGTCTATGAATGTCTTAACAGAAATATGTTCAAAGAACGCTTTGCTAACGTTCCCAGTAAGTAAAAAAAAAAGTAATTCCTGAATGAAATGTTCCATTTTTTTCTTGGTTATACAAACGTTATGAACATTCCATTTCATCATTTGGCAAACGTTATTGAAATGTTACTTTTTAATGTTCTCTGAACGTTCTTAAACAGTAAAGTAGTAACATTTGACAAACATTAGTTCCATGACTTATGTCCCAAAACTTTTAAGAACATTTAAAAAAAAACATACAGCTTTGAACAAAAATTATAATCAACATTATTGGCAGAATATTTGTTCATAACTTTGGGAGAACATTGCCTAACTAAAGTTCTGAGAATATTCCCTGTTAGCAATGTTTGATTTAAAAAAATAATCAATTTGGCATTTATTGTAAAGAAATTTATCCCAAAGCCGTTTGCACCTCGTTCATCTGTAATTTCATATTTTATTTTGGTGCATCAATCTATTAAATTAGTGAGTACAACACTCACAAAATAGTCTTATTTGTAGCATTTATTTTACATTAATCATCAATAGGATAAAAACATAAATGGGAATTTAATGATATGCTGATGTATTTCTGATGATATTAATCATTGTACTTTCTATTCTTATACATTTTGAAATTTAATTCGGGTAGAAGATGCTGGTGATTGTTTATTTATTAAGCTATCTATTAAACTGTTTAATTGTATAATTATGATATGTGATCTTATATAATTCATGTTCTAGTTATGGGTATATTATCTAATGTTTTGATGGAGCTGACAATTTTGGGTTGTATACAAATGGAAATTGTCCAGTATTTAAATGCAATGTGAGTTTTTAGTGATTGAATATTGGCTAATGAATTATGTCGTCAATATAATTGATTTAAAAAAGTGGGTGGAAGGATTTAATTACTCAACACACTGAAGAAGGCCTTGAGCCGAAACATTACTATTGTTATCCTATTGGTGATTAATGTAAAATAAATGCTATAAAGAAGACTATGCGGAGTGCGGATCATGGTCCCATACAAAGAAACGTATCACAAATCAAAGTTTTTTCACTGTTAGATTTAAATGGCATTTAAGAAAAAACTTAAAAAAAAAGCATCAAGCTCAGATGACCTCTCAAGCCTGACATAATCAACACTCCAGTGGCTGTAAAATCCATTCAGAGGTAAAACACACTTAAATTGACAACTCCAACAGTCCTAAAGACACTTTAACGCCCAGAGCACACGGAAAGTTTGACACATTTTAAGAGGCCAATAAAACGAAAGGAGACACCATTTCAGCACAAGGACACAGGGATAATCAAAACCCATCACAGTTATGACTTCCTTTAAAAAAATGACACAGTAACTCTTTAAAGACAGGATATTTCCATGTTGGCTCTATTTTAAAGGACTTTCTTATCTAAGCCTTTTCATGATGACCTGGAGCTGCTCTGTTTTAAACAAACTTTAACAGAGCAGTAACACAAACTCTCGAAGAGTCAGTCTTAAAGGTAGGTGGAAGCAGATGTAGGTCGTTTGTTCAGGGAGGAAGAGATGTAGTTATCTAGCTACAGGAGACGCTTGGGTTTATCATGAAGGCTTTCATTCTAATCTTCTAGCTGGAGAGATGACAAGACCAGAACAAGCTTTAGAAACACAAAGACTACTTCTGTTGATTAATCCTCAAGAGATGACCATTGACACTGAGGTCTTTAGAAATGATTAGAAATTACATCTGGGCTCGTTACTTACCATCAGTTTCCAAACCTCGTGCTTCAGCTAAAATCCATCACTACTGGCTAGAGTTCAATTATTATTATTATTATTTTTTAGTGGCATCACTTGATATTATCTACAATTGTACATGCTCATTTTGATCTCATGTAGATCATCTTACACTCATGGAAAGTTATTATTTAAAGTCGCTTATAATTTAATAGCATGATTAAATGTAAAATTATTTTTTGTGTTATTGTATATTTTTATAAAAAAACATTTGCAATGAACAATGTCATTAAATATTGAGTTTATTAGTTTATAAAAAATTATTAGTATTTTTAATTTAATAATGTATTCAGCATATCAACAGAGTTATATAAAATAAAAAATACAATACAAATATTCAAATTGTATCGGTCATTGCATTACAATTATCTGCTTATTTTCAGAATTGTTTTATGTCAGTTCCCTATGCAGAACTATACAGAGTATGCTTCACTCTTAAACTTGTGCAAGCTGTGAGGTGCAACTGGTTCATATGTACATTAGGACATGTCACCAAGTGAAATCAATACACCCTGATGTGTGACGGAAAATATCTGGCTGCACGACACTTCAGCAAATCGACAGTGACAACAGAGTCGCCCACTCCATTTTTTTCACAATTGCAGCAGGCTGCATTGCTCCACTTATTCATTACATCATGAATGATCCCTAGTGAATCCATTAAATTGAACAGACCTACAGGGAGCCAAATTTTAACAGGACTCCATGACTTGTCAGACCACTTGTCCTGTTCAATTGCAGTTCAAGGACCTGATTGTCACCATGCTGTGGTTTTATGGGTTTCAATGGCATTTCAATTAATAATTTTAACATCTTTATTGCTGCTTTATTCATTCCATCAAGTTTGCTTCGTTTTTTAGTGTTCAAATCAAGGAGTGTTGTTCAGTGACAAAGTGCAAACTCAGCATGCACTATAAACAAATCACTTGGCGCAGCAAAGCATGGTTGTTTAGAAATGGAATTTGTGGTTGAATAAGAGAAATCGGCTGTAATTTCAAAGTTTGGAGCACTCCAGCTTATGACTCTATCCAGAGATGAAAAAGTTTGGATTGAGATATGAAGTCACTGTGATATAGATGTTAGAATATGACAAACAAGAAAAGAGAAACCAAAAGAAAGAGTGTGGAAAGCTCTCTCTTCACTTGCCAACATATAAAATGACATCCGTACGCCAAAAAGCTGGGAATACACAGTCAGAAACATAAAATTCAACCTGTTACTGCTTTAGCCACTAGCAACCTGTCATGTAGAATTAAGACTGCAGACTAATATTCATTCTTGGCAGTGATTATAAAGCCATGCCATTGTTCTGATTACTTCAGTACATAATAAGTGATTGTGAAGCAAGTAATACAGATACAAGTGTCTCTTTACAATAAACAGCCAAAGCTTGACGGAATTGATTGGAAGAAATACAAAAGATCTATAACACTGCAGGCATTAGACACATTTTTAGCTGCAATTCTATCAGTGACACGTTTTTAGCTGCAATTCGATGACATTAAGCTTCTCAATCTGGGTCTGTGTTTTCCATTAAGCTCTCTCTCTCTATGGATAAAGTGTTTGACTCTAATCCAGTTTAAGAGGCAATGGAGGTTTGAACTCTAAAACAATGTTGGCTGAAGCTTTGAGTGTGAGTTAAGTCACCTTCAGAAGGGTGTGGATGCTATTCTGGTGTCCTAGAGAAACATTAGCCTAAAGATCCTTTGCTTTGACTTTCTGAGGGAATTTATCTTGAGTCATGCTCTAAACTAGCGGGTGTCCTGCACGGGAACAAAGGAAGGAGAATCAAGATTACACAAACAGAAACCCTGTGTAAAAATATCAGAGGAAGCAGTAAAGGGCTTTACTGGGTGTATGGTTATTTCCCACTTCCATTCACAAATAAATGTGCCTATCCAAAGACAACAGATGAGGTATAAAAAGAGAGATGTCATGTTTTCTTTTCAATTTTCTTGAGTGATTTAAAAGCACACTATTGTTGGTAATGACAAATATTATTCAAAAGTAACGATGAAAGTGAACCTATGTTGAGCTAAAGACAAATAATAAAAGAAAAACAGTGAGACAGAATGAGACATGTCACCTGCACTTTGTCTCAAAGGCAAATTTACACATGTAGGAGTTTGATAGAACAGAGTGCGATCAAGTGTAGGACCCCGTCGAACCCGGTGCACCTGGGGGATTGGCTTACATCTCACAGCTGCCCACCAGCAGAGGGTCATGCCAAATGAGTCAAGGTCAGCCATATCAGCACTCAAAAATCTGACCCAAGAGCAGTCACGTCTATATCGATATCACTATGCCGCTTAAAGCCAGTAAAGTTTACAGCTTGACTTGCAAGATTGATTGTGTTTATTTGCAAAGTGCACTGATGTGAGAAGGTGAACAGGGCTGCTCTACTGAGTGATGTTCAAGAGGCCCAAATTTAAGAGGTCAAAATGTCCCATTGCAGTCAAGATCCTGTTTATTTTGTAATTCTATTTGAAGTTGTGCTTTTAAAACATTTAGCATTCTCCAAAACTGCAGCAAATATGTAAAACATTACAAACCATAACTAAACTTAATAAGTGATATTTTTCACATTTTAAAAATAATAAATAATAAATAAGTGAAAAACTTTGAAATAGAAGTACAGCAATGACCAAAAATGTCAACAGAATTGTTTTTTTTTCATTTTTATTTTTATAGTTAACATTATCAATAGCATGATTGCAGTAATGTATTTGTATGAAAGTACTGTATTTATAATAACATAGCTGCATTCACTGTGGATAATAATACTGGAAAATGAAAATGTGATTATCCATTGACTTTGACATTAAGAATAAATCAGGCTTTTAACAACAGCACTGACGGACAAATGATAATGATTAATTTAATTTTAGTTTGCAGTTTCAACAATAAATATTTATAAATTACAAGAAAGATTAATGCAGTCAGATAAGAAAAGAAACTTTGTCTGTTATGGTGCTCAGTTGTTTCTGATTTTTTTTTTTTGTTTGTAAACTTGAACATTTATATGTTTAGTACACTTGAAGTAATAATAAAAAATATAACAAGAAAAAATCCATACAATGTAAAACTAAATTTTATTTGGATGATTGTTATTTCATCAAATGAAATATCCCTGTTTCCATGCAAAAAAAGAGAGAAAATAAATATGTACAGAATCACAATTTTAGTCCTTCTGAAAAAGGGAAACATTCCTTCCCAGAATCATAAAAATACACATTACTCAAGCTGTAGAGGTGACAAAGGGGTTTTACCCATTTAGAGAGCCATAACATCCAAAGGGAAAAAGGGACTTGCTTAAAGAGCCACAAAACCACCCTTCTGTGTGCTGAAGAAAATCACCCAATAGAACAGAATATCTCCATAACTATTAAGACTTAATAAAAGTGTGAAATAAAAATAAATACATACAAAAAATAAATAAATAAATAAATAAAAATATTATATATATATATAATTTATTTATTTATTTAGTCATTTATCAGACGCTTTTATTCAAAGCGACTTACAAATGAGGACATTATAGAAGCAATCAAAACTTTCAACAAAAGAGCAACAACATGCAAGTGCTAGTTAGCACAAGTCCTGGTTCAGCCTAACGCAGTACACGTAGGAAGGTTTTCTTTTTCTTTTTTTTTTTTAAATGAGTATGTAATATATAGAAAAATTAAACTTAGTGTTAGTTTTACAAGAAAAGCTAGCAGTTAGAGAATAAATATGCAATTGATAGAGGGTCAAGTGTTTGTGTGTTTTTTTAAATAAAAGAAGACAGATTAGATCAAATACAATTAGAATAGAGAGTGCTAGAGTTAGAGGGTCAAATACAAATGGAAGAGATGTGTTTTTAGCCATTTCTTGAAGATGGGTAAGGATTCAGCTGCTCGGATTGAGTTGGGATCATTCCACCAGATGGGAACAGTTAATGAAAAAGTCTGTGAAAGTGATTTTGTGCCTCTTTGGGATGGTACAGTAATGCGTCGTTCACTTGCAGAACGCAAGCTTCTAGAGGGCATATAAGTCTGAAGAATGAATTTAGGTAAAGGGGTGCAAAGCCAGAGGTGGTTCTGTGGGCAAACATTAATGCTTTGAATTTAATGCGAGCAGTTATTGGTAGATTATATTATATTATATTAGATTGGTATATATGAAGAGCTCTTTTCCAAAACGCTATAAATCCATTTTAATAGTTTTCATGAAAATGACATTTTTTACCTAGACCCATACATTTTGTTAATATTCAATTTATCATGTTAAAATGGTCTGTTGGCTCAGTCTGAACATGTTAAACAATGATTGTTAAACCCCGGTCCGCACCATCACACCGAGCGGGTCTCGAACCCGGGTTTCTAGGAGGCGGGCGCTTAACAAGGAGCGCCAAAGGCTACAACTTTTACAGTCGCTAGAGCGCCTCTTTGTGAGGTCAGGAGAGTGAGGTACATTTTAAACAAGGAAATATAGCGATTTGGCATGAAACATTGATTAGGTTGAATAGGTTCAGTACACAGATGAATAGGTTCAGTACACAGCAAATTTAAATTTGGCGTTTATCGTTTTGGAAAAGAGCTCTTCATATATTGCTGTTATATATATTTTATTATATATATATATATATATATATATATAATAAAAAGTGTAATAAAAGACTTAAAATAAAGTGTTAAGACTTGCTGAAATCGCGTTTGGTCTCGTACTCTATTGCGTCTCTTGTCAGTGTCTGTGCTTGCTTGGCCATTTGATGTGATAAACAGGAAAGTGTGTTCAAGCGCCAGCAGAAGACAGTGTAAATAAATAATCTTTGAGAGAAACAATCTATCAGCGGAAGTTAAAAGCAGCTCGTAAGTGTATTTACTTGTCTCATTATTGTTTAGTGCAGTTGCTAGGAAACGCTTGTTTTGTTTACTGTGTTGAGACTCGCTGAAATCGCATTTGGGCTCGTACTGTATCGCGTCTCTTGTCAGTGTCTGTGCTTGCTTGGCCATTTGTTGTGATAATCAGGAAAGTGTATTCAGCTGAATTCAAATAGTGATTTGTTAGACGGGTTTAAAAAAGGTTAATATACCGCGGCAGTCATGTGAAGTGTGAAGTCGTGTGAAGCCCTCCTTGTGTGAAGACCGAAGAGTGTAAAGACCAACAAATCTACCGTACGACTCCACCGGACAGGGACACCTGCAAAGGATATAAGTATCGCTTTTTATTATCCTCTTTCCTACTACTTGTTTTACTTCTGTTTTAGTTTTTATAACCAATTCTTACTATGTAAAAAATAAGTATACTTAGGCCTTTAGTGTTATGTAAGAATCATTATTATACTCATACCTTTTCTTGATTTAATATTTAGTTTTGAAATGTTGTTGTATGCATTTGTCATTTTTATTTAATTTATTTATCTTCTTAAGTGTGTAAATATAATATTTATAGTTTTAATTTTAGATATATTTTCTTATTTGTAAGTCGCTTTGGATAAAGGTGTCTGCTAAATGACTAAAAGTAAAGTAAGTAAAGTAATAACTGCTAGTTGGCACATGACAGTAAACGTTTAGGGCTCTGTGAATTACAGGTTGGGTAACATGATGAACATTGAGGTCAGTGATAACTACTACGGCTGGTGCTGTGATGCCAGTCTCTGGCTCTCTTACTGCTGTAGTGGCACGATCAGCCCTGTTTCTGTCCAACATGGTTTATGGGAGTTTTTCAGAGTTCAAAGCACTGTTATGGGTCTGTTAATGCTAAAACAATCTGTTTAAATAAACAATCAATTACAATAAGCTTTTATAAACCATACTGGACAAATAGTTCTATGTTTGATAAATTGTATACTAAAGTATCTTGCAGGGCAATTCATTTTTAGATAAATGTCTCTTTGAAATTAGATATTTATTTATTGCTGTAAAGCATTCAGTTACACACAGAGAGGGTTGAGAATATAAATCAACAATATAATTGCAATTACACTATGATATAGTCCTGTGATGGCAAAGCTAAATTATTGGCATCATTACTCCAGTCTTCAGTGTCACATGATCCTTCAGAAATCAGTGATCTAGAAACATTTATTATTATTATCAATGCTGAAAACAGTTGTGTTGCTTAATATTTTTGTGGAAACCGTAATTAATTTCCCCCCATGATTTTTTTAATAGAAACATAAATAGAGCAGCATTCAATTTAATCAGAAATGTTTGTAACATTATATACTACCACTTTTGATCAACTTAAAGTATTAAAGTATAAAGTATAAAAGTATTATTTCTTAAAATTTAAAACAACTTTTAAATGGTAGTGTATACATTATCTGTAAATACTGTTTTGCAAGTCAATTCACAGTATTCAGTTCAGTATAAATTAACATTAGAAAGTTGTTTCAAATATAATAATAGGGGAAATGTGCTGGCATACTTAAATATCCAATATCGACTGCTAGCATTTGTAAAAATACACAATACTGTCCACTGATATGGCAAAGTAAAGTGTGATGCATCACAGCACTTGGGGTGAAGCTCAGCCTGGTCAAGTGAGGTCTCACAGGGAAAACCGTGGGCTGAACCTGGTTTATCTCTTCTGTCTTGTTCCGAGTGGTACAGCAAGACCCTCTGACGCTTGTGGCTATTTAGAAGAGTAATTGCTGCTTGTGGAAATTAGCATCTATGATTACTGTATCTGTAATTAAGGTTAAATTAGCAGCATACTCAGATTGTTATATAAGGCCAAGTTATTGCAAAGCTAGAATTTACTGACCATGTATATAGTCAGTTTGTGCTCTTGGACATGATTTGCATCACATCATGCAAGATTGTTTCTTCACCAAACCACACAGGTTTTTTTCTCTGGGGGGTCTATATGATATTGTGAAGCAGCAAGTTATATAATGCAGTTGAGTGTTATACAGATGTTGTGCTGTAATAGCTGAAGCCGGACACAGTTAACCTTTACAACCTCAATTCCCAGGGCCAGTTTACAGACTTTCACTCAATCACAAGCAGTCCTTCAAGGAACTCTCTCGCTCTCTCCCACACACAAACATAATCAAGCACATCATGTGAAACATTCATAGTGAAATATATAGCCTGTTCTCTCTTGCAATGTGAAACGTCTCAGTTATGTATGTAAACCCCGTTCCCTGATGGAGGGAATGGAGACCTTAAGTCATGGTGACATAGGGATTTACTTGGAAGCCCCAATCATCTCTGACTTTAAGAGAAAACGGTAATGAATATTGGCTTGTGGATTTTGCATATCTGATCCATTCCCCGTGCATACGGGTATAAATAGGCGACAGGTGCATCCACTCATCAGGTTTTCAGCTGAGGAGCCAAGAACAAATACCTGGCAAACAGCGATGGTTCAAGATTGTGGCATGGGGACATAACGTCTCCGTTCCCTCCATCAGGTAATGAGGGTTACGTACATAACCGAGACGATCCCTATCTTTCGGTCACTACGATTTATGTCGTGATGACATAGGGGTCCATGGAAAGCGCCACAACCTGAACCCGTCACAACCTTGTGGCATGCAAATGTAGACAAGCGCGTGCGTGACAGACAAATACCATGCAAAAGGTCACAACCTTCCCATTGCCCCAGCGCAAATTCGTTAACCTTGGTGCCCGCAGGGACTGCTGAGTACATCGCTGCTGGAGAAAGCCAAGCTGGTGAAAGATAGCTTCAAGTCTTTCCTATTTGTTGTTACAGCTTGGCAGTAATGACGGGGAAGCAGGCCTTCTGAAGAAGGGCACTACGGAGGCCACATCCTGCCCAAAGGGAGGTAAGATGTGGAGACACTGATATGGACTGACCCAGGGCTGGGGCAGTGCTACATACGACTGGACTCTGGGCAGATCCTACCTAGATGTAGGGAGGAGAGCTGCCAGCAGAGCCTAACAGAGTGCTCTGTCAAGGGAAGACACGGGTTTACAGTGAGGGAAACCTTACCATGGAAGAATACACATATGAGATTACCCGAAGGGCATCAGACCATACGGACACCTAGTCCAGTACAGCGGCTGACCGGAGACCCGGGCGAACTAACACCAGTACTGGGCCTGGATTGCTCCGCCCAGTCTGACTACCCAGGGTGCTGGAGGAACTCCACCAGGGTTTGACGTCTGAGGGAATTGAACTTGAAGAGCGAAAAGGCGCTTGCATCCCCGGGTGAGGGGGAATGGCGCAGCAAGCGTGACACCGGCCAGCTCTTCCCGCCATTTACCTGTTACCCAACACACAGGAAGAAACTGGCTTGACGCAGAGACTGTAAAATCTCGTGAAGGTGTTCAAGCACGCCACAGTGGTAGACCACTCAAGTCTGCAGTGTCCCGTCCAGGAGCCACACATAGAGGTTCCAGAAATCTGGATGCGGGTGCAATCTGGTGCCAAGCCCGTGAGAAAGGAGGTCCTTCCTCAGAGGAATGCGCCAGGTAAGCCGGTGTGTGGTGGGCGTTGTGGCGCAATTTGGCTGCTGTTGCATCATCCAGGTGGATGCTGCACATTGGTGGTGGATGAGGAGATACCCCCCTTACTATGTAAAGTGCTTTGAGTGCCCAGAAAGCACTTTTTAAATGTAACAAAGTATTATTGTGAGTTTTTGACAACATTAGATGCAAAATGAATCAGACGAAAATCAGTAATCAGGCGCTGTTTGACAGGCTCGTAGTGTGCACGCTTCATGTGTATCAGTAAAAGGGCACATCAGAACAGCACGTGAATTAATAAATGTTTAATCGGCAAAGCTTTAAAGCAGATCCAAATAATGCATGTTTGTGATTGCGAATAAGTGTAGTGTCCCGTGAGAGTAACTCTACTGGGGCGTTGACACTGAAGTGAATGTATGTGGCATTGTAAAGTATTGATTCGCCGCGTGCAGAACTGCAGCTGACAGAATGTGCACTGTAGCACGATACTACGATATTTCTTCAAAAGCAATTCGTGGAGACATTTTAATCGTCCACGATCAAAAATCAACTTATTGCACACCCCTAACTACCAAGTCTAATCAATCTCACTCTCAAACACAAAGATGCACAACAAAATCACTTCATACTATTAAGCAGCTGCATTATGAACATGCAAAAATGAGTGCTACTTTGGTAAATTTATTAATCACACGGACCAAATTTTTTCGTAGCATGTGCAACATACAGGTACATCTCAATAAATTAGAAGCACTGCTTCCCCAACCGTGCTCTCTTGGCCACTGGCAAGATGGGTCACGGGCGATAGTGAGGGGGCAACACGTCGCACACTGTCGGCCCACAAACCTGAAAACCTGGAGGAAAAGTAAATTGCTCTTTCTTTGAAAATGTGGGTATCCTTGAGCCAGCGGCGGAACAGAAACAAAAGGAAAAACAGGATTCTCCGCCCAGCCCTCCTCCGGGGGAAGGAGCGGCGCTGTCCTCGCCGTCTCCTGAGAAAAAGCGAACTCTAACATTTCCGTGTTGCCCACGTCAGGGCCGCTTCATCGATTTCCTGGACGACTTGGGGCCCGACTGGGACGCCCGGGGCGCCACACTCCTGCAAGAAGGTCGACACGCCAGCTTAGGTGGCGATTCGGCACATCAGAACAGCTCTGGAGGATGCAGGAGGGTGCCTACGGATATGAGCAGACTGAGGCCGTGGGGCAGTGGTGGCTGACGGTGCATGATGCCTTGGCAGGATCTGCATTGCTGAGAACTTCTAAGCAAAGCCCTCGACAGTGTCGCAGAACAGCCCAGCCTGGGAGATGGAGCATCAAGAAAGCGTGCTTTGTCGTCATCCTTCATCTCAGCCAGGTTGAGCCAGATATGATGCTCTTGGATCACCAAGGTGGACATCACCTTCCTGAGGGACTGCACCGTGAGTTTTGCAGCCTGGAAGGCAAAGTCAGTTGACATGCGAAACTTCTGCATCAATTCGGGTCGGAATTCCCCTTGTAAATTTGTTTGAGTGTCTTGGCTTTGTGGAACTGCAGGATAGCCATAGCATGCAGGGCAGAGACGGCCTGGCCCGCAGCATTGTAAGCTTTGGTCACGAGAGCAGCTGTCAGCTTACAGGCCTTGGATGGGAGACGCGGGTGATTCCTCCAAGTGGTGGCGTTTCATGGGCACAATGCACCGCGACCGCTCTCTCCACCTGGGGAATGCCTGCGTACCCCTGGCGGCCCCGCCATCGAGGGTAGTGAAGACGGAGGAGTCAGACGAGCGGCTTCTGGCCGTGAAAGGGGCCATACACAAATTCATCAGCTCCTCATGCACCTCTGGGAAGAAAGGCACCAGGGCAGAACGCGGTTATGAGCCGCGACCCGCTCCGAGAAACCAATCATCCAGCCGCTAGGGCTTGGGACTGTGCAGTCTGTTGACCTCCAGCCCGATACTCGTGGCTGCCCAGGTAAGCATGGCTGTCAACTCTGGGTCTAACACGGCGGTGGTAACAACACCCGAGAGGGGCAGCCCTGCAGAAACTTCATCCTCAGAGGATGTAAGAATGAAATTCAGAATGAAATTCTGGCCGCCCCGTGGGATGAGCCAGCGAGATCACCCAGGGGCCGGATGGGACGTTCCCTGCGTGAGGAGTAAGAGGTCCGTGGGGATGTACCCGATGGAGAAGCTATTACTGTCACCCTTAGATCTACCAGAGCACCAGCCGGCAGTCCCCTGCTCGAGACAGAGAGACCAGGACGGGTGGTGGTAGAGGATGCCAATCTTTTGAGAAAAGAAAGGCAAGATTGCAGCGATGTTATGTTCATATGCCCACAACAGGCGCATGAATCATCCACGAAAGCATCTTCAGCGTGTTGGATGCCCAGCCTCTGAAGACAACGATTGTGTCCATCATCCGCAGACAGGTAACAACTGCAACCAAGAGGACACGGACGGAATGGAATCTTGAAAAAGACGTGAGCCGTCCTGTGATTTGCTCTTTTAGAATTTGTTCTTTCAGTTGAAGTACCCTGGGGAATCGATGCAGCGAGGGACTCCGCTGATCGCACCGTGATGCCAACAGGAACAAATCAAAGATGAAAGGCTTTTTGGAGATCAGCACTCTTCTCATCCACTCAGCTCCGAAGCAAAAATCTGATGAGTGGATGCACCTGTTGCCTATTTATACCCGCATGCACGGGGAGTGGCTCATGTATGCAAAATCCACTAGCCAAAATTAATTGGCGTGTTCTCTTAAAGTCCGAGATGATTGGGGCTTCCAAGTAAATCCCCTATGTTGTCACGACATAACTCGTAGTGACCGACTTATAAAGAAACCACATTCTTGCTCCTTGCAATTCAATATGATTTTCTAAATCTCAAAGAGTCAGAAGACACCTAATGTAAATATTGAGATACTGTACAATACTGTTTAAAAGTTTGGAGGTTTTTTTTAACCTTGAAATTAATAATTTTTATTCAACAAGGATTAAAAAAGTGATCAAATGTGACAGTTAAGATCTTTACAATGTTACTAAATATTCCTTTTTCAAACAAAATATGTTGTTGTTTTTTTTACTACAAATATGGTTCCAACAAATCAATGAGCACTAAATCAACATATTAAAATGATTTCTGAAGGATCACACAAGACTGAAGACTGGAGTAACAATGCTGAAAAGCCATAAATAAGTTACATCTTAAAATATATTACATTAGAAAACTGTTATTTTAAATATATAACAATAATATATTTCAAATAAATACAGCTTTTGACAGAGTGAGAGACTTCTTTAAAAAACAAAAAAACACAAATCTTACCAATGCCAAACTTTTCACATTCATTTACAATGAAACCGACTGAAATTTAACTCACTATTCACTTACAAATGTCTGTGGTCCCATTTAGTTTTTCACACAAAGATATCAAATGAACAGAACAAGACTTGAAATATTGTGCATGAGTGGCATGAAGCACTTGCTTTTAAGGTACATTTGTTGTCTTTTTGAGTCTAACAGGCCTGTCCCAAATCACATTCACTGAATGAAAAAGCAGCCTAAACATTCTTTAAAACTTTCATTCAGTGTTATATGAAAAAAGTAATATGCGTTTGCAACAACAACAACAACCCTTTAATATGGAGCTGTGTATATGTACAGTTTGCATAGCTACGGAATGAGACTAAGCTTGGTTCATCATTGGAGATTGTGACCACCATCAACCAATGAAAACAAACCAATCAATTTTCCACAGATGGCAAATGGATCTATATTCAACAGTAATTCATTTCACTAAATTATTTGTATCTGCATACTTCGAAGGCTACAGTTTATATACGCAAATGTAAATCTAAACCAAGCATCTCCCAAACAAAACAATTTAAAGTAGTGAGTAGTCAGCCATGTTGTAATTTTAGTTTGTCAGTGGCAGTAAAACTTAACATTTTGAGAACTGGCATATTCCCAGCTGGAGTTGTTTTCTATTACAAATCCCTGAGATATTTGGGTCCCTCCTTGCAGAGCTCCAGCCCGGCTTGATATTTCAATTCAATAAAAAGCTCTCATTTGAATGCATAATTGTGGAAACCTTTGATTGTTATGTAAGTAGGCTACTCATTTTTGTGTCAAATGTGGTTTGAAACTTTAGATAGACATCTAAATCATAATATGGTTGTTTTAAAACAACGCAGGGGTTTTATTAAAGTCTGAGGAGAGTATTGAACTGCAAAATATTTAAGTGAAATCAAAAAAGAAGTAAATGTGTATGCCAAGTGGATGCACAGAATCACAATATCAAAACAAAATCAACACTGGTCAAAGCAGCCATTACAATGTAAACATATGACTTAAAAATAAAGAGAAAAAGGAAAGTAAAAATGCAAATCAGAAACAAAATAAGGTTTAGGAAGATATGACTATGTGTCTCTGTCTTAACACATCTTCATAATGTTTCATAGATTATTAATACACAGATACAAAAAGCTAATAAATATGTATACAGTATAAAAACTAACAAACAAACAAAATTGACAAATGCCTCACGATATTAGCAATGATCACAGAAGATGAGTTCATCCAACGCTAATGCATTAAAATTGATTGATATATTCAAGATTACATTGCTTACCAAAACACAGCATGAACAAACAATGATGCCAAGAGAGCTGATAACTCTATCTGCAACTGTGGTTTTGCAGGGAGGATAGATATCCTACTAGCACATAGACTCAACTTTAAACACTGAAGCAACTCATAAATCCATAATATCTTAATCATTGATCACCTTTTGGAAAGGATGAGCCCTGTGTTCTTTCAACTCATTATTTTTAATCTTTTCATACACCAAAGGCAATTGTAATTGATACATTATCTTCTATAAATACCACAAACACAGAAAAAGAGCCCTTCTGATGAGAGCACTGATGTGGTGCACCAAACCCACTGAGGTTTAGTTAACCTCCAGTGCATTCTCTGCTTTATTGGGTTTGGTGCACCACGTCAGCCTAAACCAATGCATTCTCTGCTTTATTGGGTTTGGAGCACTGATGTGGTGCACCAAACCCAATAAAGCAGAGAATGCACTGGAGGTTAACTAAAGCAAAAAGGAATTAATTTTCGATATCCTTTCTTAAAAACACGAAGTTACGTGTGGGACAGAAAGAAGATGGAAAGGCTGTTTGCTTGGACTCCGTGAGCAATGAGAAGACAGCTTCCAAGATAAATGTTAGCTTTTGTCTTTTTTGATTTTGGTAGCGTGAAGAGGACATGTGCTTATTATTATTATCAATAAACAGTAAATTGATTTTTAGTGTCCGTCTAGACAAGCGCTGTAGAAGTCTTATTTCATCTTTATAAAGTGATTACTCATACTAGATGTAACGTGCGTAAAAAAAAATGCAACCCTCCCTCTCAAACTGTGGATAATGGAAATGAGAGAGAAGGGAGTGCACTATTTCTAGATTTGGACCAGTGCCCAGAAGATTAGACTCGCTCAAGAGACAGTGCCAACAAGAGGAAAGGCATGAGTAACAACACCGAGAAACAGTGTAAGTAACAGTGTAACAGTGTCTAACCTGGTTAGAAACAGGTAAGATGTATTTGGAGAAAAAAAAATTACTACAAATAAAATAAGGCAGTGAAATTCAAAACATCACAACGTGACACAACAGAAAAGTAATTGCAAAAATTAAGACAAAGACTTGTTCCAAACAAGTTAGATTTTTACCTTAGCCTGCTATAATCCTTATATATTTTTTTCTATATATTTTTTTTTCTATTTAGTTTGTTACTATTATTGATTGTGTATCTCTTTTTTGTTGTTGTTGTTGTTGTTGTTGTTATTGTCCTATTTAGATTTGAGCTAATAAAGTTAATTAACCCTTAATCGACTAATATGTGTATCAAATTTATTTTCACCTATTTATTCAATTTGTTACTTATTGGCTTATTTAATGTAAACAATAACTTTAACTTTCAATATAATCCTTCCAAATGACAACCCTTTGAAGTACCCTTTTCACCCTTGGGTTCCAGGAAAATAAATATATAATCAAATAATTAGAAGAAATAAAAATAGTCGAATTTTTAAAAGGTGAAGAAAAAAATAACAGTAGAACAAAAAAAAAATTCACAATAAATCAAATTAACTGCTCACAGTAGCAGACTCGATAGGAGTTAAGATTTCACTAAATCTCAGTTCCAGTTCAACGCTGCTTACACGAGATCCTTCTTCCACAATTGAATTCTGAGCAACACAGTTCAGCCAGAAAGGGAGGAAGCATAGACACAATCCTACCACTCTGTTGATTCCTTGACCCACAAAGCTCGGTCCTTATATGGGCATGACTCGCAGGTTCCTGCATGCAATGACGGCTTTAACGCCAAGCAGGGACAGTTCGAATTCAAAATCTTCCTCAGAAATCGTCCTGTGTCCAGGAAACGTGCAGCATCCGACTCAGAGAATGATGAAAAGGTAGAAAATAGAAAGAGAACGAGAAAGGAAAAAACAAAACAAAAAGAAAAAAAATGAAAAGACCCAGCCAAGATAATTGTTTTTATTTTCTTCAGTTATTAAGTTTGCAGAAAGACAAAACTTTAACTTCAGGCTTGTATCTTCCTCGTAGCATTCACGCTAACATGTACCCGTGGTCTTTGAGTAATGATGTTTAATCCACACTTTTATCTCAATCTTATTGATTTTGTTGTTTTCAAAATGGCGCTGCTGTGTTCAGTCGACGTTCGGACAGCTCCGCTCAAATTGTGCTTTTATTTACTTTTTTATGTATTTTTACTTTCTCTTTTTACACGCATAACGTCTGCAATATTTATTTATGACAAAAGAACACTTTTGGACATTGGACACCACTACACTAACCTGCTTCAGGACACTTTATCCACAGATCCAACGTGGCCATTGGAGATATTTCGGAACACTGAGGAGAACAAAGGCCACCTGAATAACCCCAGGAGGTGAAAGAAACACAGCAGGAAACGCGCTGGAATACGCAACAGACTGAGGGAAAGGGCTCACATTCCACCTCTACCGAATATTCTGCTTGCTAATGTCCAATCCTTGGAGAATAAGATGGACGTTCTTAGAGCCAGGATAAGTTTCCAACGGGACATAAGGTACTGTAACATCCTTTGTTTGACTGAAACATGGCTTGCGCCCTCGGTCCCGGACACCGCTGTAATGCCGTCTGATAACTTTTCTGTTTTACGAATGGACAGAACAGCCAAGGCCGGTAAAACCAAAGGAGGTGGAGTGTATTTCATGATTAACAAGAAATGGTGTGACCCCAGGAATATCTCCATTCTGTCGCGTTCCTGCTCGCCTCATCTGGAACATCTCTCCATTATCTGCCGCGCATTCTATCTGCCCCGGGAGTTTTCATCGATCATTGTTACTGCTGTTTACATTCCACCACAGGCAGACACTAGCTTGGCTTTGTCCAAACTCCACGATGTGCTCAGTGGATACATCAACAAACATCCTGACGCTGCCTCCATCATCGCGGGGGACTTTAACAAAGCCAACCTCAGGAAGGTCATGCCGAACTTTCAACAACATATATCCTGTCCAACTAGAGGACCGAATACACTGGATCATTGCTACACTTGCTACACATCTAACCTCCGGTGGAGAGAGAAGTGACGCGCTGGTCCTCCCATTTTGAAGCTATGCTACAAGAGGCTCTTGATGATGACGTCGATTGGGACATGTTCCGGGCGAGTTCATCTGACGTCAGCGAGTTCACGGATGTAGCATTAAGCTTTGTCAACACGCTAATCGAGCAAGCCACTGAAACGGTAACAATAAGGACATTCTCAAATCAGAAACTGTGGGTGGACAGATCAATCCGTGATGCGGTTAACCATCGCACTGCCGCATACAATGCCGGTCTTCTATCGGGAAACATGAGCGAGTACAAAGCATCGTGCTATGCTCTCCGACGTGAAGTAAGAGCCGCAAAACTCCGATACAGGGAGAGAATTGAGTCACATTTTCAGCTCAATGACTCTCGACGCATGTGGCAGGGACTGAAGACCATCTGTTCCTCTGGAAATAAATCCTCTGCAGAGGTGAGAGCAGATCCATTGCTGGCCGAAGAGCTAAACACCTTCTATGGCCAAATTGAATGTAATGGCGGCAGAGTGACTCTGCCGATCAGCGCGTCAGGAAGCAGCAGACAGAGCAGCGATGATCATGTAATCACCATGCTGGAGGAAATTAATCTAAAATATATTAAAGTTTCACTTTTTGAAATAAGTTACAAGAATAAAGAACTATTTCACCATATTCTAATTTTCTGAGATGCACCTATAGATTTACCGCCAATCACAGAGCTGGGTTTACTGACGAGATGCGCATGAGAATCGCATGCGATTAATTTCACAGCACTACCCCTCACCCCTTCAGCACTCATACGCAGTGTTGGGGGTAATGCATTACAAGTATGCATAAATGCATAAATGTAAGTAACGCGAGTTACGTAATAATATAACTTTTTCAAGTAACTAGTAAAGTAAAGCATTACTTTTTAATTTACAGGAAAATATTGGAGTTACTTTTTCAAAAATTAACGCAAGTTACATTGTTTTCCCATTTATTGACAACAGTGCGCTGTGTGAAAATGATCTTACTGTAGTTTTAGACTAAATGTGAATGTGCATTAATTCATCCCACTCACAAAAAAACTGATTCAGTATTCATCAAAAATAATTAAAACAGTGAAATGCAAACTCAGAATATGACGCAAGCCTGCAATAATTAAACATGTTAAACAACACAAATGTATCTAATCCCATTTTATCAACCAATGTCTTTGCTGATGACCTTTGATGATCCAGTTCAACCATACTAATAAGCAAAAATGGTTTAGATAAACTAACATTTGTGCTTCATTGTTTTTTTATTGCTGAAGAGTGTTGAACTTATTCTCCTGCATTCTACTGTACAGACGTGATTTACTCTTCCTTCAGCCTGAGGCTTATTCATTACACTTTTTGGTGTGAAAGGGCTTTTACATTTGCTATAAATAGAACTTATTGTATTAAAAACAAACAATCAAGCCCTGCTCATATTTACAAAGTAACGCAAAAGTAACGTAAACATTACTTAACAAAAAAACATTAGTTACTTTTTTAGGGAGTAACGCAATACTGTAATGCATTACTTTTAAATGTAACTTTCCCCAATACTGCTCATACGTCTATTTCCCAAACACAACCTCTGGATATGACGCTGAGCACATGCACTCAACTTTTTTGGTCAACCATGGCGAGGCCTGTTCTGGGTGGAACTTGTCCTGTTAAACCGCTGGTCTCTGCCATCGGGCTGCAGCTCAGTTTCAGGGTCTTGGCAAACTTCTTATAGCCTACGCCATCTTTATGTAGAGCAACAAATATTTTTTGCCATGAGGTGCCATGTTGAACTTCCAGTGACTAGTATGAGAGAGTGAGAGCAATAACACCAAATTTAACACATCTGCTCCCCATTCACACCTGAGACCTTGTAACACTATTGAGTCACATGACACCGGGGAGAGAAAATGGCTAATTGGGCCCAATTTGGACATTTTCACTTAGGGGTGTATTCACTTTTGTGGCTAGCGGTTTAGACATTAATGGCTGTGTGTTGAGTTATTTTGAGGGGACAGCAAATTTACACTGTTATACAAGCTGTACACTCACTACTTTACATTGTAGCAAAGTGTAAATTCTTCAGTGTTGTCACAAGAAAATACATAATAAAATATTTACAAAAATGTGAGGGTGTTCTTACTTCTGTGATATACTGTATGTATATATATATATATTAATATAAAATACAATTCTTTTCTAATTAAATTTAATACATATAATTAACATTAAGGATAATTAAAGAGCAACATTCAGTTGCTACCTTATATTTTTAGGTACAAAAAAACTAGCGGTTCAAGTCATATAAACTTAAATTATATTAAACCGATGTTTAAAAAAGGCTAAATCACATGCAACTTAAAAAAAATGAAGATAAAATAAGTTTAATTAATTTGATGAGTTAAAGTAATGGAAAACACATTGCCATGATCTTGATCTTGTTGTTGTTGTTGTTTTGTTAGATATTGTTTGTAGGCAATTTAAATAAATTAGAGACTGTAAGAAAAGTGTTTTTAAGGAATCGCAGATTCAAAAGTGTCCATAGCTAAAGAAAAGCCTCAAAGGCCCACAAGTGTAAACCCTGATAACCCTGCAACAGCTTTCAAAAAAATAAAAATAAAATTGTATCAGTTTTCAGATACACACTCTGTTAAGGGAACACCATATAGCATTAACTGGATTTATGTTCACTCTGCATTTCTCATGTGAAATCACATTGACAGTGGATAAATATTTTCAGAATTAGATTGTGTATGACTGTATATTTGCTCAAATGCTCAAATTACAAGACCCACTCATATCTCTTCTGCCCAAGTTGGTTTTTCAAATTACTGCGATTTCCTTGAGTTACCCTGATTAATTATGTGTATCTGGACATATGGGAGAGGAAATGTCAGCATTTACCCGACCCTCGAAAAAACAAAGGAAACAACAAACAAACCGCACTGGAAACCAGTGATTTGCCCTATACCAGCCCTAGAGCAGACCTCAGATTTCCAAAAAATGAGAACTGATCATGGGAACTTCTTTGCCACGATGGATCACAGGAGGAATGTGACTTTCAATGGCCTGGTAATCCCCTTGGAAATGCTCTACTCAGTATGGAATCACACAGGGATTTTGAGGAACATTATCTTAAAAATATTTGGAGAGAGGTGTCTATTCCAGAATCTATTTTGAGGAGAACCTTCTCAAAGAATAATTTCCTTTCAAGGATATCCATGCCTATATAAAATTCAGAACGTGGTGCATTTGATAAAGACCACATAAATGATCCGGGGAGGCTTTCAAGACAATATTATGTCAACTGCAGATAAAATGATGTAATTTAATGATGAAGGAATTACAACTGCAAGCTCCCATCCTGCATGGCCCATTTGCACGTAGTCTGGACACTTCTCGGCCAGAACAATAGTTTCTCACATCAAAACTTGGCCATGGTGCACTGATTGCCTTATTCCAAACTGTGGGCAAGGGTGAGACATGCATCACTGTTGCCATGGGGCGTCTGTCCTGGTACTTAAAAAAAAGACATCTCTAAAGCACACAGCAGAAACATCCCAGTGGGAAATTGCACAGAGAGCTAGTGCAGATCTCAAAACAGCTAGCAGTGTTGTGTACAACGTGGATGGCACTTTATCTACCTTATTGAGCTTGGCATAATGTATTTGACCTATAACAGATGTGTTTGCTGTGGAAATACTGTTTGTATGTGCTCACCGCAAATTATCGCATGGCAAATCAGGAAAATACAGCATTTTAACGCAATGTACTGGCAGCTCTATGAGGCTTTATATGGCTGCCAAGGTATTTGGGCAAATGTGAAAGAAGTCATGCTGAACTTGGTTGTCTGCTTGTAATTCCAAACATGACCAAGCTAACCATCACAAAACTAAAACAAACGGACAGTCCTCTGCTGTCCGAGCTATCAGAGTATGGACATATCTGAGTAAATCACACAGAGACAACATGCTGGAATTTATTTGAAGCAGAAAGGATAATTCTGATGACTGTAAAATAAAAAATACATTAAAAAAATAATAATTTTTACTATATATTTACAATGTATGTAAAGTACATAAATAATTTTCAAAAGAAATAAAAAAAGAAAACAAAAAAATACATTATAAAAGAACAAAATTATTGATTCCTATAGAATATGCCAATAAAGATACTACCCCCCCCCCTCCCCCCTTTTTTGGTGTCTCAAGGCATCAGTGTAGTTTGTTTCCAATGCAATGGTCTGATGATTTATTATTTTTCTCTGTAAAAGTGCATAAAATTGTGCATGCATATACACTGCATACATAGAAAGACAGAAATCAACCCAGAGATGACAAGGTTCTAACAGTCCTTTCTGAACTCTATACAGGGACTTGCTGCCTCACTTGTGGCATTGTGTTGTCACACTATTCAACACTGTATAATTTAGAGGCCCCTTTTGTGTATGTGCAAGTTGTTTTGTGGCCGAGCAGAGGGAGGAAAGAGGAGAGAAAAAATGAATACAAAAATAGAGTGATGGGAGGAAAGAGTGAGGGAGTAGAAGAAAGACTTTTGCATTGGTAGACAAGACCATAAATAACCCGTATAAGAGAAGACGATTAAACCAGGTCTATCCACGCAAACCAGCACGCTCTTTAACAGCTATTAGTGTGGCTCTGTGCATGTATTCCACCTCTCAGATGAGCACAGGAACTGTGTCAAAACACTGACACGCAGAAGATCAGTCTTATAGACACAAGCCAGAGATCCAGTCACACACACTCTTCACTCAGTAATGAACTCTCCTCATGCATTCTCTCAGCATTTTAAGAGGAGTGCAGAACAAGATGTGGCTTCCTGCCATTGCCTGATGGTTGACATCTATGCGTTTAATATTCCTTTATCCAGGGTATATGCAGGAATCTTGAAGTTAATTTCAATACCTTTTTAAGACTTTTTAAATACCTTCTCAATATATTTTAAGACCTCATTGCCACTTCAAGTTTTAATAAGCAACAAACCTTTAACTTAATAAACAGCTGTAGTTTGCAAATAAATCTATAACGTTAAAACTTGGTGACACAACTTGGTGAATAATATAAATAACGATCAGAGCCTTGCGGCTAGCAACATGCATGTGGGGCTTGACAGCGTTGAACCGTACGCGTCCCGAACTGATCTCGCGGACCGAGCACGCCGTTGTTTTTAATAGTCATGGGGAGGAAAATAAATATGCATACATACTTTTGAGTCAAACTCTTTGGACAAAGCTTGAACAAAATTGAATACCTCATAAAATCGTGATTAAAACTTTTAAATACCTTTTAAGGGCCTTCATTTTCCCAAAGTTGATTTATCAACTTTAAATACTTTTTAAGACTCTGTGGACACCCTGTTATCTCCACTGCGCTTTTTGCTTTATATTATGTTGAATTACAGACCTCATGAAATGTTTTGACTAGCGCAGTGTTGAATTTGAGAGAGATGTTTGCTGCAGCAGTGTTTGGAAAACCTGTTTAAAAGAAAATCATTACCTTTGCAATTCCTTTTGATGCAGAAATCGGCACTAAATCACTTTTGCCCCAAGAGGCGATTAAAATACTTACCAGACATTACCTGTGCTGTTAATACTTTAAAGTGCCTCCATCACAAGGGTAATTGAATGTAAATTACACACAGTTACTACTTCTTGAAGCCGCAGCCGTTTTCCACCTCTGAAGCCATAATGTGGAACGATCTTTGACCCACTACTATTTATCACCAGTTCAGGTTGCTTTCAGATTGATGAGAGTGAGGGGCTTATATCGCCGTCTTCTGCAATTATACGCAGTCCTTCCTGACAGCCACACCCCTGGTACAAGGTGGAATGTGAGAAGCCTGGACGAGGGCCCAGACAAGGCAAACATGATGCTGGCCAGGGTTCAGATGAACCTCAGAGGAGCGCAGGGGCTGGGGATGTGAGGGGCTGTGGGTGTCACATCGTTTGTGGCCGAAAACTGCTAAACCACAACGCAGACATAATATCCAACCACATGCCGCTTATGTATGAAGCGTGCGATTGTTTCTTGTGCGATTGTTTCTTGTGCGATTGTTTCTTGTTAAAACTTAAGGAAACAGTTATTAAAAATCAGGACATGATGACAAAGTCTCCTCTAATAGAAAACGCCAAACCTGCTGCTACTCTGCAAAGGTATATTTTATAGGATTAGTTCAAACAAAGATGAAAATTCTGTTATCAGTTAATCACCTTCATGTCGCAACAAACCTGTATGACTTTATTCTATGAAACACAAAAAGAGAAATGTAAAGAATTCTGCTGGTCGCTTTTTACACTGAATGGGGAGTGAAGATTTCAAGTTTCAAAAAGGACACAAATGCGCCATTGAAGTATCATGAAAGTGGTACATACAATTTATGCTCTATATTTCAGTTCTTCTGAAGCCATCTGATAGCATTGTGTCAGTAATAGACAGAAACTTAAGTTGATATTAGCTCTTATTTACACATTCATATATAGATATGTGATTCTTGGATCCATTGAGTCGGATCAGTTTCAGTTCACGAAATAGATTGGAAAGATTAATCTATGAATTGGACAGAATCAATCTTCAAGTACTGCTCACTGAATAAATTACTCAGTTTCAGTGTTTAACAGTTCACTGGAACAAACATGGCAAATTTATTGGCGATTGGCATTTATTATAACTTAAAATTCAGTCTTTTTCTCACACAATGCTTTCATATGATATCAGAACACTTGAAATACAAGAAACAAGCCATATAAACCAAAAATATAAATTTGACTTTTTAAGCTTGAAAGTGTGTTCCAGTGGGGACTAACTGCATGTAAAAAAAAACTACTAGTTCAATTCTCCTTCACACAGCTTAAAAGGTCTTTGCACACTGAGTCTAAATTCTTGTCCGAAATATTCACACGTTAAAAAATAAATACGACCTCATGTTGTGTCAATCATGTTCACACACTGCCTCTGAAACTTTTGTCCATCATAAGAAAATTCAGACCAGGTTTCGATTTTATGCATTTTCACATGCGTAGCAATTATTTTGATAGGAAAGATTATCAACCCCCACCATATGCATTGCTTTTATAGCAATGCGCATTATAACCAATCACACACAATTATTTTGAGCTCATGAATGCATTGACCAATCAAAGGCGTTCAGACGAGTCATCGCTAAAATGCCAGTGTTTTTTTCACTCGCTCGCTGATTGAAAACCTCTTTCTAGCGAATTCTCTCATCAGAAACAACAAAGTGCAAATGTGTGTATGAATATATAAGTAAGAAATTAATTTCATAGTGTAAACCGCTTCAGTGATTTTAATTGCAGTTTTTGAGAGTGCTTGAACTCTATAGACTGTCAGTAAAATGTTCCTTGATAGCTAAATATTATTTGCTCTCTTTCTGTACAGTGAAAGTGTTATGATAGCCTAACTTACAAAGTTTTTATTCACATTCACTTTCAATGTTAAATTCACATTAAATATAAAGTCAGTCATATAAAAAATATGTTATGGCCAGTGGCGGCTGGTCAATAGGGGGCGCTGTGGCGCCCCCCCCTTCAAGTTAGCCCCCTTTAACATGTTAACAATAAGTTAAAAATATATCACAAATATTAACTAAATAAAATCATTTAGTCATAGTATTCTACTGTTAGTTATATTATAATTTATTGAAAATCAAAAATCTAAACTATATTTCTTTCATATTTGTGTGCGGGCGGACTAATGAGTGTGTATGTAGGTACACAAACTTTTCAAAAGCATGTGATTTGAGGCTAAGCTCTAATTGGCTTGTTTCAAATTGTCCGCCCCGAACCCTCCCACTTTTGTTGTTAGAGCGAATCAATATTGTTTTTATATGTTTGGCCTCATGTGATTGGACCGTTCTCAACGACTCTCATTCCACTCAGCAGCAGCTCGTCAGTTGACAGACAGGTACTAATTAATGTGGAAGTATGCGCAATATCATGAGATGAAAGAAAACTCGTTTTTATCTTTACAAAAATACCCGCTAACAAGGCGTTCGGATGAAGAAGAAAAAAAGGATCAATGAGCTTGGACCAGATCGCCCGTACTTTCAGTTTGTATGCGCCCCCCAAATTTTTTGCACCAGCCACCACTGGTTATGGCATGACACCCATCTGTTAATTAAGTGAACAGACAGGTTATGCAGAGTTATATTACAGATGTGTTTGTGAATGTTTCGAATAAAAAGGAAAAAATAAAATAAAACATAAATGCTGTTGTGGCTGCTGTGTGTCATATGACGATACACCCCCCCAACCCGTGCAGCCTCAAAAATAATGAGTGCATGACACCCCTGGAGATCATAATGTAAGATTGGCGTCAGTTAACTTTATATGTGCTTTCACTATATTGTGCAGATCGTAAAAAAAATATTTAAGAAATAAAAAGAAAATAAAACTAATAAAGCAAACTACTCCCTGAATTCTGGCAGGGATGTGTCTAGTAAGAAGCAAGACCTGTGGCTCGGAAACAGCACAAGTGTTACAAAAACCTTAATGTGAGAATGATAAGAGAAAATATATTTCATCCAAATACTCTGTCCCACACAATTACACTCACACATTTTTTTATTTCATGTTCTTTCTTGACTCAGTCTTCTTTCTTTTTCCCATAGGGAGGGTTACATTATTGCTCATTACTTATCTGCCTCCCTTTGTTCAACAATTTTGCAGTTTGGCTCAAGAGTCATCCATACCACTCCTTCATCCACTGATCTGATGTTTTGAATTGATTTCATGGAAAAGTTGATGTATTTAAACACTTGATAAGCTGAAATATTGGTATTGAGACCTCAGGCTAACTGGAACCAATGAAGTTAATCATTCCTAAAGTAACAGCTGCAATGGGACCCCACTCAGAAGTAGCACATAATGGGTCATGCAGGATATCCCATCCTACCGAGACCTTCTTCTCTCTTTTGGGTTTTTTAGCATCTCACACATTTCTAGTTGCAATGAATGAGAGAATAGAAATGGAAATATATAGATATACTTTGTATAAGAAATTCTCATCTGCTTTGAGGATCATAAACATACTATTTACACTTTCTCTGAGTATTCTTAATTATTCAAACTGTTAAAATACTTTTAAACTTTTAGTTGAGGAGCCAAACCAAAATCCTGACTGCACAAGGAATATATAAAGAAAAAACATCTGAACATCTCTAAAATTAACAAGCTTGCACTGTTTCAAAATGTTATTAATTACAGATGTCAAATACTGGAAAGAAGAAAAAAATCTTTAACAAACCACTTGAGAAAAAAAAAAAAAGAACAACCTATGTTAATCACACATAATAAAAAAAAACTCAGGTTTAGAAAAATGTCTATTTCTTGTCCTAAACAATTTTAACAAAAATGACCATATTTTAATAAACAAAATTAAAGGGATATTTGTATGCCAACAGTAACATCATTTTCCAAAGAAAATACTCCAGGGCAACACCAATGCCAAGAGATATAACAAAACATTCTCATTTTTATTCAGGACACATTAACTTTTAACCTTGAGGCCATTTTCGGAAAACCAAAAGCCCAAAACACCTAACATAAATAAAATGACAATTAAATTCACATTAATCCTAAAGCGAGTGTGCACCAGAGGACAATTCACTAAAGTCACAGATGGAAATTTGACCTCATAAATACATTACGTGGGCTACAATGAGGCGGCAGAGAGTTAGGTCCATTTACAAAATAAGGAAGACATTAAGTGGCCAATTCATTTGGGGTTAGGGTATACATTTCAGGGGGTTTTCTCTGCCCTTTAATCAAACAGACATGGCTGAGTTAGCCTAATGACCCAGATGAAATATGTTGGGGCAAATTACTTCGAAAAAGCAGCATAACATATTAAGAAATAATTTTAAACATTGCTAGGAAAAAATATCATGTTCAGTGCAGGCTTCTTTCTATATTTTTTAAGAAATGGTGACAGCAGAGTATTGTTTTCATATTTAATCACCCCAATTTTGCTTTCACCTCTCACAAGTATTACATTTGGAGCAGAAACATATCTATGTGGGTCTAAGATAAATGTGGCAATGTTCTGGTGCGTGTAAAAGGTATGGAACAGGAAGGAAGAGCTTTTTAGTCGGTTAAGTGAATGTTTACCCCACTTCACCCAGCTTGTTGCTCTTGGCTGCTTCTATCAGCAAAATAAACTCTGATACAAGGAAGTCACCCCTAAAATAGCTCAGTTCTGCTTTGGCTTTTTAGACATGCTGTGTGGCCGAGTGAGGGCTCACAGTCTTCATGAATACCCTCAGTGAAGGAACCTCTTTTGAGCGCCGGGATTAACCTTTCCGTTTCACTCTAGTCACCAATATCCAAACTGAGGGTTGAGCAGAACAATAGAAATTTCACAGGGCCAGGCTTCGAATGTGTGCTTTTAAATCTAAAGTGCTACTTGGCAAGATGCACTTTCCTCAGAAACATGAGCTTGGAAAAAAGTTCTTTAAACACCGAGTGAGAAGATCTATCACTTCCAGTCCCCTGACGGCTCCCTCATGTGACACGGCAGAAGCATGAGCTCTGTCCAAAATGGACCTCAGGCCCTACTGACAGACTGAATTCCACCGGCTTTAGAGACAATCAAGACTTTAAGACATTTATAGTCTCTAATATAACATTTATGTAACGCTTCTGCTTAAAGGAAAAGTTCACCCAAAATTACAATTTTGTTGTTGTTGTTTTAAAACTATATCCCCAAAGTAAATATACACTATCTCACAAAAGTGAGTACACCCCTCACATTTCAGCAAAAAAATATTATAATTTCGCAAGGGGCAAAACTGCACAAATGAAACTTGGATATATTTTAGAGTAGTCAATGTGCAGCTTGTATAGAAGTACAAATTTACTGACCTCTAAATGTAACAACATACAACAATTATTGTACAAATAACTAGCAACAACAATTGAGTTGTGAAGTGAACATGTCAAAACTGTGTCTAAAGTGTCAATATTTTGTAGGGACACCACAACCATCTAACACTGCTTTAATCCTCCTGGGCATGGAATTCACCAGAGCTGCACAGGGAACTTTGCCACTCCATCACCTTCACCTTCAGCAGCAAGGCAGTTGTCATCTTGGCGGTGTGTTTGGGGTGGTTATGTTGCAAAACAGTTTCTGAAGGGAGGGCATCATCTTCTGCTTCAGAATGTCACAGTACATGTTAGAATCCATGTTTCACTCAATGAACCGCAGCTCTCCAGTACCAGCAGTAGTCAGGCAGCCCCAGAACATGATGCTACCACCAACATGCTTGACTGTAGGCAAGGCACAATTTTCTTGGTACTCCTCACCAGGGCGTCGCCACATGCTGGACACAAGTTTACCTTAGACTCATCAGACCACAGGACATGGTTCCTGCAATTCATGTCATTCCAGGTTGTCTTCAGCAAACTGTTTTGCAGGCTTTTTTTTGTGAGCCAGCTTCAGAAGAGGCTTCCTTCTGGGATGATGGCCATGCAAACTGACTTGTTGCTGTGTGTGGCGTATGGTCTGAGCACTGACAAGCTGACCTTCCACTTCTGCAACCTCTAAAGCAATGCTGGCAGCACTCATGCGTCTATTTTTTGAAACCAGCTTCTGCACCTGACGCACAGCACAAGGACTCAACATCTTTGATCGACCCTTGTGAGGTCTGTTCCGAGTGAAACCTGTCTTGGAAAACCTCTGTATGACCCTGGCCACTGTACTGTAACTCAGTTCCCGGCTGATAAAATGTGAGGGGTGTACTCACTTTGTAAGATACTGTATATCATTATAATATACATTTTTCTTAATTTATTCCTGTGATGGCAAAGCTGAATTTTTTGCATACTGATTTAATGCTAAAAACATTTATTATTATTATTATTATAAATGTTGAAACCTGTTGAGTCCCTTAATATTTTTTGAAACCTGTGATACATTTTTCAAGAGTTTTTGATTAACAGAAAATTTTCAAAACAACAGCATTTATTTGAAATAAGAAACTTTTGCAACATTGTACATGTCTTACAATTCATATTAATTTAATCTAATTCATCTTTGCTGAATAAAAGTAATAATTTATTTAAAATAATGGATCCATTTTACTTTGATTTTATGAAAACAAACAGTCAGGACATTGTGTTCCACAGAAAAAAAATAAGTTGTGGGATTGAAATGACATGAGGTTGAGTAAATGATGAACTATCAACTTAAAATTGTGATTAGATATCCAAGGAACTGCATAATACATTTATTTGCATGTTTAAAAGCATCCCTTCATTAAACAGCTGATAGTTTAAGCATTTGAGTTTAGAAGAGGATAGCTGCTACATCCTTAAGTGGTCCGTTTCCTGTAACAAATGATAAAAGATCACAGTCAATCCACAAAATTCTCCCTCTTTGGACCATTCCTGCTTCTGGGATAATCCTCGGACAAACAGAAGCCACCTTTGACTGGACAAGAATGATATCGGGATAGGCTCTTCCCCGGCACAGCAGAATTCCACTGTGAATGTATATCGACCCCACACAGACCCCTCCGCACCTTCAACAACAGACCAGTCACTATCTGCAGTCTTTCATCAGCCCACGGCTTGACACGTATTAAGAATTACTCTACAGTCACGGCTCACTTGATTAAGACAGATAGACCAGCGCAGGACACTTCATTTTCTGTCTGATGAAAGATGTTAATCCTCATGTGCCTTAAGCACAATTAGCCTGTATCAGCCATGTGACTCATAGCTCATTCCCCTAAAACAAGCTTTCTTGTGATATCCGACCTGTTACATTTCAAATGCAAAAAATATGACTTAATTCCTTAAGTAGAGCTACTGAACAAGACAACCTTTCTCTGTCAAGATCTATTAACATCGTCTAATCGAAGTAAGGTACAGTATGTTTTTTCCTGCTTAATGTCTCAGTGAGGAGGAAAAGTGACATTACTAATGTTAGCAGATGTGCTTATACTCCTTTCACTATATTTTATGACAAGCCACTTACTCTCTGGTGTAGAATTCAGACCGCACGAATTGCCAAATTGCTTTTTTATGAACTCTGACATAAAAAGACAAAAGTAGTATGTATTTTGATAGCGTGCAGGTCCGGGTAAAAGGCTTGTAATTTTCTTTTTTCATTCTTTTGTTTTTAACCATTGCCCCATAATATTATTTCAGCCGACTATGTCTAAAATGGAGCCAAGCACAATTTTGTTTTCCCTTTAAAAAAAGGATCTTATAAGTGTCTGCAAATATAAATCCGTAGCTGTTTTATATCCATACGTTTAATCAAGTTGGACGGCGTAGCAAAATGAAGACGAGAATGGAAATGCTGAGCATAGCAAGTGGGATTGACTGTTTGGAAGGAACCCTTTAGATCAATTAGAATTATGTTCATGTTGAAGCCATGACTTTTACTTAAAAGCATCGTGTTAGATTGTTTAAAAAATTAGACAAGAGCCATCTATTCCATCATTACGTAACAATGAGCCATCACATCTATTCAACAAATATGAACTGAGCATGAAACAGGTTACACGATAGAATCAACTGGTTTACATTCAGTGTACACTATCCTTGATAAAAGATAAAGAAAGAAAAAAAAAATTGAGTTTAAGAAATCTAAATTACATTGTTAAGGACAATTAATTCCAAACTCTTCATGCAATCGATAATGTGTTAAAAGGTCAGGTTATGTTTTATGAAAATAAACAGAAAGATTCAAATAATTTAATCTCAGACTACTCACCAAGATCACAATACTGATAAATAAGAGTGTGTTTTAGATAAATATGGTTTGTTTGTCTATTGAATGTGACAAAGTCAATGTTAGATGAGTTATCCCCGCCAAGAACCCTTTGGTTGTTTCTGTTTGACAAACAATTATCATTAACTTCTCGGTGACTGACCAGTATGGTACAACCATTATAATTGAACTACAATAATTACAGTGAAATACAAATTTAATTATGTAGTAATTTAAACGATCAAGCACTTTTCTTTTATATAGGAGCAGATATAATTGCTACACAAATGCATGCACCTATCTAAACAAATGACACTATATATATATATATATATATATATATAGTGAAGTCCAAATGTCTGAGACCACTAATGGAAAATGCTACCATTCTACTTTAATAAATTAGAATATATTACATTTAATAAAATAATTATTTTAAACCAATGCCTTTTTAGGTTGTTCTCAAATTTTTGGAAGTTTAGTAAATATGTTTTAATCAAATAAAACTGTTTTTTTTTGTCTGCTGCATAAATTTAATTCACATAAACTTTGCTGCTTCAAGTTTATGGAAAACATAATCTAGGGTGGATTGTACAGGGAGCGGGAACAAGTTGATGCTTTTAGAAACCATTAGAAAGCCATACTGATATCTGCCAAGACAGTTAAAGCTTATCCCATAACAGAAGGATAGATCCTCCTCGCTCTTCCTTCAAGCACTCCCGAGGGTCTGCCTGACTTCCTGTCATTAAAAAGACAGCACGCACGACTACCATCTGGGTGACTGACAACCCGCCATCAGCACAACGTGTGGAGTCCACCTGAACATTTGTCAAATCAGCCAGACGCTGCTCGAGCGAAACTCTCCTACCAGGCAGTTACGTCGTGCAGTGCGAGCAGACAGCAGCTCAACAGAGTGATCTGTGTTGATGTAAATCACATTTCTGGCAGCTAAAGTGGCCAACGTAATGCTTCTAATACGATAGGTCTGTTATTGTAAAGCTCGTACTCTGCCTTGTTGCAAAACTCACAGTGCAGTGACCATAAAACACGTCCTTACTATCTGGCATCTGAACATCAGCCAAGAACGCAGTTAAGAAAAAACATCTTGAGATGTTTCACTGTTGTCTAAACAGTTTTAGATGACAACTGAACAGTCGAAGTGCTCAGCGTCAAGAACAGTGCTGATGCCTGTCGGGTTTAGACTCATAAACAGTTCTGACATGCAAATCCTTAGTTTTCACACACCAAACTTTGCATTTCAGACTTTAAAAACACTTATCTTTCCTCTCTGCCATTCTACTGAAGAACAGCTGTTCATTCGCTCCTCTCAGCTTACACGAACTTCAACTACTACATAATTGTGTACCCAGAAATTGCGATAATTGCAAGATCATCCTTTGCACAACTCAATAGAACTCACCTTTTGTAACCACTGCGTATAGTTCTCCATGACGTGCTCCAGCTGCTGGATTTTCTGGTTGGAGGAGTCTGCTTCAGGTTGAGGTGCGTCCTGCTGAGGTGTGTTGGCATTGTATGGCGTGCCCGCTTTAAAGTCTCGACAAGCACCTCCATCACCCTCCGGAAGGATAAAAGTGTAGCTACACTGTCCTTGTTGGATCCTGTGATATTTCCGACCGCTGCTACTGTTGGCTTTCGCCGTGGAGCTTCTGAGTCCTTCTTCTGCTCCTCTTCTTTGCTCAGCCCCTCCGCAGTCTGCTACCACCAGCAGCGCTGCCAGGGACAAGCAGCGGCACACGAACCAACCCCACCACATGGCAGAAGCTGGAGGGGAGGGTGAGGTTGCAAATATCAAAGTTCGTTTGAGGGTGCCTTCGGTTCCTTCAGTTCAAAGTCAGGTGGAATCAATACGAGCAGAGATGTACGGATGGCCTGGGGCACGTGGTGATCACGTCCGGACTGGACCGTTGCCTGGAGGTCATTATTGATCCTGTCACCGGCTCACAAGTCAGACACAAGTTCTGACTTAACATCAAGTTGGTCTTCTGGGGAAAAACTAAAGTCTCGAGAAACTGTTGCTAGAAGTGCATGTGAAATTTTGCTGTGCAGTTATGAAAAAAGCAAGACAGCGTCCATGAAGATGTAGTCTGGAGTGTTGTCAGACCTCCCCTGGCGCTCTCTCTCTCTCTTTCTCTCTCTATGTTTCCTCTGTGTGTGACCGTGTGACTGAATGACTCTGGGCTTCTAGCATGCTCTGAGCCTGCCCCTCACATTGACTGGAGAGGAATGCGTGTGTGTACGAGAGAGAGAGAGAGAGAGAGAGAGAGAGAGAGAGAGAGAGAGAAAGGAAAGTGAAGCGTAGCGGGACCCCAGCAAAGAGGATGTTCTCAGTGCTTGAGGATCATTTTACAAGCTTTCTGACCCTATGTTTATGTAGTAGCCCTGCCTCCAGTACACTGAACCTTCAGTAACATACACACACACACACACATTTAATCAACACATGTACATCCACCTGATGAATGTTGGCAATGTACTGTACATTTGTTTGCATAAAAGAAAGCAAAGTTCATAATTTGCTTATTCTCATGTCTTTCCATACTATCCTTCTTCATGCCGTGGAACACAAGAAGAGTGCATGCTGCACTCTGCCTTATACATGGCCATTGCTGTTAAGGTATTTTCAGAGAATACATTTTCATTTAAATATATAAGATATCATCTCTCATATACAACTAATATATGGCTTCAGAATATTACAAATAAAGTGCACGTCTCATGGATTGATTGTTCTCATGCTAGTATAGTAGTTTTTTTATAACCTGACATCATCCACTTTTATTATATTGAAAAAGCAGCTTGAACATTTTGCAAAACTTACATTTTGTGTTTCATAGAAAATTAATAGTCAGGTTTTTAGATTAGAAGATAGATAGATAGATAGATAGATAGATAGATAGATAGATAGATAGATAGATAGATAGATAGATAGATAGATAGATAGATAGATAGATAGATAGATAGATAGATAGATAGATAAAACTTAAGAAAAGTTAAGAAGTCTAGTCACCAAAGAAGAATATTAGTAACAGCTTTTTCAGCCTTCCCAAAAATGTGTGAAACAACACATGGAATGTGACATTGTGAAACTCTGCTCCCATCAAAAACACAAGCCTGTAATTCACAGCATCTCCATCTTGTTTTCATAAAAACAAAAACTGAAATCTAGCACTGGCCTGATGGAGGAGCTGCATCATCAGAGGAGACAGCATTATGTTGGAACAGGCATCCTATTTACACTGATCTTGGACCAGCTTTCTCATCCCAGAACCCAACTAACTATTGTGAAACAAAAACAAATAGCTGGTCTCAAAACGAAATCCAACAGTTGGCAGAAAACTGTGTTTGGAGACATGAGGTCAAAGGTCAAGTTCCAATTAAAGCCCCCAAGCTTTTTTCTCACCCCCTACTATGGCAACCTAGCTGGTAGATAAAGACTGAATGGTTCTTAGTACACTGACTATGAGACAATGAGTCAGTGCAGTATTCCTCATAGCAGCCCTCCTCCTCGCGGTTTCTAAATTGGTTGTAGGCGTCCCAAGATAAAGAGCCCAGAATAACCCTGACCAGTCTTAACTTTTAGAGCATGAGTATACAATTCTCTGAAATCTGACGGCACACCTCCATATCTAAAATATATGCCTCTGTCTCAACACCATATAAGTAGCAAAATCTGTGAATTTTGGATTAGAATGATAAGAAAAAAATGATCAAACATAGTACATTTAGAACTATTTTTCTCTGGTAGGCTGTGGCCCAAAAATGGACCACAGGTTTTTTATTACGGACCGCAAGGGGAATAAAATACAACATGTCTGTCACAGAGAGCGAGGAAAACAATGGGAAATTAAATAATTAATGGATAGATAAATCAATCAATCAATCAAAAAATGGAAGGAGAACACTATTCCTTTAGTTATAGACTTCAGAATCCATCTGTCTAAATAAATGCAAGTATTGTGTAAGAAATCCATCTTTATTTGGTAGAAGCAACATAAAATTAGGAAAACGCTTACATGTAAATGTAATATAAATTATAATATCTGCATATAGTTGGGTCTTTGGCATTGATATCAATATCAGTATACTTAATGTTAGATTGTGTAAGGACACTTTTGTCACACTTGATGTACAATTTAAAATCTGAGTCCTGAAGCAAATCCAGTTGAAAACCACTGATTTAGAAGACAAGCAACACAAGGTTTAGTTTCCCACTGAATCAGAGCCACTACATTATGTTCACAGTGTAGTAGGTCAGAACTTCAAAGACCAACACGATGAACACTATGTGATTTGGCGTTCACTCAAATTTTCAGGGAAATGCAAACCGTGGATATTTACAGGTCATAATTGATTTGTGCAATCTACACACCAAAGTCTTTGCTGGAATGTAAACATAGGACATGCTGCGAGAACACAAACATCTTATTCCATGCTGCCGGTTTGAACTGCTTAGACTCTCAACTTATTCATCACAGACCACAGAGTAGTAGTACCATCATACTTATGACAAAAGTACTGTATATATAATATTGTTATTTCAGTTTTTTTTTTTTTTTGCTAAACATGTTTTAAATTGTAAAGATCATATATGTTCAAGAAAACAATTGAGTACTTAAAGCAATAAAAGTGTAACTGTAGCAGTTTTACTAAATAATCTGTAGCTTGCAGACGACTCCAGCACAAAGGCCTAAAGAAGCCGGTACAAAAAACACCAACGATAACAATGGCAATTTGAACGTGATGAGATTTTCATTGTCTCAATAATTCTCCTGTGTCTGGCAAAACATTTACTCACAGGGGGTTTTTCTGTCGATGACAGAGTTGAACCACTGCCAGCAGACTTATTCATCCATTTCAATGGATAATTACCAAGCACTAATATGTCACACAGCCGCATTCTTCCACCTTCAATGGACCGGTTCATCCAATCCATAACCAAGGCCTCTCAGTTCATCGGTTCCCCAAAGGGAAAACAGCCTCATTTAAATTTGTTACACTAAAGGCTCTCGACATCTCATTTGATAGCATATCAAGACCAGCCAGCTCAACACATCCAATTGAAAGTGGCATTTCAATGGCTGGTACAAATTCTAAATGTTTTGTGGTGACTATGCAACCATCTTCCGTCATAAATTCAATGAAGTTCAAAGAAACACAAGTGGCTTTAAGTGGATGCACAGGGAAAACGAATCGGATTGTTAAAAGGATAAAAGAAAAGACAGACATAAAAGAGGAGTAAAAGAGAGTGTATAGCACTCATGAAATGTCTACGAGTCCAAAAAGGAAAGAAAAGTGAAGAGAAAGACATGTTTAGTCTGCATTCTTGCACCTTAGTCTAATTCTTTAGGAGAGAAGGTTTGATTGATTCTTTAAACAGTCCGGCATGGCACATGCAGACCGGGATGATGTCATAAATTGTAAACTGTTGGAAGAATGACACCAGCAGCTATTAGTCTCAAAGTCCTGCTGTGGACAACTCATCTCAGACCAGTTCTCTTGGGCAAAACCAACAGAGCATACTTAGGTCTAGGTATGTCAAAGCAACCCTCTGTCTTCCTTACTGATGCTAAAGTTCATGTCAAGTTTGTGGAATGTGAACTCTTGTACCTGTCCATCAAAAGCTAAACAGCACATCTATGTTTATAGTCTTGATTACAATGCCCAGATGTGCTGAGGTCCCACAAAGATAGATGCAAGCATTATTACTATAAGTTCTATAATTTAACATGATAGTATTTTTATAATGGATTTATGTCAGATTGTTTTTCTTTGGCCAATTGTAATTTTATTTTAATGTGCATTTTCTACTGTCTCACAGTATATAGGTTTACTTATATAATCAATATAACTTATTCTTCAACAACAGCCTCTTTGCAGAGTTTCCATCCATCATGATATTCATAAAACAATTGAAGATGAAATGTGTCATTTAAACAGCTAAAGTCATACTAGAATGATTAAGGACTGTATTTACAATAAAGTTTCTGATCCATTAATGTGCAGATGACTACCATAAGAAAGTTGCAAAAAAAAAAAATTCTCCATGATATGACACCTTTAACAGATTCAATTCCCATTAAAAACATAATTTGCTTGGCTCTCTCATACTCAAACTCGTTGGTTTGGAAATTGTTTATACATATTGGATTGTAAAAATATTTTCATATTTATTCAGTCAATTAGTCATAATTATTTAATATTGCTTCCATTTATATATTAAATTATGTAATTTATATTCATTTTTCACAAATTAAAGGCATTTTAAAAAGCTATCTATAGTAATATTAATCTCAAAAGTACCTTTTTTGACATATCTGATAGAAGTTTTACAAAATTCACTGAAAACAAAACATTCGGTTATGACAGTAACCTCGGTTCCCTGAAGAGGGAACGAACGTTGGGTCAGAAACGCTATGGGGAACGCTTTGCGTTATAAGTCTTGAAGCACATGTAAATCAATCCAAGGTGTAATTGGGACGTCTAATGCCCGAACTGGGCAAAGCAAATTGTGCCTTTCCTGGTCCGCATTCTGAAAGGAGGAGGACAGAAGGCTTGCAGCATCTCAGCCTCAAAGTACCACGGAGGAAAACGAGATACCAGGGGGTCTTCCCCAATGACATTCCACCCAAAGGAATGTGGTAAGCACTTATGGCCGCCACATAAACCTTTAAAGTGGACGGGGCTAGCCCTGCAGTGAACCGATCTTGCAGGAACTCCAGCACTGTGCCGACTGGGCAGTTAACTGTGTCCAGCTGATGGTCACTACACCATAAAGTGAAAACTTCAATGCATAAAGTTTCCTCATGGAGGGAGCTCTGGAGTGGAGAATGGTCTCAACAACCTCGAATGAGAGACCTGAGTCTATGAGCTGGGCCCCCTCAGAGGCCAAGCCCACAGTTTCCACATTTCTGGTTGGGGGTGAAATATCAAGCCCCCTGTTTGGGACAGAAGGTCCCTCCTGACGGGGAGCTCCAGAGGAGGCCTGTCGAGAAGGGATATTAAATCTGGGAACCATACTATGCTTGGCCACCGCGGGGCAATGAGAAGTAGTAGAACCCGGTCCCGGCGAACTCTCTCCAGGACTCCAGGCAGCAGAGCGATCAGGGGAAATGTTTACAGACAAAGCCTCGGCCATGTCTGCACCATCGCGTCCAGTCCGAGAGGAGCTGAATGCGTGAGCGAGAACCAGACTGGACAGTGAGACGTCTCTCAAGATGCAAACAGATCCACTCGTGCCTCCATATCAGCTCCACCACCTCGGGGTGGAGCCTTCATTCTCTGGGCCTCAGCCTGTTTTGACAGTATGTCTGCCCAATATATAGTGGGCCCCCGGGATGTAAGCTGCTCGAAGAGACAACAACTTCACTTGGGACCACAGGAGGATTTGGCACGCCAGTTTGCAAAGTGGACGTGACCGCAAACCCCCCTGGTGATTTAAGTAGGAGACCACCGATGTGTTGTCTGAGTGGACAAGCACATGGTGGCCCCTGAGATCTGCTAACAAATTCTTGAGAGCAAGAAATACAGCCAACATCTTGAGACGGTTGATGTGCCATGAGAGATGTTGGTCCTTCCACAGACCTTGACTCGAGCGTCCCTCTATGATCGCTCCCCAGCCCGTGAGAGCGGCATCTGTCATTATCATCCTGCGATGACATGAAGCTCCCAGCACGGGACCCTGGGACAGGAACCAAGGTTTCATCCACATTACCAAGGCATGAAAGCATCGCCGCGTGACCTTGATCATGCAAAAGGGGTTGCCCCTCGGGAAACCCTTTGGTCATAAGCCACCACTGTAGAGGTCTCATGTACAGCAGTCCAAAAGGTATCACGTTGGATGCTGCTGCCATAAGACCTAACAGTCTCTGAAACTGTTTGACAGTGAGTGACTGGCCTAGCCTTATTCTTTTTCACAGCTGACAGGATGGACTCTATACGTGTCAGTGACAGGCACGTCTGCATCGACATTGAGTCCCATACCACACCAAGGAATGTGGTCCTCTGTAGTGGATAAAGCATACTTTTTGGCGTTTAGCTGTAATCCCATCTCCTTCATGTGGGCCAGCACAACATCTCAATGCCGCACTGCCAACTGATGCGACTGAGCTAGAATCAACCAATCGTCAATGTAGTTCATAATGCGAATACCCTGAAGCCGAAGAGACACCAGGGCTGCATCTACGCATTTCGTGAAAGTGCGGGATGATAATACTAGACCGAATGGAAGAACCCGCACCATCTCGTTCACCATTCCTGGCTGGTGGAATGATCTTCCCACCCCCATCCGGAATGCTGGATCCCTGTCAATTTTCAAGCAACAACTGAAAACTCATCTCTTTCAACACTACTTGACTTCATCATCATCATCATCAACAAAAAAAAATCCTTCCCTTTTTCTATATCTTCATCTTCCTCTTTATCTTTCTCTCCTTCCCTTGCTAGCTTGTATTTATTTGAACAATGCCTAAGACTTGTGGTTAGGGGCACTTCCTCTGTTTGTTTGCCTCTTCAAGATTAATCGCTTTATGTATTCCCCAATTGTAAGTCGCTTTGGATAAAAGCGTCTGCAAAATGACTAAATGTAAATGTAACCCGATACTGGTATGCTTTGCCCCCAAAAGCGAACCTCAACCTCCTGTGACACGGAAGGATGGATAAGTGGAAGTAAGCATCCTTGAGATCTATTGTGACAAACCAGTCCTCGGATCTGATCTGTGGCATGATTTGTCTCAAAGTTAACATTTTGAACTTGAGCTGCATGACGGAGTTGTTCAGAACTCGAACTTGTTCAGAACCCCCATCTTACTTTGGAATTATGAAATACCAGCTGTAAAACCCGGTTTCCCTGTTGGAATGAGGTGCATATCCTATGGCCTCTTTCTAACAGAGCTTTCACTTCTTGTTCCTTTACTAGAACCTGCTGGGGGGCCACCTCGGTGGAAAACACCCCCATAAACCTGGGTGGGTGAGACCCGAACTGTATTATATCCTTTTTCTGTAGTCTGCAGGACCCGGCGAGATATATTGGCAGAAGTTTCCACGCTGTCAAATTTCTACTAGAGGTACCAGCCTCTCGATACTGGTTTCTGGATTTATATGTAGTTGTGCAGTTAGAACAACATCCTGAAATGGCGAACTGACAGAACTGACTGCTCTGAAACGGTCGGGCATCCCGAGGCCACTACATACGCTACTACTTGCCGGAGACCGCCGCGCCCTGAAGCACACGCGGTGGCAGGGTTGGCAGAATGGTCTCCTGAGGACACAGGAGGGAGACCATTCTGCCAACCCTGCCACCATTCTGCCAACCCGCGAGCCCTCGGGCGTCAGGTCTTCTTTCTGGCAGCTTTCATTAAAGTAATAATAACGTCCTCAGACCCATTTTACACTTCAAAGGCTGCGGTTGAGCGCACTTCCCATGTCCCCATTATTTAGGTGGGGGAGCACGAAAAGCCACGCTCTGCTTAGATGTTTGGGGCTGCTGAGCGGGAGATATGAGTACGGCGGGGGAGGAGTTTATAGAATGCAGCTTCTTGTTTAGCTGATTCCTGAAATCTCTCGACAACCAATTTAACTGCATCGCCGAAGAAGTCAGAGGGAAAATAGGAGCATCCATAAGAAAGATTTTATCCTCCTTGATGTTACTCAGATTAACCATAAATGTCTCTCAGTGACCACCAGGTGCTGCCATAACCCTGAGAGACAAATCTGGCCAGACACAGTTCGCAAACTGCGTTTGGACCAATACCCTCGCCCCCATCAAAATCTGCTAATAATTCAGCCTGGTAGGCTTGCAACAGTGACATGATGTGTAAACATGCTGCAGCCTGACCAGCCGCTGAATAAGCCTTTCCCACCAGTGCTGATGTAGTACTCACTGGCTTAGTGGGTAATACCGAGGATCTAGCGGATGAAGATGATTCAGGGGAGAGATAGCCGCGAGCATATCTTCCACATTCGGCATCTCTCCGTAACATTTTCTTTTTTCTTTTTTTTTTTACTTCTTTATTTAATATACAGGAATAGTGTGTTATGTTTGTGTACTATAGACTCTAAAATAAACCGTTTTCTCCCATGATCTCTTTGGAGATCAGGACAAAAACCGGCAATCCCCAGCATTGAGGTTGGGCGAGAAGGTGAGAAGCGTTCGTCAAGTCTGCTTTTTGAACGAATGTCCTCCCTCTCTGCTGGCCAATCAATGCTCAATCTCTCAACCGCTCTTGTCACAACCTCAACTTCTCATAAGCACGAGACTGAGGTGGCAAGTCCTCAGTATCCTTTGCATTGGCACTTATAACATCTAATTCCTCAGAATCAGATAGTTGCAGTGTCTGTGCCTCGATCGGGCGGAAGAAACCGCAGCACGTGCTTCCCAACTCTGAGACGAGCCACTGAACCTGTCAGGTGAAGGCAGAGAAAAGGCAGTGGCCGTCTCTACCTCCGCTGACAGATCCCTTTGCGAACCCCAGGACTGCAGCCCTCGCTTGTACCTCGTCAACAGCGTGACCAGAGCCCTGGGGAACGCGAGCCTGAGTGCTCTCGAGCGCTGACTGTGCATGCTCCTCTCCCAAACAGGCAACACAAAGAATGTGTGTATCCCCACCCATTTAGATAACACGGGCAGGGAAGAATGCACATTCTAAAAGCTTGTCGTTGCTTGCACACCATATCTGTTTTCTTTGTAAAGTAATGACAGACAACAACAAATAGGACAGACAAATTCACACAGAGCACTTGTGAAGAAACAAAAAGCTAGTGACAGCTTCCTGGTTTGTGACGTTACCCGCTCTGACGTCCCAATTACACCTTGGATTGATTTCACATGTGCTTCAAGACTTATCATGCAAAGCGTTCCTCATAGCGTTTCTGACGCAATGGAGTTTCTTTGAAAGGGAATCAATCGTTATTTACTCCACTGCACATAGCGTGACAAAAAAAAGAAATTGCGGCCAAAATTGAGAATGTATACATTTTTTCTCTCATGGCTGTCATTTAATTCAATTAAAATGAGAAAATGAAATATTACAACATACTCATGATTTCGAGTTTGTCACAATATAATATGAGGGAAAAATGAATCATGGCAACCGATTCTTATTTCATGCGCACATCCCCTGCATATCATGTCCAGAGCTCTGTACTCTCACTTTTGTCATAAATAAAAAGTAATTCAGGATTTGAATGATATGAGGTTGATAAAATAATACATTTTAGTTATTTGGTGAACTGTCCAGTCAATATATGGTAATCAGTAAAGTAGCATAATACAAAGATGTCAGCATCTAGTCCATGTACTTCTGGGATTGTGCCATCCACTGCCGTTGACATCAATGGGAATGCCAACAGGTAGTTTACTGACAATGCACAAATGAGAGCTATGACTAGGATTCCCATCTTTACTGCAGCAAATAAAGCTTGACATTTCCTCAAAACATGATATCGGTCTTGTTGTGTGCTGTGTGTGCAGACTTCATCCCAGGTGCTCGCTGATGTATGATGTCTGACATAATTGCACATTCAAAGCCAGAATGTTTAAGTTCTAAACTATGTTAGTGCTCGTAATCTCTCGATCAAGGCTGTTCTAAAACAAGTGCTTGCTGCTGTTGGTTTCTTATCTTTCCTGGCCACGGGAGGAGCTGCTCCTCATAAGAGTGTTTACAAAGAATCTGCAACCATACCTCATCTGACTCCCTCCCTTAGGTCAACATGCATTTCTCATTCTTCAAAAGAACCTGCACGCTACAATGACACGGACTGGGAAAGAAAGAAGAGCGAAACTAAAGAGGGAAAATAAGAAAAACTTCTAGTGATACATTTTCCACATAGGGTAAATTTATTATTAGAGAATTAAAGGCAATGCTGTCATTCTTAAAACCCGAATTCCGGAAATGTTGGGGAGTTTTCTTTTTTCTTTTATAAAATGAAAAATGAAAACAAAGGGCTGAAAAATCAATCAATTTTGAAAATATTCAACTGGGAGAACATCTAACAACTAATTAAGTTAATTGACATCAGGTCTGCAACATGATTAGCTATGAATGGGATGTTCTCTCAGTCTCAGAAGTAAAGATGGACAGAGGCTCGCCAATCTGTGAAAAAGTGATAAAAAAAAAAAAAAACAATGTTCCTCAACGTCAAATTGCAAAGACTTTGCAAATCTCATCATCTACAGTGCATAACATCATCAAAAGATTAAAAGAAACTGGAGAATTCTCTGTGCATAAGGGACAAGGTCTAAGACCTTTGTTGGATGCCTGTGGTCTTCGGGCCCTCAAACAACACTGCATTACTCATCGGAATGATTCTGTTATTGACATTATAAAATGGGCCCAGGAATACTTCCAGAAACCACTGTCGGTAAACACAATCCGCCATGCCATCTGAAAATGCCAACTAAAGCTCCATCATGCAAAAAGAAAGCCATATGTGAACATGGTCCAGAAGCGTTGTTTCCTGTGGGCCAAGGTTAATTTAAAATGGTTTGTTTCTAAGTGGGAAAGCGTTCTATGGTCAGACGGGTCCAAATTTGACATTTTTATTGGAAATCACAGATGCCGTGTCCTCCGGGCGAAAGACTAGGGAGACCTTCCAGCGTGTTCTCAGTATTTAGTTCAAAAGCCAGTATCTCTGATGGTATGGGGGTGCATAAGTGCATACGATATGGGCAGCTTGCATGTTTTGGAAGGCACTATGAATGCTGAAATGTATATAAAAGGTTTTAGAGCAACATATGCTCCCCTCCAGACATGTATTTCAGCAGGACAATGCAAAACCACATACACCAAAAGTCTAGAAACTCATAACCTCAAAGCCCAGTCTTCTTCTAAGTGTTTTGAAAAGAAGAGGAGATGCTACACCACGGTAAACATGCCCTCGTCCCAATTATTTTGAGACCTGCAGCAGGCATCAAATTTGAAATGAGCTCATTTTGTGCATAAAATTATAAAATTTCTCAGTTTAAACATTTGTTATGTCATCTATGTTCTATTGTAAATAAAATATTGGCTCATGTGATTTGAACGTCTTTTAGCTTTCATTTTATTCAAATAAAAAAATACATCCAAACATATCCGGAATTCGGGTTGTACATTGCAACTTAAACGATTAATATTGTAGTTTTAATAGGTAAAATTGATTACATTTAATTCAATTAAAGTCAGCTTTTAAAACACATTAGCAAGTGCTAATTTCGGATTCTGTGTGTATCTAATCAATAGAAAAACAACAGGTAAATATCCTGTCAAATTTGCTGTAAATTCGAAAGAAGTTCTGCTGTCGTAAAAAAAAAAAGAATTCTAGTGGTAAAATATGGCAAAATGCTACAGTAAAAACCAGTTAATTGGTTACACAGTGAAAAACTATAACAAAGTTAACCAGACAGTTTATGTAATTTTACAGTAAAATAATGTTGAATTTATAGTTTTTGGAAGAAAAAAAAAGGCATTGTATAATTTACAGTGAAAAATGTAAATGAAACCTGACATTTGATGATTTTTTGTTAAAACAGCCTTTTTAACGTTTTTCATTATCTGTTTTGTACTTTAGGGATTTTTGTTACATGAATGTTATGCTAAATGTAAAAAGCTAATTTTGTTAATGAATGAAATACGTTTTGTACTGTAAATTTAAGGGCAATCTGTAAAGATTACGGTCACTTTATGCTAAAGTTTTGGCAATTACAGCTGCTGCTGCTTTTTCCCATAAAAATGTGGGATTTATTTTTCATTCAACTAATGCTTTGTACAAACTGTATTATACATTAATCTGATTAAAGGTGCAGTAAGCAATTTATGGTAGCCAATGTTGATATTTGAACTCACCAAAACAAAGCCGCCCCTACCCTAAGAAGGTCTCGCCCCTATTTTGATAGCTCTGCTAGACACATAAGCACGCAACCCAGTCAACGATTCATTCTGTTAAAAAAAGCTAAACCAATGTTACACCGTGTCTACACCGAACGCAAGCGGTGCAACAAAATACTATACAAGTCATTATAATCAGTGACGCTGTCTACACTGGATGCGGCGCAACAAATCGCAGACAGAAAACTGCTGCCGTGTTGTATTTATGACGTGCTGACACAAATTTCAAATAATTTTCAAATGACGGTCGCTTTATTGCATCCAGTGTTGGCAGACTTTAGCTGTTGCGGACACTCTGTTACTCACCTATCGAGAAGAAACAAAGCAATCTCGGCATCCGATCCCAGGCCTTCCACTCCTTGAGTTCTCTCCAGCGCTAGAAAGCTGATCTGATATTTACACGGGTCCTACTTTCTTTATCGTTCTGCAGACGTTTGCCTTTTTTTTTTTATCTGCCATCTCCATCTTTCTGTCGCTCGGCTCAGCTAATGTCCGTCCTGTACACTGAATGCTCTCTCCTCTACATCATGAGTAGACACGCCCCTTACTGCTGATTGGCTACAAGTTTGTTTTGGTACTAGGCCCCGATTCAGTTTCTGAATACCCCACCTTTAATATGAATCTAAAAAGCCTTTTAAAGGTGGTGCATCATAAAACAGGACTTTCTTCTTTTTTCAGGCATGATTCAAATCTGCATCTCTCACATGAGCACTAAGGCTGAAAGCGTTTGGAACATATGTGCCAACCACTAAACTATAATGCCAAAACTTCATTACAAATCAAGCCTACAGTGAAAGGTGGTGCCACCTGGTGAAACCACCTCATCATCTCTTTCTTATTATAATGAATACCTCATTATACACACTCCCCATCAATGAATTTTCACTGTGTAACTAAGGGAACACGCTCCACTGTCTTCTGTGGTTTGAGGCAGTTCCATGCATTGGGTTTCCCTGATTACACGCATTACCCGCTAATCAGAGCGCTCAGATCTGTGTGTGTGATAGTCTGCTGTCAGGGATGGAGGTCTGTCAATTTTCAACTTCACCCTTATGGTAATTGTATCCTCTGTGAGGACAGATGGGAGAGTAGCAGCACATTTAAGTTGCTCTGGACCACTGGTTGACACACATTTGTCTCCAAGTGCACTAATTGAAGACCTTTTCTGTGGTTATCCTTGGTGGAATCAGCTGAGATCATACACAGGTCTGACATTGTATGAATCCCAGCTATCTTCTTACTCAGCTAATTGCTGGCTTGTGTTTTTGCAGTCGGTTTGGTAACTACTCCAAACATGATGCCATTTGTCAAGGTGGATTTTTCTGTGCCTGGAACGCCGCTTGTCATCTTATACAAGGGAGGGTCATGACTTCATGCTGAAATGGTTTTATAATACTTTTTCCTAGTACTTGAAAACTGCATGAACAACATTTTCAATTTCAGATCAAACATGAGTGTGTGAGATCACACACATGTGGTTGTTGAGAGCACAATGACTTCAGGTCACACATACTCTTTGGCTATTACTCATGCAAAATGAAACACCCCAAACCGATACACCCATGCTGTCCACCATGATTGTGTTCTTCAGGATTAAACTTAGAATGAGTTTTAAATTAAATTACTGAACTTAATTCGGAGGGAAGCAAACTGACAAAATATGAATTTCTATTTCTGTTCTTTATCTTGTGTTTATTTTAATCGCTATTCAGTGCTATTCACCATTATGTGCGTATGTAATTGATTCACATTTCCAGCAACTGATTCAAAGTTTTGCCCAAATCTGCTGTTTGACTCTAAAACTTATAATGTTCTGATTGCATATTCTTTGAAATATCTGCTTTGTCATGAAAACGAGCAGTGTTTTGTCAGAGTTTAGATAATGCACTGGGAAAACTAATGCCAAGTCCCTTTCATACTAACAAATACATAACTATAAAAACTATTTTCCTCTCTCACTTGGCATAAGGAATCTGACTAAGCTCTAAGACAAGGCCGTTACTGTCCTGTCCCTCCATCGAAAGGCCATGAGGGCATCATTAAGAATTGCAGACCCCACAGAAGACAGGACAGGGTTTTGTCAGTTCTGTCAACATCCTAATCCTTTAATGGTGAAGCTATCAGCTTGGATGGCCTAGGAAGTCCAAAAGATCAGCATTTACTTGAAACAGGAATCTTTTGAAACATTATAATTGTGCTTACTGTAATTTCTGATCTATGTAATGCATCCTTTCTGACAAATTATAACTTTCTTTCAAAAACATTTTTTTTGTAATCTTTGGATCGGTATTGTAAAATTACAAATCTCTGGTCTCTGTTGAGCTTTGTGTTTTTATTGTGAATACAATTCATACTTTGTATATACATATACAACTTGTCATGTCATTCAGTCAAGTTTGATTGTTGTAAATTGTGGTAATTATCTGGCAAGGTTTTGATGGTGCAATGTAGCACCGTGTTCCTGTGAGGCACGATGTTTCGTTCCACTGTATGTACCCACATGTATCGAATATACAGTGGAGCGAAACATCGTCCACCTGAACACGATGCTATCATCTGAGCATACAACAATGAGTAAAAAGAACACTACAAACCTATACACAACTGACCTAATGTCAGATTTTGACTAACTATACTACATATAAATGTTACCCTATACATAGACAAAAAAAATAAAAAACTATACAAACTGTAGGAATGCTTCAAATGAATACTGTACATGTACAGAGAGAAACATTGTAAGTCAAGCAGCTGGCTGGTGAACAGCGCAAGGTGATTTGTAATGCATGAGCATGTAAACATACATATACTATTGAGTCTTTTGTGGGATTATGTACACACAGTAATGTGTGAAAAGTGTCTAGTGTGAATAGAGGAGAGTGTTACTACAGGTGGTTTGTACAGGCCCACTCACCTGTGTGTAGCACACTTCGAATCACATAAAAAAAGTTGTAGACAGTGTTTTTCTGTGATGTGGTCCATGTTTCAGGAGGTAGAGGGTTTGTATAGGGTTTCAGAGAGGGGTGGGGGGATTTGAGTTCAGGGCTCTCACAGCCTGGGGGAAAAAGCTGTTGAGCAGTCTGGCGGAGCGGGCTCTGATGCTCCGGATCCATCTTCCTGATGGTAGGAGCTGGAAGAGACTGTGGGAGGGATGGGTGGAGTACTTCACGATACTGGTAGCTTTACTGGAGCATCGTGCATGGAAAATATCCAGGATGGAGGGAAGAGGGGCACCGATGATCTTTGCAGCTGTGTTCACAGTCCGCTGAAGGGGTTTGCGGTCTGCTGCACAATAGTTTCCGTACCAGACAGTGATGCAGCTGGTCAGCACGCTCTCAATGGTTCCCCTGTAGAAAGTGGTGAGTCTCACCTTCTCTAAAAATCACTAAATAAGGATCATTTCAAACCTAAACACCTGCACTGTCAGAGCTTGAAAACCGTGGTTTTCAAACTCTGTCCTGGAGGCACCCCTGCCTTGCACATTTTGCTTGTCTCCCTCATCTAAGACACCTTATTAAAGTCATCAGCTCATTAATAGAGACCTGCAAGACCTGATTTGGATGTGTCGAATAAGGGAGACATACAAAATATGCAGGGCAGGGGTGCCTCCAGGACAGGTTTGAAAAACACTGGTCTAGACAAATGACCTCCTAAACCAGGGGTATTAAACTCAGTTCCCTATCTGTCGGTCACTACGAGTTATGTCGTGACGACATAGGGATTTACCTGGAAGCCCCGAACATCTCTGACTAAGAGAAAACGCCAATGAAATTGGCTAGTGGATTTTGCATACCTGAGCCACTCCCGTGCATACGGGTATAAAGGGCAACAGGTGCATCCACTCATTAGATTTTTGCTCGGAGCCGAGTGGATGAGAAGAGTGCTGATCTCCACAAAGCCGCTCATCTTTGTTTTGTTCCCGGTTGGCGAACGGTGCGATCAGCGGAGTCCCTCTCATCAGCGATTCCCCTGGGCACTTCAACTGAGAGAGCAAATTCTAAAGAGCAAATCACGGACGATCGCTTTTTCAAGATGCCGTTTCGTCCGTGTCCTTCTGGTTGCGGTCGCTTTTCGTCTGCGGATGACGGACACGATCGTTGTCTTCAGTGTCTGGGCCGCCGACACGCTGAAGCTGCGTCAGTGGATGACTCATGCGCCTGTTGTGGGCGATGAGCATGATTTCGCTGCGATCTCGCCTTTCCTTTATGAAAGGATTGGTACCCTCTGCCGCCACCCACCGTGCTGATCTCTCTGGCTCGAGCAGAGGATCGCCGGCTGACGCCTGGGAGATCTGAGGGTTACTGTAAGAGCCTCTCCGGCACGCCCCCACGGACCTCTTACTCCTCACGCAGCGAACATCCCGTCCGGTTCCCCGGGTGATTTCGCTGGTCTGTCCCACGGGCGCCCAGCATTTCATTCGGTGCGCCATCTGTAGATAGGATGTCGATCGCAGCATCGGGGATGGGTTCACGCCCTCTGAGGATGAAGGTGCGGTGGGGCTGCCCCTCGGTGTTGTCGCCACCGCCGCACCGACCCAGAGCTGACGGCCATGCTTGCCCGGGCAGCCGTGAGCATCGGGCTGAGGTCAACAGACCGCCCAGTCCCGAGCCCTCGCTGCTGGACGATTGGTTTTCGAGCGGGCGCGGCTCACAACCGCGCCTGTCCCGGTGCCTTTCTTCCCGGAGGTGCATGAGGAGCTGACGAGTTCGTGGATGGCCCCTTTCACGGCCAGAAGCCGCGTCCGCCTCCTCCGCCTCACTACCTCGATGGCGGAGTGGCCAGGGGTACGCTGGGCATTCCCCAGGTGGAGAGAGCGGTCGCGGTGCACTTGTGCCCACGAAACGCCGCCACTTGGAGGATCCGTCCGCCACCCGTCCAAGGCCTGTAGCTGACACGCCTCGCGCCAAAGCTTACAGTGCTGCGGGCCAGGCAGCCTCCGCCCACGCCCATGGCTATCCTGCAGGTTCACCAAGCCAAGGCGCCAAACAGGTGCACGAGGGTAGTACCGACCCGGGTTGATGCAGGAGCTGCGCGACGGCGACTGACTTCGCTCGACGAGACGAAAGTCACGGCGCGCGGTCCCTCGGAAGGCGATGTCCACCATGGTGGTCCAGGAGCGCCATCTCTGGCTCAACCTGGCAGAGATGAAGGACGCCGACAAGGCACGCTTTCTCGATGCCCCCCATCTCCCAGGGAGGGCTGTTCGGCGACACCGCCGAGGGCTTCGCCCAGCAGTTCTCGGCGGTACAGCAGCAGACCGAGGCGATCCAGCACATCCTGCCCCGGCGTGATGCACCATCCACCGCTGCCCCGGGCCAGGCCTCAGTCTGCCCGTCACCGTGGCGCCTCCTGCGTCCTCCAGAGCCCTCCGCCCAGGCCGAATCGACACATAGGCCGGTGCCGAGCCTCGCAGGAGAGCGGCGCCTGCCCCAGCCAGGCCCCAAGTCGCCCAGGAAGTCGACGGCCCTGACGCTGGCAACCCGGAGATGTTGAGTTTGCTCTTTCTCAGGAGACGGCGAGAACAGCGCCGCTCCTTCCCCCGGTGGAGGGCCGGAGGAGAATCTTCTGTTTCGCTTTGTTTCTGTTCCGCCCGCTGGTCCAAGGGCCAGCGGTACCCACCTTCTCAAAGAAAGAGCAATTTCCTTTCCTCCGGGTTCTCAGGTCCATGGGACGACAGTGTGCAACGCCTGCCTCCTCACTCGCCCACGACCCATTTTGCCAGTAGCCAAGAGAGTACGGTTCGGGACGACATTCCTCCCCACGCACCTCTGGCCAGTCCTGCTCGGACCCAGGGAGTTCGGTGAGGATGCCTCAGAACGCACCGCCTTCTGTGCCATCCACCCCTACTCCCTTTCGCTGCACCACCACAGGTACGCCGACAGCTGCTTGGAGCCGCTTGCACAGCCGCCTGGAGGCGTTGCTCACGCTGCCCAGCCTGTCTCGCTGGCTCACGCACACAATTCAACTCGGCTATGCGATTCAGTTCGCCAGGCGACCTCCCAAGTTCAAAGGCGTTCTCGAGACGCCGGTGGCAGTCCGAACGCGCCTGTCTTGCGCGAGGAGATTGCTGTCCTCCTGGCAAAGGATGCAATCGAGCCGTCCCTCCAGCCGAGATGAGGCAGGGGTTTTACAGCCCTTACTTCATCGTACCCAAGAAAGGTGGTGGCCTTCGCCAATCCTGGAACTGCGAGTCTTGAATCGGGCTTTGCACAAGCTCCCGCTCAAGATGCTGACGACAGGCACATGATCAAATGCATTCAGCCCCAGGATTGGTTTGCAGCGATCGACCTGAAGGACGCTTACTTTCGCTTCGATCCTTCCGCGACACAGACCGTTTCTACGGTTTGCGTCGAAAGTCGGGCATGGCAGTACAGGGTCCTCCCTTCGGCTCTCCTGTCTCCCGTGAGTTCACGGTTGTAGAGGGCGCCTACCCGTTACGGGAAGTGGGCCCAGGATCCTCAACTACCTCGACGATTGGCTTATTCTAGCCCAATCCAGAGAGCAGTTGGGCGATCACAGGGACTTGGTGCCCGCACCTCAGCCAGTTGGGGCTTCGGGTCAACTGGGAAAAGAGCAAGCTCTCCTGTGCAGAGAATCTCTTCTCGGTGTGGAGTTAGACTCGGTGAGTATGACGGCACGCCTCATGGAGGAACGTGCCCAAGCAGTGCTGAACTGCCTGAGTTCCTTCAGAGGCAGGAATGTGGTACCACTGAAACAGTTTCAGAGGCTCCTGGGCATATGGCATCCGCAGCTGCAGTCACGCCCGGATTGCTTCAATTTCAATGGCGTTTTCTGCTAGTCAGAGATGTTCGGGCTTCCAGGTAAATCCCTATGTCGCCACGACATAACGCCTCCGTTCCTCCATCAGGGAACGGGGTTACGACGAACCTAGACGTTCCTAGAGGGCCGCAGCCCTGGAGAGTTTTGTTCCAACCCTGCTCCAACACACAAAGCATGTAGTTCCCTCCATGGGAACTTCAAACCGCGCCCTAGGGTCGCTACGGGAACGCCTCAGCGTGACTCGTGTCTGAAGATACATATGTAAAACACCACCTGTTGGCCGGCGACAGCCCATGACGCTACTACCGCGTGACCACAATATAAGGGTCGGGAAAATACATCATCCTCTTCTTCGCCTTCACTGACTGTTTTGTTTGAAGCGTGATTCTGGTAAGAGTACAGTTTTCTCTATCATGGCGAGCACTAGCAGGCATTTAAGATTGTGTGTGGATCCGCGCCCTCGTTATTTTGACACCCGATGACACACACAATCTTTGCGTATTTTGTTTGGGAAGGAGCACGCGCGATGTCCTTGAGGGAAAATCTGCGGCACTGTGAACTTTTTCTATGAAAAAGCTCCGCCTCGTCCTGTCCCTCTTTTCAAGGAAAGAGGGGCAGCCGTCTGCTTCCCGCGATTCGGGACCCACCGCTGCCGAGGCACGGAGGCGAATGAAATTAGCAGTTGGATGTGGCCGATGAGTTAGAGAGGGACCGCGCCTCGCTGGCCGGCCGAGAACGAGTGAGCTGCTGGATTGTGACGATGCGATCTTTCTGACATCATCAGATTCAGCGGCTAGTGCTCTGCTGGGTTATGCCCAGGAAGAGCAGGAGATGTTTGAGGGCGAGGAAGTTGAGACTGAACCCTCTTAATCCTCCTGCACTGCATATGAACGAGTTTTTTGGAGGTTTTGGATCATAAAAATAAATCTTTCTGGCTATAAACCCCCAGCTCGAGTGAGCCTTCCTTTCTTCATAAAAGATGGGCTCAGAAGGCTAGTCTCGCGACTCATGCCCCTCCCCCTCCTGCGGCTAGGGTGAGAGAGAGGCAAGCCCTCTCATTCCTCTCTAATTCCCCTGTAACCACCGTAAACTCCACCTGACCGAGGCGAGTTCCCTCTCATTCTGAGGAATGAGTTCTCCGCTCTCCAGAGCTCGTTATAGGTAGAGCTAGCATTGCTCCCCTCACCTAGAGGGTCACCTATGAGCATGCCGCTCCCTTCTGAGCGCTGAAGGATGAGTCCTCCGCTCCCCAGAGCTCGCTGTTGGTAGAGCTAGCATTGCTCCCCTCACCATAGAGGGTCATCTATGAGCTTGCCGCTCCCTTCTGAGCGTCTGAGTTCCATCTCATTCTGAGGAATAAGTTCTCCACTCTCCAGAGCTCGCTGTCGGTAGAGCCAGCATTACTCCCCTCACTAGAGGGTCACCTATGAGCATGCCGCTCACTTCTGAGCGTCTGAGTTCCTTCTCATTCTAAGGGATGAGTTCTCCGCTCTCCAGAGCTCGTTATAGGTAGAGCTAGCATTGCTCCCTCACCCAGAGGGTCACTTTATGAGCTTGCCGCTCCCTCCTGAGCGCCTGAGTTCCTTCTCCTTCTGAGGGATGAGTTCTCTGCTCCCAGAGCTCTGTGTTAGGTTGCTCTCCTGGTATGGTCGAGCTAGCATCGCCCCCTCACCATAGAGGGTCACCCATGAGCATGCCGCCACTTCTGGGCATCTGAGTTCCCTCACTGAGGAATGAGTTCCCCGCCTCCAGAGCTCCTCATTGGTAGAGCTAGCACTGCTCCCTCACCATAGAGGGTCACCTATGAGCATGCGCCCCTTTGGGGCATCTGAGTTCCCTTTCATTCTGAAGGATGAGTTCTCCGCCCCCAGAGCTCGCTGTCGGTAGAGCTAGCATTGCTCCCCTCACCATAGAGGGTCACCTATGAGCATGCCGCTCCTTCGGGCTGAGTTCCCTCTCACTCTGAGGAGTGAGTTCTCCGCCTAGAGCTCCTTATTGGAAGCGGAGTTCCTCTCATTCTGAGGAATGAGTTCTCCGCCTCCAGCGCCGCCGTCGGTAGAGCTAGCACTGCTCCCCTCAACCAGAGGGTCACCTATGAGCATGCCGCCCTTTCTGAGCGTCCTGAGTTCCCTCTCATTCTGAGGAATGAGTTCTCCGCTCCCAGAGCTCAGGATATGTTGCTCTCCTTGTTGGTCGAGCTAGCATTGCTCCCTCACCATAGAGGGTCACCTATGAGCATCCCGCCTCCCTTCGGGCATCTGAGTTCCCTCTCACTCTGAGGAATGAGTTCTCCGCCTCCAGAGCTCGCCGGTAGAGCTAGCACTGCTCCCCTCAACCAGAGGGTCACCTATGAGCATGCCGCTCCCTTCTGAGCGTCTGAGTTCCCTCTCACTCCAAGGAATGAGTAGTTCTCCGCTTCAGGGCATAGAACGTTCTTCTAAAATCCATGTTATGGTAAGTGCACACGCGAGACTTTGGGCACTTTCTAAAATCCACTCAGTGGTAAGTCCGCACATCGAAAGTTCTGCGTTCTTTATAAAATCCCGTAAGGGTAGGGTTACGTGCGCAGCTTCGGGCCATTTTTTGAGCTGGTTAAGCCCCGGTTTGTGCCTTGGGCCCCAATATTTTGGGTCCAAAAAAAAAAAAAAAAAAGGGGTGTACGCTATCAAGTGGTCTGTTGAGACAGTTCCCTCAGTAAGCTTATGCAGAGCAAGTGGTAGCCCCTGAGTGTTTAGCCAGGACCTAGTGACCAGGTAAAGGAATCTTTCTCTGATTCCAAGACTTTGAGCTCTACCCTGGGTCCGGTAATCCCGGCACCTAGCAGGTAAGTACTAGGGTATGCAGCTCGGGCCTTTGGCCGAAGGGGATAATATCACTGACAGCAATCAACCGTCCCAGGGGCAACTCCCTTAGCCGGGTAGAGTTGGCTTAGTGCTCGCCTTTTGCGCGAAATTGGCTTGCACTCCCCTCAGCATGGTGAAGTGGGTATAATGTTCCCCGTGGCGACCCCTAGGGACGCAGTTCAAGTTCCCATGGAGGGGAACGTCTCAGGTTACGTGGTAACCATGGTTCCCCGAATGGGGAACGAGACACGCGTCCCTAGGCTTTGGGCCATGCTTCGACGCAAGCTTCAGGCGAAGCGGATGATGTATTCTCCGGCGCCCTTATATTGTGGTCACGCCGGTAGTGACGTCATGGGCTGTCGCCGGCCAACAGGTGGTGTTTTTACATATGTATCTTCAGACACGAGTCACGCTGAGGGCGTTCCCCGTAGCGACCCCTAGGGGACGCAGTTCGAAGTTCCCCATTCGGGGAACCATGGTTACATACGTAACCTGAGACGTTTTCACATAAGCCTGAAGGACTTGATTAGTTGGATCAAGGTTAGGGACCAGTTAATTAGGGTTGCATCTAAACTCTGCACGGCTCCGGCCCTCCATGGAACTCCATGGAGTTTGACACCCCTGTTCTAAACCCTTAAGCTTGCATTACATCTTCATAAAATGTAAATACCCTAACTGCTCCCTATCTAGAGAGCAATAATAAAGTTACACAGCTTTTCGCGAACAGTGGCTTGATGAAACATTTGTGACACTCATATTCATTATATTCCCCCCACTCAAAGGTCCCCTTGATACCTTGTTAGCCAATGAAAAGTGAGGCATTGTAGAAACTGGGACATGATCCATGTCATTTAATAATAACTTAAATTTTTATAGTGCCTTTAAAACAGTTTCTCAAAGTGCTTTACATAATAAAACAAACAAGTACAAATCCAACAGACACATGGCAACCAATTAAAAAACAAACTAAGATATAACTTGTCAATTATAAGTGTCAAGAAAAAGCTAACCTAAAAAAATATTTTTTTTAAGTAAGACTTAAAAATGCTTAAATTCTGCACATCTCTAATTTTTTCGCCCTTTTTTCTCCATTTTCTTTGATTCCAAATAAGCGCAAAGGTCCCAATATCTAGGTGTGACAATATGGAAGATGGAGTAAAGCAACGCTCTAATGGGACTTCTATGTGATTATAAATCACAACTTGTCATCTTCTATGCTCTGACATATGCTTTTTGTAAAACACACATTAATGTCAAAAGATCTCAGATTGTTTTACAAAAAAATGTGTGGATGAAATATGTATAAAGTATCATTTTTATATTTAATTGAACAGAAAATATTTCCATTTGATTCCAGATGAAAAGTCAGATTCTTTGTGATATGTTTTTTTAAGTCAGAGCCCTGGAATGTCAAGCAAAAGTAAGTCATTGGACACGTCACACAAATCACTTTCACACAGTCTCTATGTATTTTGACATGTCCTTGACATGGTAAGCTCTATTGTGCATTCTTTCAGGAAACTAAGATGATTCAATTGTTTTGTTTTTGGTTTCATTATTATCCCACCCAGATATTGACCCCATTGATAGAATAAGCAGGCTAAAGTTTGCGTTAAATGAATTTGTTTCAATTGCATATTTTTGGCAATTGCAGTTCACTTTGTTAGTGTCCATTGATTCCCACCAGCAGCAGAAGAAAACATGGGCCCCCTTTACACATTGCATTAATGTGTGTGTGAGTGTGATCAGACACAGATATGCACTTACCCACATAAAATGGAAAGCGTACATAGGTTGTGTTATTCAAAGATTTACGCTTTTAAAAAAAATACTGACAAAAAAAAGGCTTTGTCCGTAAGAAAGATGCCCCACTGTAAAGATGCTAATATAGATGTGGAGAAATTAACAAATAAGGTGTTTCCGAGAAATCAGAGAAAGACAGAAAAAAGAAAATGTCAAGCATCAAGCAACATCTTTAAGTGTACTAATAATAAAGTGAACGCACTATTGCATTTACCCCTACAGCATTTACACCATGCTTCAAGTGTGGTGCAAACTTATTGCAATCCCATCACTGAAAATTCATGTTGATGACATATCTAAATGGGGTTCTACCACCCAAAGCTCCCCATCTCTCTGAATTTTAACTCTTTAATCTACAGGTAATTGACACCTATACAGCAGACCATAGTACTAGCAACACCAAGATCGTAGGTTTGATTTTCACAGAGTGAATGTACTGATAAATGCAATAATTTGCTCTGGATAAATAATGCATTATAAATGTACAAAAATCTCTAGGTTCTTCAGATATCAAACATTGCATGCGAAAGCCACCTGCTCCACATTGCTGATGTTTCAACCTTTATATCATGGAATCTACAGATAGATATGGGACGGAGCCAAGCAAACCTTTCAAATACAATCCAACACAAAAGCCGTTAATCAAAAATAAATGTTATGAAGGAGCAGCCATACATTATGCTTTGCATTATACAGTATTTCATTGCACTACAAGGCATTCTTAGGAAATAATCTGAGCCAAGAAAACATGCTTTGTTTCTGGTCAAAAGATGAAATACCCGTAACAAATGCTCTGACTAACATCAGTGGGAAAATAAATACATTTTTCAGTGAACACTGCGTTGAGAGCCGGTTCATCCCTTGAGCCGTCTTTCTTATTACTGTAGACATTTATAGACCCTTGCAAACTTGATGGAGATGAATAATAATGAAATTGAGCCCAAGTGAATTCTGAGCACCTCTGAACCAAGTCGTGGGGCAGTTCCTCAGAATATGATGATGATCTATTAAAAAAGTAATTGCGTCAGAGTTGGGGATGCTTTTTATTGCTCAAACACAATAAGGTCAGATAGCTGCCACCTCTTTGTGAGGCCCTTATAACACATTGGAGACTTCAAACCATTAACCGCAAGGCAAAACATGCATTGCATGACAGATCAACACATCTTTGCTAGAAGGCTACTAATTTGTTTTATGACTTAAGCCATATATCAGCCATCACACATCTAAAATATTAATGCTGCTAAAAACAAGAACTGCTTGATGCCCATTGCTTACAGTTAGAATGAGCTATTTTATTTTAAAGCAATGGTTTTTTGAACTTTTTCAGATGGTGAACCGCTGCTCTTAAAGGGTTCCTATTATGCTCTTTTACAAAGTCTAGATTTTTTTTGTGGGGTGTAATAGAACATGCTTAGTGGTTCGAAAATCGCATTATTTTTCACATTATTACCAGAGGTGGAAAGAGTACGAGAATATTCTACTCAAGTAAAAGTAAAACGTAGCTCATTTAAAATGTACTCAGAGTAAAAATTACTTAGTTACATTTTATCAGCTGGAGGGACGAAAAAATTAGATAGGCCAAAGGTGTCAAACTCAGTTCCTGGGGGACCACAGCCCTACATAGTATAGATATAACCCGAATTAAACACATCTGATCCAGCCAATCTAATCATTTAGGCTTATTTGAAAACTACATGCGGCCCTCCAGGAGTTTGACACACCTGGGATAGGCCTATATATCTCAAACTAGTTGTTTTTAATTAAAGGAATCAGTTATTTAGAATAATAAGACAGTTGGGCTGTTACAAGGCAAATTAAATCAGTATCAACAAAATGTATCTTTGCGATGCAGAGGAAACAGAAGCTGCATCTGAAGTGGCATTTAGATGTAGCCTATTTACACACTGTTTAAAGCAGGACATGAATGGATTTAGCCTGCAGTTACAAATGCAGAAATAATGTTTTGATATACAAGACATAAAATGTTGAATCCTCATTTGAAATTATAACAAAAAAAAATGAAAAGTTCCTTTACATGTGAAATTAAAACCGCCAGTAGGTGTCACCAAGTCACTGTTAATAAGTGAGTAATTGTGATTGAACCGAACCATTTAAACGGTCGATTCATTCAGGAACAAAACACCATCATGCGCTCAGAGACGCAAAACTGCGCTAGGGTGGCTGTGTTTGGAATTATTTTTGTTGTCGAAATAGACCAAAAACAAGCAATTTGGTGTCTATAACGCAAGTCTCTTAATTGATTTATTGTATATTGAACTGTTGTAAAAAATATATATATATATATATATTATATGTAATCATGCTGATTTTTGGATAAATTTACTATATGAAATGATATAAATATATAAATTTTCTGCCCCTATATCTTGAATTTTGTGATCATTCTAAACTCATTTTAACAGACATGAATCATGCAGTTAAAGAACGCATTCTAAATGCTCGTGCACGCACTAGTCTAATCTACTAGATTTCACAGCTCACTGTTTAGAGTGTTCTGTTTGGTTTTTGGCAAAATACTGCTTTATCAGACAAGATCAAAGGAAAATGTGGTTTCAAAATGTTCTGAAACAAGTTGATTTCTATCAGAAATACAGCGATATAAAAACACCCCGCACTAGGTCGATTTTGAAACGTGCAGAGCTCAACGAAGTGTTCAACCCAGCCCCCAACCATTCAAATTTCAGTAGGCGGGATTTACAATTTGTGACATCACAAATAGAGGAAAACAACTTTGTAGTCCAAACGAGCCGTTTGCTGTAGTTCTTGAAAAGGGATTTTTTTTAAACAAAGTATCTCCCTTTGAAGTGCACTTTGAGATTTGTAGCTTTGTAGATCATTTTATGCCCAAACATACACACTGCACACTGACTAAAATTCAAAAAGTGAAAAAGCTTAATAGGACCCCTTTAACAAAATTTCACCAATAATTTCATTGCTACAAGATAATTAAATCTATAAAAACAAAAATTAAAAATGTTAATAAAAATAATTATTTCACACGTCTAGTTTAGCTTTTAATTTACAAATCAACTCAAGTACCACCAGTGGTTCAGGAACAAAACAAATTACATTTACGTTTATTTTAGAAGGACCTTTTATTTTTGTTATCTAAAAACTGATTAAACATTCACATATGGTGGTGTGGCACCAGAAACTGCCACCATACATTGTTTAGTGTATTTTTTTACAAGACAAGTTGTAAATAAACTACTGTTCCACATATTGCCTCCAGGTTAAATGTCCATCTGCAGTTACTCACAAAATATGTAATAAACTATGTATGCAAGTCTTTTAGCCTGAACAAATAAATATAATCTAAATTGCGGGGAACGCAAATGCCCCAACACATGGTGCATAACCCTGTGACCTTGGGTCAGGCAATCAAACAGGCTTGTATTTGTTGATCTAAGTTTTCTGACAGTTTACCGAAGTAGGAGCTTGTTAGAGAGAACATTTCCTAGTTTGCACAGATGGGTAACTGTTACTTGTTTAAAAAAAAAGACAGGTTCTCAAAACTAGCTGGAGCCCAAATGTTTACTTACAGTCTATCAAAAGGGAAGTCTTTTATTTCTATAATTTGTGAATAATTAAAATTAATTCAAATTTATTTCTAAAATTAAACTAGTTATGGTTGCGAGCACACATTAGTGAATAGCACAAAATACAAATTACTCATGTTTTTGAGAGAAAAACCTCTCAGGACAATTATTAAAATAAAAATGAAATGTTAAAGGAAAGAAAAAAAACATTATTTGTATCTCTGTATTATTTGGATTTTAGAGACAGTAAAAGCTCTTTATAAAAAAATAAGAAAAAACTGGTGTAGGATTAACTTTAAAACAATTTTCATTTGGAAATTGCAACTAATTTCACAAATAATTACAAAGAAATGGCAAATAATAAAATGTGAAATTACGAAGACTGAAACAGTATTTTCTTGTAAAACAGTCAAATAAGCCATTTACTAATTTTTCATTTTAAATGTGGGTTAACATTTTTTTATTCAATTTTTAACCCTTTTTTGACAATTAAGTTTGAGCAGCACAAATTAAAAACTATATTAAAACATTTGTGTGATAGAACAAATATTAGATATACACCAATAAATGAATTTGCAAATAAAATCTACACGTTTGAATCAAGGACCAAAGACTGCAATAAAAAAAAAGGAGGAAAGTGTTTCAAGCAGCATTCATATGGCATCTTTTCAAAACTTGAAACAGATCATATCCTGCAAGAGGAAATAAAACAAAGAATATAATATTCATATTTTCCACAGAGATTTGGATCGGAGCACCGACATATTAAGTACATCAGTCTCTAACAGGAAAGAAAAGGGTGATTGAGAGAAACATTTTGGATACCAATGAGGGAGATCAGGGAGTGAGATGTTTTGACCCATTCTGAGCAGACTGAATGCCAAGAACCAGGTAAAGAACAGACAAGCAAAGGAAGTACAATCATAATTCTGGTATTTCAGAACCTTTCTCAAAGCCAGCCAAAAGCAAAGTGTGTTATCAATATAGTCCAGATACATTTTATCAATATTCCCCCAAGAACTAATGTTGCATTTGCACAGTCCAACACTTTGTTTCCAATTGTTATGAAGTCCAGCTCAAACTTTCATTATTCACATTCATTGTGAAGCACACACAGGCCATATCGTTTGCTGTATAATACAATAAAGTTTAAGAATGAGTCGAATTAAAATATTTTTATGGAAGCATCATATTAAGATGAATGTCAAACAGCCAGTTTATTGCAAGAGCAGAGATATCAAGATAATGTGTCTATGGGTCAAAGGGAATCTCTCTCAAAATAACAGTGCACATTAAAAGGTTGAGAGGTCACAACTACTGTCTCTTTCTGTTTATTACTATGGTCAGCATCAGTTTTGAAAACACCAAGACATCTTTGATGTTCAGGAAGCACTCGAGTCAGGCTGGAATCTGAAATATGCCAGACAAGACACTCTCTGTTTTCTCACAAAGCCACAGTCCACAGTCTGTGGGGGTCAATGGGTCGGGGTGGACACGCTGTTGATGTAGGTTTGGTTTTGGTTGTGCTTGCCTTGTCTCCTGTGCAAATATATTTTTGCACATTGTCAGTGAACAGGACCAGCAATCACTTTACAGGTCCATTAAATGTAGTAAAAGAAAAAAAATCATGCAAAGGACAAGTGAAAATATACGATAAAATGAACAACAACCTTGAACTCGGTTATGGTAGTGCTCACTATCAAGGTGACCATGCCACAGTGTGTGACGAGAGGACCACTGAGCATATTCAGATTCTTTCAATGTAAAGAAATCAGGTTATTGCTTAATAATTATCATGTAACGGCATCCCAACCCTTTCAAGGGGAACATAATTTATCTCTTTTGAAAGATTTCAGACTTATTTTAAAGGGACAGCTCACCTAAAAATAAGAATAATTTACTCATCTTGTGTTCCAAACCTGAAAGACATTCTTTCTTCAATCAAACACAAAAGGAGATGTTTAGCATAAAGTTTATACTGCTCTTTTTCATACAAAGAAAGTAAATGCCCTAGAGCTGTAATTAAAGTTTAAAATGAGACAAAAAAATAATAATAAAAAAAGTCGCAAAAAATATCACAAAAATGTTCCGTGATTCTTTTTCCATATTCTATTTTAAGTTTTGTAAGGCCATAAATTAGCTTTACGAGAAACAAAAATGTTCTCAAAAGAAAATAGTTTGTTGAAATTTGCAATACATATTTCTGATATTTTTAGTACTCACAGGCAGGGCCGCATTAAACATTGGGCTAGAGGCAAAGAGGAGGCCCGTGATTGGCTGTGGAATAGATTGACTGGAGCGCAGATCGCCAAAACCACCGGCGTGGCCCCCATTTATTAGCGCTGGTATTTAGTTTCGATTTTTCGATTCTGTGCATTACCATTTAAGATTGAAACTAAGTCTGAATTTGGTTTATCAATCAAATGCATTTATTCTATATTTGAACGATATTAACATGTATGATGTATCTATCAGGTGATCACTGCCCAGTATCTGCATTCACCTCTTTTGGTTCTGGAATAAACTCGAAATGGTCGCGCAGAGAACAAAATTCCATAAGTAAAAATGCCAGCCTAATTCAGAGAAAGAGGGGCTCAAAAATTAAAAATGTAAATACAAACAACAGAAAATACATAAGTTAGTCAGTAAAATCCCTGGCTATTGCGTTATTTTACATAAAGTTGATGATGGAGTGAAAGTTAACCGGGCACATGGAGTAAAAATTAAATAAAAATAAAATAAAAAACACAATAGTCATGGTCCACACAGATTTTAGGTTAGTTGCTTATGAACTGGATAAATAGCCTTTTGTTTTTGTTTGAACTAACTATTAATTTATGGGGGGAGAGATAATGCTGTAAAAATATTAACGCATCATGATTATCTAGGCTAAGATTATCATTTAAACGTGTTTTACGTAGGTTTTAAAACAAATGGTTTAAACTGTTCATGGATGTTAGCCTAAGCAGCTGGGCAGAATTAATTCTGGTAAATGTGTGCGTTAAAAGGGTTTCAGACTGATATGTGCGTTGTGCACCTGCTTGTATAGAGGCTGACTAAACGTTTCGCTCCTTGTGCTTAAACATTCAAATACACAGTTATGTGTCAAAATGCCCGTCTTTGCAATTATCCTCGTAAACAGTTATTTTGTGTGTAAATTAACAATGATAGTTAAAGATAAAGCGCATAGGCTGCCTCTGAGATCCTGGATTATAAGATGTTAACTACCCATTTGAAGAGGAAACAATGTTATATTATAATGAAAGGATGTGTGAAGTACACTTTTCTGTAAACAGAGCCAAAACTATTTTTTTGCAAACTTTTGGGTGATTGGGACACAACGTTTGGGTGATTGGGACCGCAAATATTATCATTGATTTAGGCTAGTGAACATTTATTGCAAAAGTCAGTTCATAGTTTAATGTTTTCACCTCATGCATTGAAGGGTCAACTTCCGGTTTGATGTTTGCCCCGCCCACCTATATGATGTCACACCAACGAATGCATGACATTGATTATGTAGTCTCATAGTGGTATACATGTGTACTACAGGTGGTTTGTACAGGCCCACTCATCTGTGTGTAGCATACTTCGAATCACATAAAAAAAGTCAGTTCAGGAGGTAGAGGGTTTGTATAGGGTTTCAGAGAGGGGTAGGGATTTGAGTTAAGGGCTCTCACAGCCTGGGGGAAAAAGCTGTTGAGCAGTCTGGCGGAGCGGGCTCTGATGCTCCGGATCCGTCTTCCTGATGGTAGGAGCTGGAAGAGACTGTGGGAGGGATGGGTGGAGTACTTCACGATACTGGTAGCTTTACTGGAGCATCGTGCATGGAAAAGGCGCCGTGATTAACATGATAATTAATAGATGGCTGACTTTTCCATTTGTTGACATGGTTAGATTCAGATGGTAAATATAATATATGTTGGGTGTCCATATTAGAGATAATCCTAGAGATAAAATAGATAAGTTTAGAATGAAACCATCATATTTATCATATCATAAAATTAAATATAATTAGTTGTTACTACTGCAAATATATATATTAGATTACGGTTGTATCTCCTTCAATACTTTCAGAATCTTTACTTAATAATATTATTTTGTTTCTGCATTTTCAAATGTTTTTATATTTAAATTTTTATATTAACATTTTAATGACAGTATATTTATTGAACAAAAAATGTATTTTATTTTTTCAAAATAAGCAGAAAATAGTATCAACTTTTGCTAAAGTGATTTGAACAAGTATTAACTTAGATATAATTTAAAAAATATATATTTTAGCTAAAGTATATGTATCAATACCGTGGGCCTTATGATACAGAACAAAAAACAGACTGTCAAAGTAAATATTAAATACTTGTGATGCCACTGAACATATTCAATTCATTAAATTCAGTTAAACAGGTTAAACAAATAGCCTATTAATTCAACATTCTATAAACCTAAAACGATTCATAACTAGGGCTGGGTATCGTTCAAGAAATTTCGATAACTTGAGTATGATACCGGTTCCTGAACTATACTTTTTTCGATACCAATTTTATGAAATCAGTTTTAACAAGATTACATTATCTAAAAAAAACTTTGGTTTTATTTTTTCAGCTTGTTGACATTTATACAGACTCAAAGCCTCATCTCCTGAGCCACTGCACAAAGGAACAAAATATATCCAACACAATAAATCAGTGCAAATAGTTTTTTTCTGTTTACACATCTGTTAGGCTACATTTACACGAGTGCGTGTTCGTTTTAAAACGCATAGCTCAGACAGAATCATGATTTCTATTCATTTATTCTAGTGTAACCCGCCCGGGTCCGCACCAACTCACCGAGCGGGTCGCGAACCCAGGACTCCGGTGCGGGAGGCGGGCGCTCTAACAAGGAACGCCAAAGGCTACAGCCTCTAGCGTCAGTCGCTAGAGCGCCTCTGTTGAGGTCAGGAGAGTGAGGTTTTACACACATCCGTTACACTCACCCCCCTAAACCTCACTCCCACCCTGCCGACTACGCCAATGTAACCCGCCGGGTCCGCACCAACTCACCGGCGGGTCGCGAAACCCGGGACTCCGGTGCGGGAGGCGCTCTAACAAGGCAGCCAAGGCTACAGCCTCTAGCGTCAGTCGCTAGAGCACCTCTGTTGAGGTCAGGAGAGTGAGGTTTTACACACATCCGTTACACTAGGTTGTTAAAGACTTTAAGAAATGTAAAATATTTATCCACTTTCATAAGTGGGTGTTTTATTTTGTTTCACCATATGTTTTATTGTTATTAAATGTATTGTATTATGTCTAATTATTTGAATGCATAAAACAACGTAATTTATTCACATTTCTTAAAATAGCCTTATAAAATGTTTTATTTTTACGCAGAAATTCTGTGTTCTGTATCTGGTTTCCAAATGAAGGCATAAAACATAAATTGAATTTATCTTTAAACAAAATTGTCATCAAACTTTATTTATTTAGGTACAAAAAGGGGTTTACTATAAAATTAAAACATGGAAGAAATGTTGAGGGATCATTAAAAAAAAAATTTTAATAGTAGCAGTAGTACATTCTGCTGAACAATATTAATATATTTTTGGCGCAGTGTCTTCCAAGTTTAACCAAACTTTTACTTTGACGGGTTGCCGTGAGTACCTTTACAGTTCTGTGTGTATATGTTATGAGCCAAATGGTAAAATGCTCATGAAGTGACTCTCAGAGCACTTCTGGAGGTGTTGTTCATGTATTTACGTCCTCATTTAGTGAGATGGCGCTGAAGTCTCCGCGAGCGTCACGTGCGCTTCAGTCAGAATGTAGTACAAAAAAAACGTGTGATATAGAGAGCAGAATGCTCTGCACACTTTTGAATCGCTCCTCACAGAGCCGCTGTTTCGTGGATCACCGCAGGGTGAAGGTAGTGGCGGGATCTGGGTGGAACAGAGCCTCCTCGTGTCTGCGGTCACTGAGCTCTCTCAGATGCCTCCCGAGTCCCGATGCCACTCACTCACTCAACTCACACACATGCATCCACCTCATAGATTAAGTTAACTATATTAAAATATAAACTGAATATATAAATACAGAATTGAATCGCGAATGTCAAACACTGATCAATCTGCACCGTGTCACTTCTAGTCGAAAACACCTAGTGCTGCAGGCTTATTGCCTCACTGACGTTGATGAGATTACCAAATTTCGATACCTAAGGGGTTGTTATCGAACAACATCATTTTTCAATGGTATCGAGGCAATTCGGTCTGTGCCTAAAAAGTATCAAACTCAATAGGCCCACCCAGCCCTATTCATAACCGTACTTGTACTCTAAATGTCTTAGTACATTAAAAATGTTTGTTGTAGATGCTATCAATATGTTCATAAATGTACTTTTCTGTCTCTATGCAAATGCAAAAATACATGTGCGTGACAATAATTTTTACTAATAAGATGACTTCTCATATTGTGGTTTGTCACATTGTAATTGGTTGCAAACACATGACAACCAATGACAACCAGCAGCACTGGAGTAAGCAAAGTAGTAAGTAAGTGTTTGGAACGGCGTGAGAATGAGTAAAGGATGACAATTTTCCTTTTTGGGAGAACTATCCATTTAACAGAAATCAAAGCGATCTTGTTGGGCTAGACTTCTTCTCTTTAAGCACCTTCATGCTCTTTACTCATTGCCAGGAAAGCTATGAACACAAGTCCGCTGGCCCACAGAGATGAGTTCCTAGGGTCCAGGCCTAGCTTGTTTATCACTGCCACTTTGAGCACAACTGTGTAGCTCATTAGCACAGACCAAAATTTAGAGACACACCTGACTGACCCGTCACATACTACATTCTTCATGGCAACACGAGAGGAGCTGTCAACTGGAACAACTAGCTATGCGAGCCGATCTTCCACCGCTATGGCCAAGCAGAGAGACATCACAAGGCACGATGAATCACTGCTTCTCTGGCATACGCTGTGAAGGGCTTTTGATTACAGCAATAAAATGTTCTCTAGGGAATTACAGCACTAAATTGTCATAAATCCGAAGGGAACATACTGTCAGCAATAGCTAAAATTGGTTCTAATGATTACCCGACTTGCTCAGTACCTTTAAATGGCAAACTAGTCCAGGAAGGAACAGTGAGCACAGATGCCATGTTGGTACAGTACATCAACAGAAGAAAGCTGTTTACCAACACCCTTGAGATAATTTGTTATATACATACACATACACACAGGCCCGGAGTGGCCATCGGGAGAACAGGGAGAATTACGGTGGGCCACTCTGCCCCGCTCATAAATTGAGCCGGCAGACTCACCTGCTTTTTTTTTTTTACATACACAGAATAACGTATGTGTTTAAGTTACTGTGTGACTGATAACTAAGCTAATAACACTAGATTTGAATTTAACATTAAAATGTCACGTTTTCTGTTGTCAGAACGCGCGCACACTCTCTCTTCCTCTACTCAAGAGCGTGTCCCAGGTCGTTGCCATGGAGACACACCGAAACCATTAATGCTGTGGTGTGAGTTGGCGAGAGTGCGCTAATCACAGGAAGAATTAATAAAATAGAATCAAATGGATAGTAAAAAAAAAGAAAGGCATTGGAGGATGACACGGCCAAATGTTCCAAACTGACAAATATTTTTTCAAGACGACAAACGAACGCACGTGAACTGGCAACTCAAGGTACAGTAACAGTTACAGTTATGCATTTGGCAAACGCTTTTATCCAAAGGGACTTATTTTGAAGGAATTTTGTTTATTCAGTTTAGTTTTTTTACTATTGATTGTCGGTTTCAATTAAATGTAAGTAACATTGTAATTACATTGACATGGATATAAAAAAACAAAATCAAAAAGTATATTTCTTATTGCACTAACTGTTACTTCATTGTTTGAATGCAAACAATTTTTTTTTCATAATGTAACAGTTGGAATCTTTGTTGCAGAAAACTCCGTATGTGATTTGTTATTGATATTTATGGCCATATTTACATAGTTCATATTTTTTTTTATTGAAACATGTCAAAAATAAATATAACAGGATAGTAAGAACAGATCTGTCACTTAATTTATCCAGATTCCACCACGGTGGGAGGTGGTGGGCTGGTCTTAAACATTACACTCCCGGGCTGAAAATGGATCGAACTCCGGCCCTGCATACACATACACCTTCCTGTCAGATTTAAAAGGAGCAAAAACAAAGTTCCCACTTTAAGGCTTCAGGAAATCTTCACATGAATGGGTTTCATTGCTATATTCAATGTAACACATTGTGGGGCATTTTCTTGCACAAATCATTCTAAATCAAACGTCCCAAAGTGGTTATACAGGAATTCACATCAATAACCTCTTATAAAACTGAATATGGGGGGGACTAAAAGCCTGAGACTGGACTGAAAACATGGAATTCAATAACAAATTGAAGAAATTATATGACATAGAACGAAGAAAAACTTTATTAAATTAGATTACATTTATTACATTTCCCCAGTGGTCTCAGACTGGACCCTACTTTATGTATAGGTAAATGTCAAATATTTGTGCACCAGTGTCTTTCTTTGTATGTTAGGTTGGAGTCATTTGACCTTTTTAAATTTATGACGGTATAGGCTTCGCCCACAATCATAGACACACAGGCATTTCCTGACCGGCACTAGCAGATATCTATAGACGTACAGCTTCATTTATAGCTGAATACTGAACCGTCAATCAGCTTTAAGAGAACATAACTGCACTCATTTATAATATCAGGTGTCTATTTGCAAACATGCTAGTAAATAACCCTAACTTACTGCAATGTTATATCATATGGTTTTTATTAACCTAAAACATAAAAATATGCAACAAATGTGTCTTGTATCCAGTTGTCATCACTCTGTTGCTAGGAGTTGAAGGGCAGATAAATGTCACAGACAGTAATACATTATGAGAGTAATGGGCCTTTGGTCTATTATTATAGCTATGAATGGTTTGGCATCAATAGTGTCAGTGTATGTAGTTCATCAGCCCATACAAACACTTAAGTGATTCTCATTTTCATCTTTTTATGTCAAGTAAATGTGCATTACAGTAGAATGCACTTTTGCTTGTCTAATTATAAAGACTGCATGGGGTTAAATTAGAGATGATGGTTGAAAAGCAGGGGTTGCTGGGAGCCCATGTTTATCTGCTCTTTTGTGCCGGGGTCATGAGGCCTTATGGACGCTCACCCAGTTGGCAGTGAACCCTAGCTGTAATTCCCAGCATCCAGTGAGCCTCCTCCATTCAAACAAGAGCTGGAATGAAAAAAGAAAAGCTCTAAATGGCCGTTGGGAGTCGTGCACTGCTCTGCATGTAGATGACTCGAACAAAAGCCTAGATTCACATAACCAAATTCCTATTAGAGCTTGGTTTATCATAACAATGTGCGTGCAGAGTGCCACTCGCACTTGATTTATACAGATTTGTGGGTTTTATTTAGCTTATTCTTCGGGAAAGTATCACTACAAATATATAATTAAAAGCATTTTTCATTGCTTGCCTCAGTGTATGAATGCAAAAAAAAAATGAAGATTCGTTTGCTGAAAGTCTGCCAAATTGTAATTTGTGTCAATCATTAATCACTGAAGTACTGATAAAACAGAATGTAGTGCATTTTTATTTTAATCTGTGCTTTTATCATAGAAAGTGACCAATATCAGGTTTCCTGCCAATCATTCTCAAAGAAATTAAATCTGGAAGGAAATATCTTGGACCAAGCTGGACCAGAGCTGCGGGCGTGTTTGCAGATCATAAAAAGTTAATGATTAAATGACTGCAAGGGTATTATTCACTTTTTCTAATCATATGAACCAGGCATACATTTATCAAAACAAATCCCATTAAGAAGTTGGCACTGAATTTGCTTTTATTTTTACCGTTGGACTGGTCGTTTGTCTAAAGTCATTGCTCATAGATGGAACTGGGGTACACAGGGGTTTGTCTTAACGTTTCTCAAATAAAAATACTGAGAACAAAAATGTACTGTCAAATCATGCCAATATGCAAACTAAGCAATATGATAGTTAGAAACTACCATACATTTGTCCATGTTTCTAAATGTTTTTGTTTTTTTACATATTACATGATGCATCAAGAACAATGATGAAAGAAAGAAAGAAAGAAAAGGAGGAAGCTGCCAGGGTTGCAAAATTAGCAAACAATACATTGTTAAAACTTCACTTTTAAATATAAAACAACTCTACAGAAGACAATGCCATTATTAGGCTGAACTCAATCCATTTGTGTTCTCATATAATCATTCTGTTAATATTTCTGCCTTTTAAAACTGCAATATTTTTTGTAGAAATTTAAATTAACCAAGATTAATAAATGTGGTTCAAGTATTTATTCCTTGGTAGTTTGAAGTGGCTATTGAATTAATTACAATACGTTTCTGGTAACATTAAAGAGTTTACTCAATACTTAAGAGAATCGGCAAGCAATTGTTTGTATAGTCAAATCTATACAACAAAACAATAGATTAAAAGTATAATATTATAATATAAGATATCACAAAATATAAAAACACGTATTTTGCAAACTCGGTTTTGCAAAATCATTGAGAGCATGGGAATAATTATTTTATTATGTAATTTGCAATGCTTAATGCATGTGCAGGGTCCACAAGCAATATGGTAGCATGAAAGAGTTAAAGAAACTGATGAACTCATTTATAGGACTGGATAAGAGCTTCAAATCAAATGCTTAAATTTTGCATGCACTAGATAACATTATTCAGCTCAATAAAAGCCTTGAATAACATCAAGGGCAAGACTGAGCGAGAGAAACAGACTCAAAGAGGCTGATAAGATAAATCAAAAATAGGTTTACAGTATGTGGATAGATTACCAGTAAAACATGCACTTTACCAGTAAAACAACCCATTTAAGAACTGGACGTGATGTTGAAACAGCATGTTGTCTATCTTGGAAAAGATTAAATCCAATATAGACATAACACTTTTTTAATCGTGAGTGTCGCAAGGTCGCTTAAAGGTGTCAGATAAAGTTTTTTTTTTTTTCACTATTGGCCCAGGGACATTTTTACATCCTCTATTTGTATCACATAGACAGCTGTGTGAAGCCATGTACTGCACAGTACCTTTATTCAATAGGTTGTAATAACAGCCTGCGGTAATCTGAAACCCCAAACCCAATTATTTTCAAATATTGGTCCAGTCAGATTAATTCAGCCAGGCGTTAACCCCTTTGCTGTGATTCCTGATTGGGCTCCTGGGAGCTGAACCTATTTACTATATAAAATATAATTGCATCCACACCGAATGAGGTGTGATCGCATCTTGCCTTCTAGCAAAAACTCAATAACAGATTTATTGCAATTAATGGGTGACTGTGTTAACAAAACTTGAGTCGGACAAACGCTGTGCAAATCGAGGAAATGATACATCCTCATTTATTTGTAATTATGCTGTATTGCTCCCAGATGCAGTGCATTATGGACAATCCATCAGGGGTTCTCCAATTGAGCTGGGGTTTGTTGTCCACCAGTGACATGTTCACCTTCGGTAACTCACTGTTTACCTTGGCCTCGGCGAGCGCACAACTGTCTGTGTGACATCACTAATGTGGTACAAATCCTGACCATGGGCCACTAGTGGTTGCTATGAATGTCAATGGATGCATTTCTGCAATATCAATGAGGAGATGTAAGTTTCCCCCACTTGGATATCTAAATTCACCATTTCAAAATTAGTATGAATACGGGCATGCAGTATCCAAAATAATCCATTAAAATCAATCAAACTGGAGCAATTATAATCCAAGCGGTCTTACAAATATGCCAATCAGCATTGAGACCATCTTCAGGGATTATCCTTACCAAACTAGATGACAGCGAGCGCTCTTTATTCCTTTAATCGGTGGTGATGGAATCTGCTCAGAATCTGTATTTTCATTCCAGCTGTGAATGGAGGCTTTGTGTGGTTTGGGGGGAACCTGCTCTCTGGGAAGTGTCAGAAGGGTAGTACTTACATTGTTATCTGAAGATAGAGGCCAGAAATGGTTTCCAGACTCCTGCAGTTATTTAGCAGAAACACTGGACTGATCTATGGGCATGTGTAGTGCTCAAGAAATGTATGTTAATAAAGACTTTCCAATTGTTTGGCACTATTTTGAACTCTAGGCTTGTTGTTTCATGAATAGAAATGAAACATATATTGGTATGTACACACCAGCCAAGTTTGTACCATTAAATGTTTGTATGAATATAACCTAGTACAGAATATCTCTCTAATAGAGTAGGGCTCATATGGCCAGCATTTGTTAACAGCCCTGGCACATGTTCAGTTCTTTTAACCTTAACCTAAAGAGCACAATTCCTCTCAGAGCACTTAATGGAGCAAGCAAATACTTTCCCTCCAGTTTGGAACAAATTAAGCTGAGATCAGCAGTGATAGCAAGCTCTTTCTTACATAACTTCAAGCACTGCGCATTATATGTAATATGGAGTTTTTCATTGAAAATATATCAGGAAAAAAATTTTTTTTTTAAAGAAATTAATGAAAATACATACTACCTGTTACGGGGCGAACGTGAGACGTGTGGATCCATTTATTAGGAGGCATGGTCGGAAACGAGCATGGGTCACACATTGGCAAACAGGTATGTATAAGGCAAGACAAAGAGAAATCCTAGGGCAAGCGTGGGTCGACGATCGGCGAACAATATCCAACAGGGCTAGGCAAAGGGTAAATCCAGGAAACACAGGCAGGAATCAAAACACAGGAGAACAGGCAAGGCTATAACAATTTAGAGTGCTCTGTAGAGTAGCTATCACTAGAAAATACGCTATACAATACTCAGCGATGACAGAGAGGAAGTCCAAGGTTTATATAGAGTGTGATCAGTGCAATCAGCTGTGTGATTAGTGATCAGTGCAATCAACTGTGTGATTAGTGCGATTAGCTGTGTGACGTCAGTGCAATGGGTTATGGGAAATGTAGTCTTAGGTGATGTGCAACCGTTAGTGTGGTGCAGGAGTCCATGTGGTGAGCGAGTGACCTCTGGTGGTGAGTAACAGGGAGTGCCTGGACAGGATTCGTGATACTACCATTCAAATATTTATAAATAAATAAACAAATACTGCTTTTTAAACAATGACATTAAATTGATCAAAAGTGACAGCAGAGACTTGCGTTTTTACAACATAATATTTCACAATATGACTCTTTTTACTCTATTTTTGATCAAACAAATGCAGCTTTGGTGATCATAGAATTCATCTTTCACGGTACTGCATGTGAACATAAACATTTGTTTGGGGAACAACCAAGAAGTCTGTGCACTTCTGCATCAGGAAACTAGTGTTAGAGGCTTACATGTAAACTGTGCCAGAATGTTTTTGTTTGGTTTGGTTTAGTTTTCTTTTCAGGTGTAGAATACTAAACTTTAAAGAAAAATCTGATGGTAAACTCTCAGAAACAGTTGCGGTAGCTAAAAAAACATTCAAGTAAACAGTTGTATATAACATTTCACAAACAAAAGTGAAAATGACGTCTATGAAAGGTCCCTACAGACTGCTTGGAAGTTATTCTACTAGTCCCAGGAAGAGGCTTGAAATGGGTTTCACAGAATTTCTTCAGCCGAGACCCCTAGGGACCCTCTAATAGCACTTAAAAAAAGTGCAATGACCTTCAAAAGTGAATTTCTTCATAGCTGAACAAGCTTGTTCTTCATTCTTGTGCAGCCATAGTGATTGTACTCGTCTCTCCATAACTATTGACAGGAATGTGCCGCTGATAGTAGGTTCAGGTTCACTGTGCATAGGCATGGCTCGCACTTGAGCCTGAAGTGCCCCATTTATGTGGAAACACATGTAAAGAATGCCACAGCGTACCATGATAAGCAAAAAGCCAGTAGAGTAACCTTTCAGTTAGTTATCTTATTAACAAACAAATTATGGAACTTTGCCCTTATCTAACAGCTGCAATGAGAAATAAATATTTGTTTTGCTTCATCTGCGAATCCCTATACTTGTAATTTAACTGCTCATTGTTGATTGTACGATCTTATTGAAAGATTTACATCTAATTGATGTGTTTTTGACCCCTGAATTGAAGATTTCACATTCTTGTTATCTGGCGTGTTGCAAAAGTGTCAGATTTGATCCCAACAGCAGACGCCACAGGTTTGAATTAGAGCTGAGAATGCAAAACACTTCAGTCTAGACTTACAGTGATGGAATGTCTCTCGTCTCACACACACCATCTCGGCAAACACACATACACATATACACAGACAGGAAAAGTGAGCAAACAGTGAGCTGACGCTGTGATGAATCCTTGGATTTCATGCTTATTCACTCTTACTCCACAGATCTGTCTTGAACTAATGAATCATCACAGAATACGGCCCAGGCGAAATCATATTATGGAACAGAGTCAAGATGTTTTTCCTACATCAAGATAAAAACCTCGGCAGTCAACATTTAATTCTTTGACACTAATTCTTGCTCAACTGCGGAGAAATTTTGAATCAATCCCTCAGAGGAATGTTAAAAACCTGAGACTTACATATTTAACTCCAACTTTCAGATAACCTAGAAATCATGGCCTTTGCTATCTCAGTCATACAGGATCTTCATGACCACAAACAAGCTTGAGTATCCATACCCCAGCGCCATGGATGTGAAAGTGACTCTGATTAAAGACTCTTGAGATTAGGGATTAAGGCTTTGTGTTTTGGGCCTGACGTAATGGGCCAGACGATCTTCTTTATCAGTTCCACAGTGTCCAGCGTGCTGGAGCAACTCATCTCAAGAGGTAATTTAAACCTGCAGCTTTGAAAGCCCATTCATCAGCGAGGCACGCGAACGGTCCGGTGCAGGGCCAGATAGGGGGCCTGCATGTTAAAAGCACATTACGACTCCCTCAAATGCTACCAGATCGCTCTGCAAGTAGTTTGACTAAGTTATGCAAATGGAAGGGGTATCTAATCTCGCAGGAGTGACCATGCAGAAGTGCCATGATGGGATGATCAAAGTTGAGAGTGTATTCCTCTCTTCACCAGAGAGTGATTGGCTAAAGAAGGCAGATAGCCTCCTCTGACCCCCCAGGAGATCAATGGATCAGCTGCTGGTTAATCTGGGCCGAGGTGACGGTGAAGATGAGCAAGGCAGCCAAATGCTAAGAGGTAGATAAGAAGAAGATATTCAGAAAACCTTCTAACTTTGAGTAGTCAAGACAAAACTCAGCCCAATACCAGACTTTCTAAGATCTAGACCAAGACCAGCTAAGCAAACAAGGCTTTGGAATATATAGTGATATTTTCATAAAATAAATAGAATGAGGAGGAAGAGGAGAACAATGTTGGACTATTTTATTTCCATTTCCAACACATATTTGACTTTTTGTGAAACTTGCACTTATCCAAGGTTTTTAAATTATGCCAGACTTGCTAAATACAGATTAGACCATAATGTAAAAACTGAGACTAATCCCAAATCAAGAACAAGACCTGTTAGCCCAGGAAACCAACAACATACATGCAATAGTAGAATAGGGTTGTCAGTCCTGTATTTGAGTCCTTAATATGGTTACGTTAACACACCGTACATTTGTGAGCCTCTCTGTGAAAACCCAGCTAAAGTATTTTTTTTTTAGATTAACTTTTTTCTGCATAAAATCATTCCACATATTGTAAAGAACACTCTGTGAAAATATATTCTTGGTATCTTTAATATTGACTGAGTAAGGCCATGTCAAGATTGAAATCATAGTGAAATTAATGCTTGTAATCAAACTTTGATGATCGTTATCTCAGAATTGTCAGGGTTCTGTCACTTCAGTCTAGTGTTATTCATGGTTTTGTGACAGAGCCCTGATACTCCCATCATGTCCTGTTTTCACGTGAGTGTGCGCTCTCTCGTCTGCGTGCCTTGTTGGAGCGTGGTGTTCGGATCCCGGCACTCATGTCTTGACTTTCAGTTTCGTGTCAGGGTTCAGACACTCGCGCTCCACGTTCTGTCTTGTTATGTGAGTGTGCGGTCTCGAGTTCACTCGGCCGCACTCTCTTCTGTCCACGTGTGTTTTGTAGTGTTGTAGTTCTGTTCTTAATAAATAATTGAGGTAATACAATTGCTTTTTATTAGCAATAAAAGTAGCGAAGTAAGAAAAAAAGTAAACACTTTTGTTAAATCTTGACAAAGATTGCATGTGTTATTGTGGACTACTGTTGTATGAGTAACCGTAACACAAAATTATTTTGTTCACTGAAGACATTTCATTTTCCCCTAGGATCCTCTTTAATTTCCACCTCTTGAATTTCGACACCTTTGCAAGGGAAGAAAAGCGATTCAATCCCACACAGGCATACTGACAGTTCTCTTTCTGCTGTCTCTGTCTTCACTATCAAGCTGCATTATCAACAAATCCCTCAACCCTCCCGCTCTCTATATGAAGAGGTAATGGATTGCAGTGTCGGGAATAGTTAAAGGATAAAACGTAATACAAGGGGACAAGGTTCTGACATGTACTTGGGAAAAGGATTTTAACAGGTCAGAACAGAAGCAGAACTTGAGCAAAGAGTCAGTTTTATATGAGAGAGAACATTTAAAGTTATTTCTTGCTAATTGTTTTATAACTGGCTAAAACAGTAAATGTTATGTCTCGTCAAAAATATATTTGAAAAATAATTAACTTTTTTACCATATTAAAATAGCTTTGAATATACTGCAAAAATCTAAAATAATCAATAGGATGTAAATAAAATAAGTAAAACTTAATACACAAGTGCCCTCTACTGCTAAAAATAGGAACCACATCATATGTACTTCATCAACAACTTTTGTTTTTAACACTTATTTAATATTGTGAAATCAAAACAATGCCATATGGCACAATGATCACATTTAAACACACTCTATTGACAAGATCAAATCAGAAAACTAAACATATAACATCTGAGTGCTAATGACAACAGTGGAGTCGGGATGGTGTGTTTGTGTTGTAAAGATGAGCTATGTGTGGCCCTCAAGGGCCCTAAAGGCCTGGGGGAATATGGATGCAGACGTCCTGTCTGCTGGGGAAGTTTACCGTCAGTCAGAACCAGGAGTCTGATGGTGGAGACTGAAACCCCAAGGGGGTGTGAAAGTGTGGAGGTACATCCACTGAGCCCAGTTTGAACATAAAGAGCTATTTCACAAGCATATTTGAATTTAATCCTCATCTCCTTTGCCTCCGAAAGAACGTGAATATATGAGAGTATTAAAACTATGAGCCAAATCAAATGATCTTTCACAACTAAATTACTTCTGAATATTTCAAGTGACAATGTATTTTCTACACAGAAACCCACAGCCTGAAAGATAAATAAACTGAAATAATCTATAAACATTTGATGGGATCAACTCAGCAGCTCCCAGCTTCATCCTCTATGCATTTAGAGCTATTATGGCTCTAAGTTTGAGTCACCTCTTAATGCTGTTAATAACATTAAAACATGTTTTCGTTTTCTGAGTCACAGATGTCTGGGTTTTTGAATGTGTGTGTGTGGTGTGGATGTTTTTGACTAGAGCATTGATTCTCGACTGGTTGTGCTTATTATATATTTTACGATGTACAATTATGATTTAATTGGTAAATTACGTAGATTGTATTATTTATTATTTTAATGTTAATACAAATATTATATAAACATATTTGATCTATCTTTTATCTATCTTATATATTACCAATTTTGCAATTTATAACTATTTATACAACTACATATGGAATATTTGAACAGTATATTTGCAAAAACGTATGTTTTAATTTTGTTTTATTGTGTTAGTTACGCTGTATTTCTTAGTTATTTTTAACTACTCAAAATAACCCAACTGCAATTTGATTGAGTTTAATTGGAATGCACAATAAATAAAAAAACATGTTTTTTGAAAATTGTAGTTATCTGTTTTTGCAAATTAACTATTAATTTATTTTATAACTATAATAATTATATTAAAATAGTTATATTACAATATTATTATAATAATTATATGTTATACTTATATGTTATATATGTTATAAAACTATTACAATTATATATAAATAATTAAATAAATATTTTAAATATAATAGCTTTATTTTTATAATATATATATATATATATATTGTTTTTTAAATTGTAAAATGTTTTTACTATTATAACATTTTTAATTCAATAGTGACCCACCAGTTGAGAACCACTACTTGCAGAAATCACTTCTCCACTAACAGTACTGGGTATTTAGCAGCAGATGGCATTACTACCAAAGACAATGTTTCCCAAACTGCTCCCCATTTTTCCCTTTGTGGTGACTATTGGACAAAAAAAAATACCTGGCAACCTATCAGAGCATCTCCTTTATTAGGATAATTGAGTGAGAACACATGGGTACTAGCTGTTCAAACACAAACAATTAAGAAATCATCAGCCCATTTAAAAAAAGACTCTCGTTCCATCTTTTAAAAGCTTTGAGTGGGCATTATAGTGCTTGATCATATAGTAGAGATGAAACTCGCCTTGGGCAGTGCGTTTATGATGGTGTGTATATGTGGGCAAGCGCATAATGGAAAGTGTGTGATCTTGTATTGCATTCCTGTAGCACACAGACCCTAAAGAACCACTACAAACAAATCTCAAACGCTTAACATCACCACACATGCTCTCTGTCAAGGTATATATACACAACGTCGAGCGGATGTTTCATGGACCACACAGAATAAGATGGTTCAAAGAAAACAGCACGTTTTAGTGAATTACTGTGGAAATCTGGGGCTTTACTAATAATTAAACAGAAACTGTGCACTAGTATGATGCCCGGTGCCTTTGTTGTTTAATGAAAGTGTGTGTTTCATTGGAAAATATCAGTTCCCCCACTGGCTTGTGCCTGGAGACATTATGATGATGATATTATTCCAGAAGACTGCCTTCAAATGAGACAAGATGAAAGGAAATAGAACTGTTAAACAAAAGCTCAGCTTTCTATTGTTTTACAAGCTCTTAACAAGACAGATTGAGTATGAGGCAAGCAGCAATTTATTCCATTGTTCCTTCAGAGAATAGAACACACCTAAAACAGTTCCAAAGCCCATAAGAATCAGTTTAATCAAGATTTAATAAGGTTTGACAGAGGAAAATTCCTAAATATTAAAAAAATTCATCATCAAATACATGTGTATGCGTACGGCTCCTTGTTGTGTATTGTCGCCGAGCCAGTAGAAGCTCCATGTTGAAAATGTTCTCTGAAAATATTTGTGCTTGATTGTTGCCAAGTTGATTTAGCCCAGAGCCCACAGAATTCCCAGAGATCTGTTTGGGCTACACAGGCTTGAATTTCATTGGCTTGAGGCTGCATCTTACGCCAGCTTCTCTCTGCTCTTTGAGAGACGTTCTACACACCCATCAGCCTTAAACATTCTTCATTTTGGACAGCACAACATCCCTGTTCTGATCTAGTCTCGCAGGTACGGTAACTCGGCTCTAGGGTTTTGGTCATTTGCCTCATATCTCAGAGCAACAAAGCTCATCTTAGTGTAGAACATTGAGGTAATGCAGAGGTAATGGCATTTAATGTAAAATAAAGATATGACTGGGGCTCTAGGGACGCTGTGTAAAAAATGGGGAACCAAACAGAACAGAAGCCTCTGCCAACCAGATGCTTTGGCAGTGAACGAATGCACAAGCGGTGAATGGTAATCCCACTATAGCTGTGTCCGAAACCGCCTTCTCAGTGCCCATGCAGTCGATGACTACATCATAACATTGCATCTAATTAATCAAATATTCACTCATAGTGACTAATATTTATTTTTCATCAGAAATGGAGCCATAAAGTATGTTAATTAAATATTAAAGAAAATAATCATTTAAAATACATATTAAATAAAATAATTGACATTTATTAATTAATGATCTTTCAGCTGCTATTTTAGATGTTACATTTATATTTTCTACTAACAAAAAATGCAGACACTGGATTATGACTTATCATAGTGAAGGATACACAAATGCTGCCTTCAAAAACTGACGAAATGGCATATTAACAGACAGGATGTTAAACAGACACTGGATTTGGATGTGTCTTATTGTTTCCTGTACGTGTGCAAAGACATTTCAGCAAACATTTTTCAGCTTTTGAACACAGGATGGAGCTTGCCTATTAACATCAATGTTGCAGGCTGGTTTATTTAATTATTAAAGTGGATTTAAAAAATATAACATTTAAAAAAAGCCAGAGTGACCTATGACTATGGAAAGTTAAAGCTTTACTGCCACAATTTTCAGAAAAACTAAATATAATCTCAGCATCTGTAGCTGTGCGTCATGAGACCACCCGCTACACTCTCTTTATTGTTACCTCATCTTCATCCTCATCTGCTATCTTTTTAATGAGAAATATTTCCTTGCAAATGTGACCGCGATCAAATGAAGGTCATTCAAAGGCCACAACTGTTCTTCCTTGATCGAAAGAAGGTTCTGCAGTTTCCAGCTGCTTCAGAGAGCACTGATCTAGAGATGAAACCAACAAAGGAAGAGGTTTTGGCAGGGGAGAACGACAGCAGGGATCCATATTGCGCATTCCAGTCGGGGGAGCTTTATGTTTGTCTATAAAACCTCCTGGAGCTTTTGAAGAGGAAGGGAAACTGAGCGAGCAATAAGGGAATTTCCTATACAGTATCACAGTGGAGGAAAAAAGGGGGATAAGACACTATGTCTCTCTCATAAGTTTTCTCTTCTGTAAAGCCACAAATCTAAACATTAACCCGTATGGGGAAAAACCCACACACTCAAATTCATCCTTTCTCATAGATGGGTAACTCCATTTCCCCAAAAATGTTGAGAATAGCTGCAATTGTCCATAGGGACCCCTCTATATAGGATTAAGCAGTATGCACTACTGAGCCACCAAATAAATGGACCAAATTAGAAGCTAACTGAAGTTTCTGTGGCACAACTGAGTTGCTACAGTATTTTAATTAGTTTGCAAGGATCTAGAACTCTCGAGACCACACGAAGGGCAAGCAATCCATCACAGCAAGGACAAAAACACACATTTGCCAATAGCAATACTCAATTTCGCATCAGTGACTTCATCAAACCAAAACATAAGCACAAAATGTCCCATGAGAGACGTTTGAATGTGAGCGTTTAAAACCGTGTGATGGCATGTGACCCAACTGGCCTAAATTAAACTATTTCCACCCAAGTGTTTTCCTTTTGTCTCAATCCCCTTAAGCCTCCTTCTCTGCTGAAATCTCCCTCTCTGTTTTACTGTCTAGACATTGATTGGAGCCCTTGGCTATGACAAAGAAAAATTATGTATTACAAGTGATACTTATTGGCCTAAACTTGGGACATCAGCAGATCAGTATCAGATTAGACCACTACATTTTAAATCTCTCTTTCAAAAATCTCTCTTTTTTTTAGTACTGCTACTCTGTAAACTTCTGTCAAGATGACCCTATTAGAGTTTTTCGGTTGAAATTAGATGAAAAGAGAAGGTGTTGCATTACCTCTGTGCAGTACTCAGGTGTAAAATAATAACTTACCAAAAAAAAAAACACAGAAATAAATTCTAGAGCATTTATCACTACCTTAACATCTTTATGACATTGCATTTTGACAGTTAGAAACTAAAGCTCTAAACAAAAATTAAATAGATTTAATTTGGGGAAACAAGTCAAACATTTATAATAAGGGGTGGAAATCTTTGATTTGATCTCTTTCGATTCTTGGGGTCATGATTCGATTAAATATCAATTCCCGATTTTTCTATTTTTAATCATGATTTTTAATCTTTTTTTTGTGCACACTGGGCATCAAACGCATCAGTGTTTTAATACAAAAACACACCAGTCTGCACTGTCTCGAGAAATCAGTGTTTCCTATTAAATTTCTAAATCAAAAATAGCCGATTTTACATTTCCAATAAGGAAGGTTCCTTGAATCTGAATACAGTGTTTGGAAAGGAAATTACATGCTAGCGAGTGGCTAACCATGTCCCTTTGGTGGCTGCGTAGAACGTGCTGTTTGTTTTCCATGCCTTTCCAAATACACTGCTCTCGCAGTTGAGTTCCGCCTTTTGTGTTCTGACAACATCACGTTATTATTATTGGTATATCAACTAGAAAATCGACTTTTGAAATTTGTGAATCGATGCGAATCGCTAGAAGATTTAATCACGATTCATATGGGAATAAATTTTTCCCCCATCCCTATTTATCATATTTTATTATAATGCAAAAACATGACCATCAAAACTTCAAAATAGACACAAAAATTGTTTAAGTAAACCCATGCTTCAGTATATGAGACTGCACCCAATTTGTTTCACACAAAGGCTGATCATTTAAAAATTTTATAGCATAACTTTTTGCATGATTTGTTGTACAATTCATGTCTATTATGTGCTTGTTCAAACCTTAAGTGTGAGCAATTTAAACAGTTGCTCATGCATCTGTAGCGGTCTTCATTATCAACGCATTGTGAATGGCTCAAACACAATTAATTTGGCCCTGTTAATGACTCATATGGCCTGATGTGTCTTAATGGTTACATGCTAACAGCGTCCTATTGATCAGTGCAAGGATTATATTTGCTAGATGTATGGAGCTCATTGGCCATCTGCTTTATGTGGGTTTTTTTTATTCTTGTGTGGGTGATCACATTGATTTGTGAAAATGGATGTACAGGATGCAGGCAGCTTGAATGTTAATAATGAATCTCAGGAAGCCTCCTATTAAAGTAATAGAAAGTGAGGACTGTTTTTCTGCAGTGTCTTACACAGCTTGTTTTCAAATGTAAACATTTTTACATCCTCTGATGTTGAGGTCTTTTCCAAGCTTTTCATGCATTCTCATAGAGACTATATTTGATAGATATTTTGTGTGTGTATATATATATACACACACACACACACTAATATGTAGAATGTGTATATATAGATGCTCACATTCCGCAGGATTTTTAACTCAGAATAGCTCGGGAATTCAGCCTTCAAAATAACCTCTGAAAGCAGCACCTTTAGAAACTTGGTTTAGTGGCTTGCTTAAACAAATCTGTCATGCACACACAAAATTGTCACTGCACACACACACACACACACACACACACACACACATGCGCACATACACCCAGGTCATTCTGACACAGATTGTGTGAGCTTACAGCGATGCTGCTTGTAGCACATTCAGGGGATAAGACAGAAACAAGTCGAGAAAGGACAAAAGGAGGAAAGACAAAAAGGATGAATAAATAGACAAAATGAAGAAAAAGGACAAAATGGATAAAAGAACAAAGGATAGAAAAAATAATAGAAAAGTAAAGGAAGAATGGAAGATAAAAGGACAAAATAATATTTAAAAGATATCTAAATGTTTGCAATGCTTTCATACAGCCCTTCTGTCTTGATTATAACTAAAAGCTAGTAATGCACTGGGAAAATCAAAGAAGAAATGATAAAGCATAATCTGACAAGAATCTCTCTTCACTATCAGAGATAGAGCAGAGATGGATCCTCAGAAAACAAAGGCTCGTTGACCGCAGACACAAATAAACTCAGCTTCTAAAGGAGTCTGTGGTCACTGTGACACTGGCGAGGTTGAGACCAAGGCACACTTTCTCCTTCACTGTAACACACCTAGAAAAGCGAGAAATTTCTCACATTTTCCATGCTTTTGAATTTCAATGCTTTGGCAGTGGAGGACAAGAAGAATAGTGATATTCTTAAAATAAGATATTCTTAAAATGCTGAATTGCAAAATATCATACTACCCTATACTAAATATTTGTTCTTCATATTGACAAAAAATCTGAATAAAATTCTACTTTACTATTTTTAAATTAAGTCAAACACATCTCCACAACATGCCACAAACATGCATGGATCTGCGCACAACAGAACTGATGCTTCCAATCAACCTGTGAATACACCACCAAAAGCTTGAATGAGCAAAACCATCTATAAAAAACAGCTGGGTGGTTCTCCTCGTGCAGCTATATTTGATCAACAGCTCTTTTGATCCTGCTATTATATATGAGTAGGGTAGCTTATCTCTTGAAGTGAGATGGACCGGGTGTGAAGAGGCCATTTGCTTTCAGCTCCATTGCGTTGGAGAGTCTGTAGAAGCACCTGGACTTTCTCACCAGAGCTTTCTAAACAATAATTTCTCAAACCACTAGCAGCAATTACCAGCACAACAGCAGGGTTTAGAAAAAGACAAATACAAGCACATACAGACATGCACGTGTACACACACACATACACAACTCTCCAACAACTAAAAACGAGTTTAGTCGTTCAAGACTATTGAAGTTTAGTCTTGGCAGGTGAGTATGTTTGGACGACCTTTGTGTGAGTGAGGGTCTGCTTACCATCCAAGCCAGCTGTGTTATTTTATCATCCACGAAGGTGACCGGTTTCTTTCATAACTAACTGTGTCCCCGTAGTCACAACTGTTTGTTTTCCCAAGGCACACCTGGAGGAAAAGGTTTGCTTGTAAGTCAGCAACAATTTTCTTGGCTTGAGGCAAACAAAAATATTTGGAAAGAATATTCTAAACTTCTGTCACTTTTTGAATAAATTAAATAATATATTTTTATATAAATATATATATATATTTATAGGAAGAGTGGTGTAATGTGGTTGGTTCAGTTTTATGGGTGGAACTGGAAAAAGGATACAAAACATTCCTCTGAATCCACGTGCACACACATACACAGAGAGAGCTTAACTCATTTTCTATTAATTTTATATCAGTTATCGGTGGGATTTAATTCTATCCATTTCTTTATTGATTTACTGAAATTCATAATAAAGTTGTCTCTTGAGCTGTGCAAAATCGATAAAACCCTATTAGATGCAGTTGTGATCACTGGAGAAAGAAAATTGTCATTAGTTCCTGATGAAAAAAGACCTTGAATATTGGATTAGATGTTTCACAAGTTCACAGTTTAAAAGACTGGTGAGAAAAAAGACAGACAGTTGTAGATTTCTGTCTGTAATACAGATGATGAGGAGGAGCAGGATCTTAAGGAAGAAATTTGACAGTTAGCATGGAAATCATTGGTAAATATTCATAAAAAATCCATAAAATGTTACCAAATAAAAAAGATTTAGCCTTTTATATTACATATCCATTTTAATCTGTACAAATAAATGCACTTCCTCTCTCTCTACACATATATGTATCTATAAATCTTATTCAAATTAATATAGTAGAATAATAAACTAGAATAATTCAGTTTTATACAAATTTATGAATCAATCAAAAACAATAAATTTTACATCTACACTTTAAAAAGTTTTGCAGGGGATTTTCACAGCAATGCCATAAAACAGCATGTCATGTCACACTCTCAGAAATAAAGGTAAAAGCTATCACTGGGATGGTACCTATTCAAAAGTTACATCTTTGTACATAAAGGGTCCATACTAGTACCTTAAAATGATCTTCACAATAAGAAGTTGGTTCTTTTTATTAAAATGTTATTTGGGGCACCTACACTCTCAGAAAAAAAGGTACAACAAATGTCACCCGAGCAGTATCTTTTCATAAAGTACATTTGTGACCCTGGACCACAAACCCAGTCATAAGTGTCATTTTCAAATTTGAGATTTATACATCATCTGAAAGCTGAATAAATAAGCTTTCCATTGATGTATGGTTTGTTAGGATAGAACAATATTTGGAAAATCGCCTTTAAAGTTGTCCAAATGAAGTTCTTAGCAATGCATATTACTAATCAAAAATTACGTTTTGATATATTTACAGTAGGAAATGTACAAAATATCTTTATGGAACAGTTGTCTTTTTAACTCTCAGTAGGTTACGTTTAGGGTTAGTCGAATAAGTTGACACTTGCAAAGTTCCTCATACTCAGTATGTTGTATGTTGTGGACCCATCAAAATAAAGTGTTAGAAGATATTAAGCAGAGAGTCTACACGCTGATGACTGCTAATTGACATGTAGTTGCAAAGTGTATCGACATAAAGTGTTACCAGAACCTTTATTTTTAAAAGCGTAACGATTCTATACATTGTCTATTTATGAGTCACCCTAGATACTGTAAAGACAATAAAAGACAAATGTCACATATATTGTCTGCTTTTGTGGCTTGACTTTGTAATCACTCAGACCTTGAAAATATAACCCACGGTAAAAACGATCATTTGTCTTTACATATTTTAATTGATGGTTTGAGACTTTTAAATCAGAGTGGTATGCAGAAGCATGTGTTTTTGTGTGATTGAGTTAGGCGGCTGTGTAATTAAGGCTGATTGTGGCTGAAAAGCAGAGATGTGGTTTCATCCCTGTGTTTAGTGTTGATTTGATTATGGAAATGAGGCAGCGTCTTATACTTGGCGCAGTGTGATGTGGCAAAAAATGAGCTGATAACATGACAAACTTTTTAGAAATTGGTTTCTGTTTCTCAAAGATAACTTGTCAGACACGTTCCCTCTGTCACGTATTTGTAAAACTTAATACATGTCATTTCAAGGTCCTATGCTTTAAGAGTTGTACATTGCATTTTAATAAGGGAAGCTCATTAATATTCATTGAAATATTACTCTATCCCTATACCTACTAAGTGACCTGATTATAATGTTAATATAACTGTATCCAGAGGTCATAAGTTGCATTCTATGTTATCGTTCGTACCTCTAGAAATAATTTTAATTCAAATATTCGCTGATGTTTCCAGTGTGATTTCAGCAAGCTTAGTCTAGGCTCAGAAGGTCACTTATTATGACAGATAGAAACCAGACAAGGACAACTTTCCACATAAATAAATATATTACAAAATGCAGCAGCATGGAGGAAGTGAAAGCTGTGGAGCTGATGAAAATTAGTATACCACTCCATCCTCAACTCACTTCCTCTCAATGGGAAAAGGAAGTTGTTGTAAAAAGATGACTTCCTTTATTAACTCCTTCCGGTCATTTTTTATTTGGAGACTACATCCAAAGCTGATAGCCTTAACTTAAAATGCACCTTTTGCTGAGGTAAGGGAAATATAATTATTATAATATAGTTATGGTGGTTACAAATTACACTACAATCTGCAATGTAATGAATACAAATTTAATTAAAAATTTAGGTGCTGCCTAAAATAATCTAAAATGCTTCTGCTATAGTGCTATAAAATATCTATACAATTCTGTGTGAAAGTACGTGCAAAAAATACACAAGCACTATAGTCCCAAAACGCTAAGCTAACAAATCTGTTTTAAAGTAGCAGTTCAGAAACTGAAGCATGTAAAGCTGCATCTTCTCAGTTGACGTGTAAAGCTTTCGGCAACAAAAATGAAACGACATCCAGCATGCTGCAAAACACCTGCCAAAACAACACTCTGCCATTTATGAAACAAAGACACACCTGTGACTCCACCAGCACTGGGTTCTCAAGGTGAAGAGGCTCCAAATCACACATTCATCATAATTATTCATGCAAATCATGGATATATTTTCACCACACACACACACACACACACACACACACACACACACACACACACACACACACACACACACACACACACACAAAATATATATAAAAAATTTGCACTCATGCCTTTTTTAATTAAATTGAAGCACTACAGAAATATATTAATTGCATACATGAAACTTAAAAGGTATATTTGATTATCTCGCTCTGTATATTCTCTGAATATTCCCCATCCTCAATTCATCAGTGCTGAAAAAATGACAATACGAACAAGAAAGCCAATATAGGCTCTTCATGGTTTTATTGCAGGAGTTCTGGTGGATGAAATTAGACTGCAAAGAGCCTATGTAGCAGTGAGAGAATGTAATGGTGAGTTACTCAACACTAAAACAGACACCCATTTCACCCTCTGTTCAGCACACCGAGTGCATGTGCCTGTCCTCATATGACTGATAGTTCTCTGAATCAATATTGATGTGCCAAATAGAGGTCTTCTCCTCCTGGGAACCCCTCTTCAACTGAAGGACATTGAAAATGATCATTAAAGTCTTGCCAAAGACTCATGACTGATCTTGAGATCTTTTGAGGACACAATAACTTCCCCCATTTCCCTTACCCGCCCACAAGTCTTTATTACTCATATCGAGTCATAAATAAATGCTGAGAGGGTAATACACATGTGAAATGAGGGGTCAGTGAGCTTGTGGGTGTGGGAGTGTACGCCAAGATCAGATATAAAAAGGAGTTCACACGATATTAAGCTCCTAAGAGCTATTTTACCATGTGCACCAAGGCAAAGGAAATCTGTGCGACTGCAAGCTTTGAATACTGTTCAGACATTATAGTCAACATACTTTAAAAATGTAACTCTTATCCTCACCAAGGCCACATTATTTTTAGTTAAAAATATAGTAAAAACAGTAGTACTGTAAAATATTAATTACGATTTACAATAAATCAGTAATGTACTTTTGTGATGGCAAAGCTGAATTTTCAGCATCATAACTCCATTCTTTAGTGTCACGTGATCCTTCAGAAATAATTCTAATATGCTGCTTTGGTGCTCAAGAAAAATCTCTTATTATTATCAATGTTGACAGTTGTGCTTCTTGCTATTTGTAGGTAAGTTTAGGGTAAGTAAACATAGTAAATTAATACTTGTATTTAGCAATGCATTAAACTGATCAAAAGTGACAGTATATATATCTTTTTTTTATATATTTTATACAATAAATTGCAAGCCAATGTAAGAATGACACTGTGCCATTTAGAGATGTGGATTATTTCTAATTCATGAATATAAAGAGGAATGAGAGGTGTTTAAACAGCTGCATCTTCTCTCACAGCACTAATGAATCTGACACCGAATTCTCATAATTCAGTCATCACTAACACCTCTGCTGCTGCCATAAAGAATTTAGAAACATTTCTTAGACCATGTACAATTTTTGTGACTGCTTTCATAGGCGAGAAGACAGTTAGAGATGAAGGTTAATAATTGCTAATAACAGAACACAGTCAAAATATAGGAATCTTGAACATGGGACATTTCTTCAATTTCGCAAATCAGTGCAGATTTTTGCAACAACAAAAAAACAAACAAAACTATGGGTTGAGCTGTGTAACCCCAGACTCACATTATACAGTACAGTGGAATGTGGATACTTATTAGCAGTAACAACCTTAAAAAGCAATAGAACTGTGTACTGTATTCCTCTTAAGTGGCACATTCATGTGCTCTATTGTTGCTAAAAGACAATTTTATGACAGAAGTGCTGTCATAATGTAGTCATGGTGCTGTTAAGCGGTGAAATTTATTCATAGGCCCTTAGAGAAAAGGCTGTGAACAGCAATACAGAGTCTTAATGAGAATGCTCATATCAGCAGTGCTAAGACAGTTCACATATTCTCACATGCAGAGCGGCAACTACTGTAAATGAGTCCAATACATTGGTGTGGGAGAATTAATACCGCAGGAAGCAAAATTGCTGTGGTCAAAAGAGCTAAATATTTAGCTATTTGTTTAGTTGACAACCACAATGGGGACAGTCTGACTTGCTCAAATTCATAATTGTGATAGTTCATTAATTGACCTTGTAGGGGATACAGGTTTAAATCTGCAAATACTGCATACATTTAGGGCAGTATATTTGTTCATTTACACTGGCAGTATTTATATATTATAATTGTTTTCTTATTTTGAAATAATTAAATTTTATTCAGCATTAAGTTGGCATGGAAGTAAAGTAGCAATTGTCTTACTTCCCTATTGTGAAATCAGCCTTTTGGATGAGAAAAAAAATGTAGGTTGGGATGTAATTTTGTCCAATTGGTAATCATTGCTATTGATATAATCTCATGTGAGCGAAAGGTTGCCCTACACTTGCGCCCGAGAAAAAGTGCAGCGGAGGCTATTTTGATTAAATATTATGAATGAATTTTACATAAATAAAAAATAAATAAAATAAAATAAACAATGCTGTACACAGATAAATAATTTATAATAAACACCTCAATATTCCTTAAAAAAATAAGAATTGTCCATTATGATTTTATGGGTTAAGTCCCTCAAAAGACATAAAAGACATTTATAATGTTACAAAATATTTCACACACACACACACACACACACTGTTCTTTTGATATTTCCATTCTTCAAATAATGCTGAAAAAAATTCACAGTTTCCACAATAAACAGTTGCAGCACAACTGTTTTCAAAATTTTTAAAATGAATGTTTATTGAGCACAAAATTAGCATATTACAATTACTTCTGAAGGATCATGTGACAAGACTGAAGTAATGGCTGCTGAAAATTCAGCTTTACCATCACAGGAATAAATCACATTTTAAAATATATATATATAAAAAAAACTGTTCTTTTAAATAGAAATATTTCTTAATATTATTGTTTTTGAATACAATTGTCTTAATTTATTTGTCACATACACAATTATACAGAGTATAATGAGCAGTGAAATGTGTTCTCTGCATTTAACCCATCTAAGTGTGCACACACCTGGAGCAGTGGGCAACCGACACTGCGGTGCCCGGGGAGCAGTTGGGGGTTCGGTGCCTTGCTCAAGGGTCTCACCTCAGTTGTGAACACTTCCTGCCAGAGACGGGATTCAAACCCACAACCTTGGGTTACCTTGAGTTTCAAGTCCAACGCTCTATCCATTAGGCCACGACTGCCCAAATAAATGCAGCCTTGTTGAGCATAAGTGACCTCTTTCAAAAAACATTAAAAAATTAATGTCAAAATGCTAGTGCAGGTTATTAACATGGTTTCAGAGATTTGAAGCCCACCGTATACGATTGCATTGGTGATTCATTCCTTACCATCAGCCTAAGGACTATTTGATATTAGTTAATAAGACACAGCAGGAGCTCTGATGGTAGAGTAATGACTGCTGCAAATGCGGTCAGATTAATGACAAAACACTCAACACATTGGATCTAATCAGGCCCACAATACTATACATCATAATTAGTGAAGGAGTCTCAAGCATTGTACAATCCAGCTGTTTGTGCAATGACACCTGAAGTCATATGACATTTCTTCCAAAATAGATTGCACATGATTTTTCTTGCTTTTCAAGAGACTAAATACATCAACATGGATTTGGCTTTGTGAACACTGTCTAGGAACCCTTGCTTGGCCTTAAAAAAATAAAACTGCCTCAAATTACCTACTGGCTTGTATGGTCTTAAACTTTAAATGTTTGGATGGTCAACTTGCTTTTAGTTTAATTCTCAATCTACCTTCATATGTAAATATAGTACAGGTAAATTACAATTTTATAAGATCAGCGAGAACGAAAAATTCATCCAAATTGTTAGTACAAAACACACCACACGTCTCGTTGTGTTTACTCCGTCTCAGGTTAGAGAATACAGGCAATTTTCAAATTTCTGAGCCAAAGATCTCAGATATAATTTCTCACTTTATTTATTTGGATGTCAGGAACTTCTGCCTCCCATGCAGGGGCATTTGATTTTATATAATATTATAATGTAAAACAGGTTTACATTTTACATTTCAAATTTTAAACAAATTGATCTTTAATAAATCTTAAAATAAATATTAATCTGTCATACTTTCTAACATAATGTGGTGAAGCCTGAATTCTAACATTTAAAGCTATTGATTTGGTGTTTTCATATGGATAATTGCACACAAAATTTAAATAATTATACAGATAAATAACTGAATTGTAATATAGTGCATCCCTATTAAATAGATAATCCATAGATCTCCAGGATGCCAAAAGGGCAACGCCCACTAACAAGATACTGGAAATAATAAAGTAATTAAAATAATCAACAATTGTTAATGGCACACTCATTGTTTCTTTCTGTAAGTTTGTTTTCCTTGTATGTTTTTCCAGTTTTTTTTATCATATTTGTTGTTTTTGCTAAAGTGCAAGCTCAAATGTCTGTGTGACATTATTTGTTGTCATACACAAACTCATAATGGTACTTGTTTGCAGTAATATCATGAGCTAAAGCTGTAGCAATTTTCAGCCTTTATAAGAAATACTGTAGGGTTTAATGCAGGTCAGCATTTGGTTGAGTGGGCTAAATGCGAGAGAGCCACAGACCTAATGGACTCGTTTGCCATGTTTTCAAAAGACATTGTTAGTAAAAAAGTAAACTTCTACAGAACAAAACCAACTGCAACTACAAAGCTAAAATCTATAAACACGTTTTACACACCACTTGTTATTGTGTCTGTACACCTTCTATTGCACAATTTTTATCTCTGTGTCCAATCTCAACGGGTTTCCTTTTGTTTTCATCACAAACAACAGAAGTGGTAAAATATAGTCAATAAAACCCCAGCAGGCTGATGTAGGAACAGTTCAGACAGATTTATAGACTGACACATCACACAAACTAACTGCTAGATTTACGGTTTGTTCCTCATTTTTTTAGCTTGGGACACCCACAAGGCCTATGGCTATTTCTATTAGGCTCAGTAGAAGCTACATTTATGGGCCTAAATAAGTCCGCCAGGTGCCCTAAGCGCACAAAGCCAGAACATACCGCAGGAATGTTAAATGCTGATTCAACGAGTTCAGGGTGGGTTTTGCTGGGGTGGAAAGAGAGAGGAGCACTGTTTGACCGAGTGTCTGTCGGCATGCGCTCACAAATGTTCCAAATTCCTTGTGGGCCGTTAATGGCCAACAACATAAACTCTGCTGGAGTTGCTATGTAGCTCCAGAAATGTCTCAGTTGCTCCTTCGCTGGCGGAGACGATTCATTGGTTGCTGTTGCCCTTTTTTTCGCTGTGTAAACTCATACTGAGACCTGCAACTCTCCACAAAAACCTTCACACAAATTAAACCTGTAATGATGACTATCTTAACTTTAACTATGGTGATCCAGACGTCCTTAACTATACTTAGTCATGTTGAAAAATTAGGCCTTACTTAATACAGGGATGACTGGGCAGTGCAAATGTTTTTACACGTGCCTCACTGTAAATAGTGCCTCGCTCGCATAAAGTCATCAGCCTCATGGCTTGTGGCCTTCTGATTGTAGCTTTTATACAGTACGGTAATGAATGAATAGACAAATGACAGTGATTATCTGGGGCTAGGCTTGGGCCTTGGCTCCCAACTATATAATTAGACCTTAGCTCAACTTTTTTTTTGACATTCTACTGGAACTAGATGGTAGACGGGTACACGGCGGCCAAAGAAAATGTCCACTGTCTAATTTAGGGGCAATCTGAGCCGCTAATGTCAGCTTCTGTGCTGGGAATTTTCAGAGAACAATTTTTCTTGAATTTTCAAGTGTATATGTCAATGTATTTTCCTCTTTTGGTCCTTAAAAAGCTGAGCATACATGGTGAGGCTGTCTCCCTCAACCGCAATGACATGGCTGGCCTAAAGGAAGCTGAAGTCATTGCACTGAGGTAGTTGTGAAAGATTGGATACCTATCTCATTAGTCACTCTGGAAAGAAAGATAACTTAAACATGGCTGTGGACAAAAACAAGGAAAGAAGTGCATAGAGAGCTGTTTAAATAGTAAAAGGATATTTGCACAGCAGAATTTGTACACCTGTTGAAATGGAATGTGTGCCTGAATATACATTTTTCATCAAGCTTTCAGCAGCATAAGTAAAGACTCTGTAATCCACCTCCTCTCCTATCATAGCCCTGGTCCTTCTACTACTGAGAACACTAAGTAGTGTTGACAAGGTATGATGAGGCCTAAAGTATGAGGCCAGAAGCCCCTCATTACAATCCTTAAGTACAGCATAACCTCTTTCACACTATATACACCTTTATCATTTGTAAAATAAAACCACCTTTAAAATAAAACAAACTTCAAATAAAAGCCACAAAAAAAAATCTCACCACAAAACCTGCCTTGTTTCAAAGATAACGCCGATTTACAAGTCAATCGCTGTATGTCTTGAATATACTAGTCTATATCTCGTGCAATTCTGGCATGTGACGAGCCCCAGGAAATTTTCGCTAATAAATACATTTAAAAAATTGACAAGGGAGATTACCGTATAATGAATGAAGAGGAAAAAACATTTACACTTACGATATTTCAGCAACCAAGTCACATGTCCCGTATTTTCCAGTAGTCCCTCACTCAAGGCCGTGTAGCCAATTTGGCGCCCTAGGTGAAATAACTTTTTGTCTTTTAATGCAGCTACTTAATCCTTTGCTACTCATTAACACGTGAACTTCCCCTTTAAATAATGTGACGCTCTGCCCTCCATGTGTATGACGCTGCTCCCGTTAAGTGCTGTGTTAGAAGTGAATGAATTGATTCAACAATTTTACTATACCAATATCTTTTAATTGGCTGTTAAAGTTTATGTGGGAATATTACATGACATGCTGATCCTTTAACAATGCATTGGCGCAAAAACGCACACCTTTTGGTAAAATATAGAAACATGATTTATCAACTGCCACAAATACTGCCTAAACAAAATACTGATTTTGTGCACTTTATTTACTGTACCAATATTTTAAATTGGCCTTTGAACTTAGTTTTATTGCTTGGGGGAAAAAAAGCGTTACCTTGCCAAAGCACTGACACAGCCCATTGATCTAAAGGCATTGTTGAGTGCTCCAAATACAAGCATGCAACAATCAGGTAGAAATTGACAGCGCTCTGATCCAATGGCATATAGGCACCGTCAGATTGACTGTACTCTAGCCCAATGATTGTAGCACATATGGTTTAGATATACTGAACAAAATTATAAATGCTTTTAAAATTATAAAATACTTTTTCTATGTACAAAAAAGGCCTATTTCTCTCAAATATTGTTCACAAATCTGTCTAAATCTGTGTTAGTGAGCAACTTTGCCGACGTTCTCAATCCACTTCACATGTGTGGCATATCAAGATGCTGATTAGACAGCATGATTATTGTGCAGGTGTGCCTTAGCCTGGCCACAATAAAAGGCCACTCTAAAATGTGCAGTTTTACTGTATTGGGGGCTCTGGAGGGGTCCGAAAACCAGTCAGTATCTGGTGTGACCACCATAATCTACTCATGGAGTTGCTGGGGGTGAAGGGGTGGGTGCGAATATGTGTGCAACAGACTGAAGAGCGTGCGTTGAATGATCTTAATACAGCTGTTGATTAGGAGCAGGTGGAGTAATTTGATCAGTTGAGTGTCAGGTGATAGGGTAGCGAATAGCGATTAGTGTTCTGCCTGAACTACGCTTGAATTCCATTCGATCACTCAAGCTTCATTTGATGAAAGCTCACCTGTTGTTACGACGGCAATCACAGGAAAAGACTATAATGCTCCACCGATGCAGACGACATGACCACAAACTTGAAAATAAAATACAAAAGATGTACTTTACATCAGTATGTCTTAAATCAGTTTTCCTCAGAATTTCATGCAGTACCGCCGCTCCCTCTACGCAGAGTGCATAGAATTGATGCGCCATTCCCGCACCCACGACCGCTCGCACCTAATGTTTGTGGCTGAATGCAAATAATCATAATTGATGGACAACTACACCCGTGAAAAGACATGAGCAATCTGGCGCCGAAAAAAAGTGAAAACGAAGTCCGTGCATCACTTCATAATCCTGTGAAACTTTTTTGGCTGTTGACGTCTTTTAATGTCGGAAATAATTTCACCTCCACCAACTCATCTAATATTCTCTCTGAGTTTCTATGTTCTCTTACGAAAGTTAGCCATGGTTTTAAGAGGAATAAAACCAACAAAAAAAAATGTTGTAGCCACGGTAACAGGAAATGAACCATGGCTTTATTTCACGTCTCTCACTGAATTTAGGGACCGTCTCTAAAGTTACATACAACATTGGTGCACACATTTCTAACTTAAAAAAACTTGAAGAGAATTACACTTGCGATAGAGGCAGTGTACAAAAGATATTATGCTTCTCTGTGTTCGTTAACTTCGGCTAACTGACATTATTAACTTACCAGTTGATGTTATTATCGTTACTATGGCATGGTTATTATCGATACTATGGCATGGTGCATTATCGATACATGAAGAGGCACTAAAATACCTCCAACGTTGCAGACAACATCTAGACTAGAAATTTTAAAAGAATAAACAAAAGAAGTACTTGAAAATACTGTTTAAAATCTCCACTGAAACAGTGCTGTTGCCTACTCACTTTACCTCAGTAACTTTAACGTTATTTCACGTTAGTTTGTTGTTAAGGTTAAGTAAGGACTCACCAGATTAACTAACTAGAATTAAAGGGCAACAGAGCCTACAAATGGGTTTCTCGGTTTAACTAAGGTTCATTTAGACTAATATAGGTGACCTTAATTTACTCACCAGTCGATGTTATCACCGTTATGGCGGCGTTAATCTGGCCATTAGTTAAAAAAAAGGACCCAACTTCCAATTTGAAAAACAACATGATGAATAATGTTAATTTGCTGTTAACAATTTAAAACATCTTAAAACATCTCAGTTTTGCATAAAACAGAAATAACATACTAACCTTTTTGTCCAGTTAACAGTGCAACGTTTCTCTTTTGTCCTTTTACCGCTGCTTCCACCAAACAGTAAACAAAAGAAATCTCCTTGCCATTGGTCAGTTTTTCACGGGCAAGTTCACTACTTTAAATTTAAATTGATTTACAGTAGCGAAGAATAAAGTAGTGACCATATGTTTTCCCATAATCCTTTCCTGTTTACAGTAAAATACTGTATATACATTTTAAAGTATCTTAATGTATATATTGCAATAAAATAAATAAAATTACAAATATTGGTTACAGCGTAGGCATGTCTCATTCTACTTCACTGCTGTGGGTAAAATTAACTCAATTATGTTGAAATGACTTCTGTGTGGAACACCGCAATTTGTAGTGCATAAGCAATATAACAGAAACGAGTATGCATGATGTGTAGAATATTGCTCCTCTTTTTTTCTCTTCTCTGCATTAGATGTTGATGTTGTTTATTTTTCTCCTTCCTTCTGGTTAACAATTAATTTGAGGTTGTATCTCCAAAGCTGAGCTGGTTCGAAACACTTTCTATAGCCAGGAATAATTCCACATAAAAAAAGTACTTGAACACATGACATTGACAAATTTCTAAACATCTTCTTACCTTTTGCGTGTTCATTAAATATTGTGGTAAACTGAATTGTTTTATGCTTGCATTAGGAGTTACATGCTACTCTCATCTTACTACTTTCATCTTTTACATTTACATTTATGCATTTAACAGACGCTTTTATCCAAAGCGACTTACATATTCGCTTTCATGCTGTACATATTTTTGTCAGTACATGTTGTTCCCTGGGAATCGAACCCACAATCATTGCGCTGCTAACGCATTGCTCTAACCACTGAGCCACGGGAACACTTTCACTCTTTTAACTCAACTATTTTCCCTAAAACAATGCAGAAAATACAAAACAGCTGCAATTCCATCTTGGTCTGCCTATGGGTACAGCATTTACTTCCACTGACTAAGAAAGTTGCTGTAAGATTTCTCTTTATGCAGATATGGAAAAAGTAACAAGTAATGAAAATAAAATTTAAGAGATGTTAAATTATGAATAATTTCAAAGAGTGAGGGTGGCATTTTTAGCCAGTTTTCTGCTTGAGTAAGAAAGTGCTATGATTCACCGCTTCAGTAGAATCCTGTCTGGATCTTCTGTCCAAAATACAGCCAAACATACAGAGGGGTGAATTGATTTGTTTGTTGCTAGTTTTTGAGCCATTACGTCTGGCGCTTTGTCTCCTCAAACACCTGCTTCTTACGGGACATTAGTCTTGTTCAGGGGGATTTGCTCACTTATCTGACTGATCTAGCACATCTCATCCATCTTTTGTTACTAGAAACTATCTAGCAAAACACACAGAATGGCCCCCGGAATAGAAAAAGATACAATTGACAAAATAATGATGCAGTTCAGTTTCGATTGGCTTTTTCAGCTAACAGTGTTGTGACTTCATTTCGAGCATCAGTTGTTTTGCAGTCGCCACAGCGAGGTAACCTGAGGTCAGGTCTGTTATTCAAATGAAATTTCTTTTAAACTGCAGAGTTATGAAAATATTGAATTTAGCTGTTTGTGAACAATTGTTTGGATTCCTTCTAAAATGTGTTTAGAAAACAGTGTCCTTGTGAAATATGCCATGAAATATAACTTGTTCTAAAAGCAAGTCTGCAGTTTAGTCTGTGTTGACCTTCAGTACAGTTAACGGGTATCCTTGGGTAAAAGACTTTGTACGGTTTTAGGCAGCCCAATTTTGCTTTGTGTAAATTCAGTTTGCTCAAAGTAATGTTACAGAATAGTTTCTTGGCTGTTGTTGTCCTTAGAGAGACTGCATTTGTGCCATTTAAATAAAGATTTCACTTGCTAATTGGAAAATAGAAAAATAAGCTTTTCAATAATAGGCCTGCTTGTCACTAATCAAGCAGTGGCCTCCACAGTGTGCTACGTACAGAAACACATAATATAGCCACTAAGCGGAAGTCTTTGGAAAAAGTCTATGGCAGTTCAATCTCTGCTGCGACTTCATAGGTTTTAAAATTACTTTGGGACTTCAATTAGTCCTTTTTAGAGAGAGTCGCTTTCAAACTTTGTTGCACTTAAAAGCCATGTAGGAATGAGCAAACCCCAAACAACATCTCTCAGATTTTGTTAGCAAGAACATACAACATTCTCAACTTTCATAACACTGGATTACTTTAAAGTATAACTACTTTCCAAACCCAAAATGAATGGAAACCTTTTAAGTGGAGCAGTCCTTCATGGTAATGTATTTCAATAAAAGGAGAGAAAATAGAAAGCTAATGAACCCTCCAGAAGGTATTGTTCCTCACTCCACACAGACTCACTTTGGAAGTGGGAACATGATGCTACTGTATACACAAGAGATTTTCAAGATGTTATTTCAATATAGACTTTTCGTGTTGTATAATTGGTGTGAAAAGCAACTCACCTTTGGAAGATACTTTTGATCCCTGCAGAAAAAGAATGTTATTTGACACCAGCAAAGGTTCTCCTGTATTCAAAATTACATGTGCCATGTTCTAGTTTTGAGATACAAATATATACATATGCATTCCAGTACTGGTATAACAAGTAAAGAAACAGGGTTTCCACAACCTTTATGACCTTTCCTTATTTTTCAGTCATTTATAATTACCTGATAAGGAGAACTTCTAGCTGATTAAGAAAATAATAATAAAATATAGCAACCTTGTCTTTTTAGAATTGTATTGGTTTCCATGACTCTTCCAGGTGTTCAAATCAAAGCCTGTTGATAATTTTAAGAAGAACGCACATACTACTAAACTTGAGCTGAAACTTTTACCATGAACATTGTCCTTTGAGAATGTAGATAATTAGCGATTTTACAGCTTACTAGTATGATTAACAAATTATTTGCAAAAATGTAAATAGCTGAAAGTTCAGTAACAGAGTTTTGGAGGTAAAAGCAAGTTTAAAAAAAAACTGACCACATCACAGCAACTCAACTAAGAGTCTAAAAATTAGGAAACACGAATCCCGTGGTGATTTTTCACATGCCTTCAATTACACTTCAAATTGCAGAAAGGAAAGAGTTGATTAGGGGCATTACTCCAGAATGACTGCAGTTAGCAAACAGCATGTGAACTTTGTGTTTCTACAGCAATGACAGCCGACAACTGTGGAGCATGTGAATGTGACTTTGAGTCAGTCCTCCACCATCTCATTTAAAAGGCAAATTAAAAGTGCTGATATTATCTGATGTAGTAAATGTCAAAATTCTGGCTGTGACTCAGTAATTTCAATTTTGGAGGACAGGCGACTTAAAGATTTCATGAATAAACATTAGCAAATTTGTTATGAGAGAGAGTCTCAATTGCTCTTCTTTAAATTAGCTGGCATACATAACAGACCGAATGTATATGAACTTTGAAAGAATGTGCTTTGAGGTTTTATGTAATGAAGCTCAGATGTGCTCACACAAAAATGAAAAAAATAAACAATGCTGTCACCAATAATTTGTACAGATTAATTTACAAAATGTAAAAAGGCTCTCCAGAAGTGCCACAGATTTCCAGAAAATTGTAACGCCTGCCATTCATAGTGTTAGTTATTTACATGTTTCCTATTACATATATTACATAATTTGCATAACAATACTTTCAACCATTAATAATATTCTCAGCTCTCTTTATCTCATGTTTAAATCCATTTCCGATGCATTCCATGGATTTTTTCTCCGCAAATCAGCACAGAAAATCCTAAATTATGTAGATTCCATCTGGGCCTACAATCTATTAATTCTACAATTACATAATTATACTTGTAGAAGATGCCAAAAAAGATGATAGAAGACTGGTCCTGAAGTAAAATGTTTTCAAAATATCATAGTTTTTACAGCCTTTTCACTCTGCAAGGATTGTTGCTTCTTAACATCACCCATATTGGTCATCCGAATGCCACTATGAAGCAATTAAAAAGGCCTGACAGCTTGATTAATTCATTGATCTGACAATCAAGAGTATCTAGGCAACGGTGAGAAAAGGTGTGTGTGTGTGTGTGTGTGTGTGAGAGAGAGGAAAAATAGAGGTTGTGTAATGTGGACGGTGGATGTCATGCTGTCCCTATGGGAATGAGCTGTCTTTTGCCCTGTGTGAGAACTAGACAAGAACAGCTAGTTAATGAGTGTCACAATGTTAAAATGTCATCTGTGTGCTATCTGATAATGAGGCCTGTCACATTGTTGGTGCTTGTATCCAGTCTGTGTGTGTGTGTGTGTGTGTGTGTGTGTGTGTGTGTGTTAGGAGGGATTGCCTGCAACAAAATGGACATATGCATGGCACATTGTGTCTATATTTGATCTCACATGCACCAATGACTTTATAATAACCTGCATCTTTCATTTCTCCACAGAAATGATCTCAGGGGTTTAGGTCCCATATCACCATATTGCAGAGAGACAGACCATTTTGTTATAGAGAAAGCGAGAGAGAAACAGAAGCAGAGAATTCTTTCAAAATCAATAGGAACAGGAGGATTTTGCTTAAAGGGACAGTAATAAGCAATTCCTTGTCTAAATGATAAAAGCAAGCACATTGAGGATGTTTATCTGAAATGAAACTTCAGTGTGCATTCAATTTTGTTCCTGGCAGTTATCACTGTTAGCCACATGTTTCGTCAATAACTACATCCATTTAAGTTGCTTGACCTTTTAAAGAGATAATGCTGCTCACAAAATAGTTTCAAGGAAAACTGCTCAGGAGACATTCAGGACTGTATCAACATACCTAAAAGAACAAATTTCCTCTGATCTGACACTGGCCTGTTTTTGAGCTGAAGAGGTAATGCTAATATAAGATAACATTATTAAACAAAAGTTAACAGGCTATAGTCATCTATAAACACAGAAACTAGCTAAACACAAGTTTGCTTTACCATTAGCGAAACACTGACAAAGCATGAGAAATTGTCCAAGAAAGAAAGAAAGAATTAATTAATTAATTATTTTAAACAAGGAACAAGACTTTAACACTTTCAAAAATATATATTAAATAAAAACATTCTATTTATTGTGATCCTGAAAAATTGTTTCACATTTTCCACAAATCTTTTTTTAAGTAACAGCACAACTGTCAACACTAGAGAACTGCTTCTTGAGCACCAACATCAGCGTAATAGAATGATCTCCAAAGGAAATCATGTGACACTGAAGACTGGAGTAACGGCTGCAGGAATAAAAAGCTGTTTAAAATATTAAAAAGAAAATGAATATTTTGAAAAAGAAAAATCATAAATGTTTAAAAATTTGAATCAATGACTAAGTCAATATATAGTTTTATATTGCATTATCATTTTGACTTGATGACAAATCACAAAGCTTAATGTGTAGGTTATTAAAAAGTTGCACTTTTTTATTTTACTAATTTCCATGTACCATTCTAGTGCTAAGTTTTAAGTTTATAATGCTATCATTCATCTCAAAGTGGGTTATTTTAATGAATAGCTTAGAACTCATTACTGAAGAATTGTGTGAAGATAAGCACTTCATGAACCAAGGTCAGAAGTGTGCAGTCACTATTGCACTCTATGCATACAGTTTTTAGAGTCATGGGTGTAAAGCAATACAAGCATTTCAGATGTAAGCTAATCTGCAAACTTTTTCAGTTAAACTTGCAAGCATGGATTCTCTGAAGATCTTTTCTTCTGATTCTCTGTCTAATGTGGTAGACTGCTAAGCTACTCTGCTGCCTGGTTCTTGGACAGACTAAGCTGCAGCATGGACAATGTTTTTTTTTTTTGTCGTCTAGTCAAAGAAGGTATATTTATACTGACCTCCTAGAAAACAAAATAAAAGAATTCTACCTTAATTTAATGGCCAAAATTGTTTTATGCGGTTCATTTCTTTTTCAATTTATGTTCAAGGAAAAAGAACATTGCATTTAACCACTAAAGTCTTGATTAATGAAGTCTGATTACTGTTTTTGATTTTGAACAGCTTTGTAACCTCTCTTTCCAAAAGATGATTGGCAGATGGAAAATAAGAGAAATGGGGTGCCCTTTAAGAGACCAAGAAGTCATAAAAAAACAGAAAAATCTTTATATAAGTTGAAAAGGCATCTTGGAAAAACATTCTGAATTACAAACAGCATTGATAGATGTATCATGCATCAAACAAAATAAAAACTACAGAGACAGTTGCTGTACTCTTCAGGGATATGTTTACACATTCTTTACTTCTAAGACAGGCAATGCATTGTTTTTGAGGACATGCTATTAATTTTGCATATTGACAACTGGAAAATGTACAGGCTTGTATTAGATCATTTGAACATGAAGTAGAGTGATTTAAAACCTGGACAAGATTTATCAAACAATAGGGTTAATTTGGCTTGTAGAGAGTGTATAATGTACCACAGCATTTGTGTAAGACCTAATCCAGACTATCCCAACCACACCAAGACAAACAGACCATCTTGTACTAGTGGCAACCAGCATAACTGAATTTCCAAATGCCACCAGCTTGATCTGCTATAAGCTTCTTTACCCAGCATCCACCCACATGCACTGTACTGTTAGATCAAACTTCAGGGAAAGGGCACAACATTTACCGTACCTCGGAACTCAGGGTACTTCCAGAGATGAAAAACAAAGATGGTTGGGTAGGAGGAACACTGAACATTTTGAGGTGGGGGGATATTTAGCATGAATATGTCTGGAAGCACTGCAGCCAATGAACCATTGGCAGTCTCTTTGTTTAGAGTTCACTTCATTGGGATTCTGATAAAAGTAGGGGAATACCAGACAGGAGAAATTAACCCATTATGTGCTTAAATATTTACATTTACATTAACATTTATGCATTTAGCAGACGCTTTTATCCAAAGCGACTTACAATTGCATTCAGGTTATACATTTTCATTAGTACATGTGTTCCCTGGGAATCAAACCCACAACCTTTTGCGCAGCTGACACAATGCTCTAACCACTGAGCCACACAGGAACAATAAATGGAGACAGACTTTGTTTTTCAAGGCAAAAGGGGAATTACTTGCCAACATTGTTTGACTTGCTGGAGCCGGTCCCATTTGGTAGAGAAATGTATCAACAAGGCATCAGATCTTAACTGTAGAAACAACATGGCTGAGTCACTGTAAACAGCCAAAATACAGCTTGATGTGGATTGATTGTCTGGCTTTTCCCAGTAGTTAAGAGAGAAAACCTATTTTATATTCTACTGCTCTTTAACTGCTCATATTTATATTCCAGAATTGTCAAAAGTAAAACAAAGTTACAATTTATCAAAATAAAGATAAGATTTGATATGCTATTCAAAAATTGTTTTTTTAAACATTAATTTTGGTTTAGCAAGCATACATTAAATGTATCAAAAGTGGCAGTAAGCAAAATTATGTGTATACAACCCGAATTCCGGAGATGTTGGGATGTTTTTTAAATCTTTTTCCATAAATCCATAAATCATTTGGCGCATCATTAAAGGGCACCCATTAGGCCTCTTTTTACAAGATGTAATATTGGTCTTGGGTGTCCCCATAATGTGTCTGTGAAGTTTCAGGCCAAAATACCCCATGATCAATGGACCGAGCCGCGCGACCACGGTACCGAACGAATCTCACAAGGGTGGCGCCCACAGCGTCCTCAGCAGCTCAGATGTTGGGAGAAAATGAAGACTCTTATGTTCAGTCTTACATGCACACACAGGGCACGGGATTGCTTGCGAGACATTATTGACGTTACAGCTGCTTGAGCGCGGAGAAAATGAAGGACAGCGTAACCACTGAGGGCGGAAACTATAGCAATGCAGGGCTGTCAATCAAACCCTATGGCCCGGCCCTCCGAAATGTGGTGTCACACTGCAATGAGAGTCAAAACGGCAGGCCTAATGAGACTGACTTGGTTTAAAGGGGATTAAAAAATGAGGAGAGGGTGGATTTTTATCATTGTAGGGTGGATGTGTTCACACACTGCCAACACACATTTATGTCCAAACACCCTGTAAAAGTGGATTTTGCATAATAGGTGCATAATAAATACGTCAAAGATGACCACAAACTCTTCAGCGAGCTGGAAACCTGTATCAGGAAAGAATGGGACCAAATTCCAAAAACAAGTATAGTGTGTGTATGCTAATAATGTTATAATATTGAATAATTATTACACATTTTAATAACATTTCACAATATTACAGTTTTACTGTATTTTTGATCACAGAAATGCAGACTTGGTGAACCTTAAGCTTAAAAAAATATATAATAATTAAAAAATATATATGAGAGTCATGAACTTTTCAACAGTCACGAATGAGAAATATATAAATATGTATATGATTAAAAAAATGTTTTTTTTTGGAAATTGAGATAACAGAACAAAATATGTGTTCATTGTTTAAAGTTATTTTTAATTACAGAAATGTAAAGCTAAGTAGTACACACTACAACACTGAGGTGTTTCATTTTTGAGTTCCTGTTTCTCGTTTTATCTTGATGAGTTTTCATCTCCTAGTGTACACTTAATAGTAGTTTTAGTCCCAGAGTACGTGAATTAAAGAGTGTTGCATCTTGATTGCTAAGCTACATTTCAAATACTGTTACTTATGCCCTTTGCAGTAATCTTTTTATTCTTTTTCTCAGGTAAACAGATTTCTTGTTTGAGCGCTTCCTATTTGAAAACACTTTGGTCTTCTCTTTCTCTGTTCTCTAGGAGATTGAGGGGTGTGTGCCCAGAACAAGCAGCCTCCTTGTGCACCTCTGTTTGCTTAAAGAGGTGTTTTCTCACATAGCTGCATTTCACTGGCTGTCTTAGCAAAATCACACCTCTCTCGACACTGTGTATGTGTGTGCATGTGTAGCATTTATGGACCTCGTTGGCTTCTCTGAGGGCAACTAATGGACCAAGGTATGCAATGATTTCCTGTTTTCTGTATCAAACTGAGCAAAGGAAATGTTCTGACTCTGGCAGCTTTGTTGGAAAGTAAGGTCTCACTATGCCAACACAATTTATTTATACACCACACAGAGGTGGCAAAGCTTTTGTTGTGTTTTAATTATATGCCTCCATATATGCATTGCCATTTTATCATCACAACTTTAAGTAATGACAATTAACATATTTTAGTTATTTGTTTGGAACAAAAATGCATCTGCTGGCATTATATTGACATGAATGCATTCATTTTAATGTTCAAATTAGCAAAAGTTGTACTCCATCAACATAATCTTAATTAGTTATAAGTGATTCTTTAATTAGTTGTTACCTTCTAGTTTTAATTAACATTCATTTTATGGACATAATAGTTATCATTTGTTTTCATTTTCAAAAAGCAGGATGAGTTGTTTGGTGGTCTAGAGCGTTGTTTAACTTCTGAAGTGATCCACCATCTGACAAAGTTTGAGAACCACTGTGCTAAAGTGCTAAAAATTAAAGCATGAATACCAGGCCAACATTCCAAGAATATATTCAATTTCCCCAAATTAAGTGTGTTTACCTCTCAACAACTTGTTTATTTCAGTTTTTGGTGAGAAAGGCAGCTGGCCACCCGTGTCCTGTGGTGCAGTGCTTCTCTGAGCAGATCTCAAGCCCAGCGTGGCTGATTAACTGGCAGCATGCGAGTGTAATAGGCCAATTAACTTGCTGCTAACTTACCATCCAGTTCATCCAAATCACAAAAAGCACAACAGGGGTCTGTTTCAGAAAAAAAATATTATAGAGGCCACCCAGTTGCTCATCCTCTAAAAGGCCTAAGTGGGTTTATAATGCACCAGCTCAAAAATGTTTGATATTTAAGATTCCTGAAATGTTTCAAATGCTGTCAGGCTTTAGAGCTAAAGCTACCATCGGGAGTTCATTGGCTTTCCTTATAAGCTGGCCATCATTTTATCTAGTGTTTGCAGTATTCTAGTATTTTACTACTTCATTTGAAATGTATTATAGCAAGTCTACAAATACACACAATGACATCATGTCTTGTCTGAGCGATCTCTAAAATTGTTGTCTGTTGTAATGTTTTCCCTCACATGTTTGGCAAAGCAACTACAGCTTGTAGTGCTTTTCCAAAACCAGAGAGCTGTCCAGTTTGGTGGTTAGAGTCCACATTTTAGCCCTAAAATTATGCTGTTTTCAACCACCGCAAGTTCTAGTTTGTTGTCATATCTATGAAAATACAGTATAAAATACAGCTTATCTGGCATGCTAAATAGAACAAAAAGTCAAATTGTGCTGAGAAAGAGATAAAACAGACAGGACGATGTGTGTAAAATAACAGTAGATAATCAAGTGTCTTGTAGACATGTAACCAAATCTCTTCAGCCTTAACACAGAAATTCAGTTTTCTCTTTGTGACAGTTTTAATTCTGAACACTGAACCACATTAATAATAATAATAATTATTATTATTATTATTAGCATTAATAATAATTATTATTAAAATAAAATAAGTATTATATAAATGTGTATATAATATTATTATTATTATATTATAACAATTATATAATATAATAAAATATAAATATAGAATTATTATTATTATATAAAAACATGCATTTTATATAATATAATAAAATACAACAATTTAAATAAGAATAATTGTTATTGTTATTATTTTAATAAAATCAATTTATATTTATATTTAGCTAAATATTGCTAGGGGATGTGTTTCAATTTCAACATTCACAATGTAAAAATTATGTGTGCACCAAAAATAATTAATAAAACATGTTTTTGTCAAGTGTAATGTAATGTATGTTACATTTCAATGCTTTAAAAAGTAACAGGATCATATTTTTTATTTAGGGTTCTGTGTAGTAAATTATTTATATGAAAGGTCTGGTTAAAGGTTTTCAGTGGTTTTGTAATACATTTCTGTGACCTTGCATGTTTTGATTGGCACCGCAAGGGTTCACAACAATGGTGAGAGAGGTAGAGAGTTTTATGGTTTGATGAGGGGTGTAGTAGTTCAATACCATCTTCCAGATGTTAAAGGTCTGTTGCAGGGGCCTGTGTGTGGTCTTTGATGATGCTTCTATCAAACATTTCATAATCACATGAGACAGCAATCTCAGTAAGTTACTAGTCAGTTTTCACCACCCGCTGTAGGGCTTTGCGGTCACTTACTATACCACGCTGTGATGCAACCTGTCAGTATGCCTCCAGTAGGGAGTCTGTAAAAATTAATAAGGATCTGAGGAAACTCATTGCTCCCTTCAATCATCTAAAGAAGAATGCGAGCTGATGCACTTTTCAAATCACACAAGGGGTTCTCTGTGAGATGAATGCAAATAATTTTGAAGATACTGATCCTTTTCATGTTGATGCTGATACGGGTATGGCAGTAATCTAGCCCAGTGGTATGTATATGTTTCTGAAAGAATGGTATTATAGAATTCCTGCATATGGGTATACTTTTTCAAGATGGGGCAGGACTGTGTGTCTTAAAAACAGTATCATCTGTAGATTTGTTGGTTCAGTAGGCAAATTGGTAGAATTTTGATGTGCCTGGAATGGTGGGAATACAAGAATAAGCATATGTTCTATGTTTTAGCAAGACTTTTGATTTATTAGCCAGTATAGGTCAATAAATAACTAAAAATAACAAATTGCAGTAAATGGTAAAACTTTTTAGCTATTATAAAACTAATTTGTGTTTATAAGAATGATAGTGGATTAAAATAATATAATAACAAATACTAGTTTGCAATTGCAAGCATCACAACAGGCTTTTGTGTACAGCTAAAAAAACTGGAAGCAACTGACACTGGAAGCCTCGCACATTCAAGTTGGTGCACCAGCTTTTGTAAAATTGGATATAACGCCATACAGTAAATGGTTAATAATTCATTTTTTTTCACACTAATGTTATTATCATCATGTCAATATGCATATTGTTCATGTCTTTTATACTACTGAGCTTAACCACTATCCTAACTGAGATTTTTGCATTTTTTTAAAGAACACGAGGGCCAAGTGGAAATACATTTTTATGGTAATCAATTTTGTACCAAAAATGTTGTCTGAACCCAGAATACTACTATTAATATTAATGACTTTAAGGAAATAAGTTAATACAGTGGTAATTAAGGTCACTTGGATGTAGGAGTTGTTAAAAACGTATGTGAATATACCTGTTTGTCGATTGGTGCAGAATCTGATCCATCTGGATTTGCCTTATCCGACTGTGTTGACTTTTAACAGCGATCTCCTCAACTCATCAGCACACAGCGAGAGCACCTGGCGACCTTGGAGGTTGCAGCTCTGTTGCTTGGTTCTGTGTTACTGCCTTCAAACAGAGCGTAAAATGTGTTGAGCTTGTTAGGCAGAGATGAATCAAAAGAGGATGCGCACATGTTCTTCTGTACCTTGCCACATGTGCCATGGGTCATTATTGTTAATGTGTAAATCCTGTCAGTCTGTTTTTTTGTTTTTTTGATTTATCGTGGTTGACTTCAGTTCTCATTTAAAACAGTTAGAATGCAATATCTGCCACTTTGATTAAAATATTAACTTCTCATAAATTATTTCTGGTTCTTTGTAAATGCATATACACTCATTGGCCACTTTATTAGGTACAACTCGCTAGTACCGGGCTGGACCCACTTTTGCCTTCAAAACTGCCTTAATTCTTCATGGCATAGATTCAACAAGGTGTTGGAAATATTCCTCTGAGATTTTGGTCCATATTAACATGACGCCATATTGCATCACGCAGTTGCTGCAGATTTGTTGACTGCACATCCATGATGCGAATCTCCTGTTCCACTCCATCCCAAAGGTGCTCTATTGGATTGAGATCTGGTGACTGTGGAGGCCATTTGAGTAAAGTGAACTCATTGCCATGTTCAAGAAACCAGTCTGAGATGATTTGAGCTTTGAGACATGGTGCATTATCCTGCTGGAAGTAGCCATCAGAAGATGGGGGTTGTAACGGTGGTGGCCGCCCTAGCTTAGATAAACTCTAAAGGAAATGTTCGGGCGCCAGTCAGGATTAATCCTGACAAAATTTAAATTAACCCCTGGATAGCAAAAACAGGGAAGATTTATTCCACGATGTCCATGAGAAAAAAAAAACTTATTTGAAGAAAAAAAAAACATTTCAGCACTTCAGTTCAATTTCCACCTTTGAAATCCATGCAGGAATTGCGTCAGGCTAATTCACGTTACCAACACAGGCAGATTCGCATCCACAATCATAAATTGTCCATAGAAGAGAAAAAAAGAAACATAAAACATTGTTCATTTCATAGTTAAGGAAAACATCAACCAATAATTTTAAAGCAAAAATAACCATTAAACACTTTGTAAATCCACTAAGCACATTGAATGTGCGAGTGCGTGCGTGGGTAGTAATGAATGAATGAGTGTGTGTGTGTGTGTGTGTGTAAATAGGCGGCTAAGAGGTACTGACCAAGTTTTGCAGTCATAAAGGAAACTGGAGAGTGTTGTTGTTTTTGTCCGACACCAGAACAGGTGGATGAACAGCCGCTTGTCACTTGTCTTCAGAACCACTTTAGTAAAAGCACTTTACTAAAAGCACTTTGCCTGATGTGCAAGGCTTAAAAGTCACGTGAAACTCCACGAAGCACCAGACATCACTCACAGGAAGCACCAGTTCGACAAGTGGCAGTCTTTCCACATCACATGGTAATCCCCTCACTCTCACTACTGCAAACCTTACTGATGACGCAAAACCTCTCAGGTACGACACGCTTCCTTATTTCCTCCTTCCTTCCGCCGTTAATTGAGACACTCCACCCCGATCACGCAAAGTGAAAGTAAAATGATTTCTGTGGCACAGATTTTCTGCATTGCCACAGGGTACACTGTAGTCATAAAGGGATAGACATGGTCAGCAACAATACTCAGCTAGGCTGTGGTGTTTAAGCCAAATTCTGACCCTACCATCTGAATGTCACAGCAGAGATCGAGACTCATCAGACTAGGCAACGTATTTCCAATCTTCTATTGTCCAATTTTAGTGAGCCTGTGTGAATTGTAGCCTCCGTTTCCTGTTCTTAGCTGACAGGAGCGGCACCTGGTGTGGTCTTCTGCTGCTGTAGCCCATCTACTTCAGAGTTCGACGTGTTTTGCATTCAGAAATGATATTCTGCATACCATATTCTGCATATTTTCTCTTTGTCGGACCATTGTCTGTAAACCCTAGAGATGGCTGTGCGTGAAAATCCCAGTAGATCAGCAGTTTTTGAAATACTCAGACCAGCCCGTCTGGTGCCAACAACCATTCCACGTTCAAAGTTACTTAAATCCCATTTCTTCCTCATTCTGATGCTCGGTTTGAACTTCAGCAAGTTATCTTCACCACATCTAGATGCCTAAATGTATTGAGTTGCTGCCCTTTGATTGGCTGATTAGCAATGTGTGTTACCAACAATTGAGTCTTGCCCGCGTTGAGTGCCGTGACGAGCGGGGAGGTGGTGGAGGCCCAGCGTCTGGGCACCAGCATCATGGACCGGCGTCACATCAGCCCAGTGGATTCCAGGACGGATCCAGCTACCCTTCAGGTACGCACTTTTGGTGGCGGTATGTCACTGTCTGGCTATGCTCAACACACTAACCTCCCTCGCGCTGTCTCGCTGGATGCTGGTGTTGGTGCGGGGAGCGTCGCGGCAGAGGAGGCCGAGTTGCCGGGTGTTTCCACGGCCGCAGTTGGCGTTCGCGGCATGTCCATGTGGGATTGTTGGCGTCTGAGGCAGGCCTGGGTTCCCGTGCGGCGGCGGGAGTGACACGGACTTTCAGCCGAGATCGTGCATTACAAGACCTGAAGGGAATTTAGCTCGATGGAGTCACCAAATAGTTCAATTTCTGTGAACTCTGGTTTAGGTACTTCACAAGTGTTTGCAAAGTCTATGCAAAATGTAAAAAGTAAAGTTGTAAATCAAGGTATTTTAAAAATAAGAAATGGGGATTCTTTCAAACAGTAAATCAATCAAGAACAATTTGGGATCCTAAAGTCAAGCCAAAGGGTCTCTTAGGTGGGCATTTGAATATCGTATCATATCAAAAAGTGATCAAATTCATCATCTTTTACTAGACTCTAACTTAGATTTTCTTTGTTTATCTGAGACGTGGCTTCATGAAAATTCTCCATCTGCAGCATTAGAAGTACCTGGTTTTAAATTTTATAGGAGAGATAGAGTTGGTTCTAAGGGAGGTGGAGTTATGATTTATGTGAAAACTGGCATCCAGTGTAATGAAATCGCATGGGCGAATCGTATAGATTTGGAATGTATTGGTCTGAACCTTATATTATCACCACAGATGTCTTTTGTATTAATTGTAATTTATCGTCCACCATCTTCTAATATTCGTTTTTATGAAAATTTGAAACAATTACTAAAGCAGTGTGATTTCAGCAAAGAAGTTATTATAATGGGAGACTTTAATATTAATTGGGACGATAAAACCATCAGAAAGAATCTCAAACAGATAACTGATCACTTCGATCTGAAGCAAATGATTAATGGGCCTACAAGAATCACTAATTCAACAAGGTCTCAAATTGATTTAATTTTTAGTAATCGAGCAGAGAATTTTAAACACTTTTAATATGTTAACAGGCCTTTCTGATCACAATTTGATTTTAGTGGCCAGAAAATTATCTAGCAAGAGATTCAATTCATTCATAAGGAAATATGACTCTTATGGCATTCCAAAACGTAAACTAGATGACTTCAGAAAGGCAGTCCATCAGATTGAATGGGATGATTTATTAAACGGAAAAGATCAGGACGAAGACAGTCAAACATTCTCCAAAAATTAGAGAGTACTATTAAAGATTTCAGTTGTAAACTTAATCCTAAAAATAAAAAACATACTGTCCCTTGGATGAATTCAGATATCTTGGAACTAATGAAAAAACGGGATCTTGCTTTAAAAACTGCAAACAGATCAAAGTTTAGTCATGATAGACAACATTTCGCTATGTTACGGAACAAGGTGGTAAAGACCTTGAGAAAAGCAAAGGCTGATTTTTTCCTGAGAATAATTAATGAGGCTAGAGGTAATTCAAAAACAATCTGGAATAAGTTGAACTACTTAAAAGGTGAAAAAAAAAAAGATAGGTCATCACTTGAATTGATGGTTAACGGGAAGCTGACTAACAATCCAGCTGATGTAGCCGAAGCACTTAATTATTACTTTGTTGACTCGGTAGTCACAATTTCGCAATGTTTTTCCCCTAAGTATTCAGAAGTTTATACAGTGAAGACAGTGGAACAAGCCCTTACTCTAAGGGCAGTCTCTGAATTAGACGTCACAAGAACAATTACATCTCTTAAACCATCCAGAGCAAAGGATATTTTTGGTATGGATGTGATAATGTTTAAAGAGCTTAGTGAGTCGTTAGTTAATCCCATCACTAAAATTATCAATCTTTCAGTTTCTCAGGGGATGTTCCCATGTGCTTGGAAGTCATCTGTTATTGTGCCTATATTCAAAAGTGGTGACCCTCACTCTGCTAGTAATTACAGACCTATTAGTATTTTACCTATAGTCTCAAAGGTTGCAGAGAAATTGATGGCTGCACAAATCACTAATTATTTAAATAATAGTTCTTTTGCTTTACATCCAATGCAATTTGGCTTCAGAGCAAACTACTCAACTGAGATGGCAAATTGCTATTTCACTGAAAAAGTCAAGTCTCTATTAGATAAAGGAGGGGTCGTCAGGGCTGTGTTTCTTGACCTCAGGAAGGCCTTTGACACTCTAAACCATAGAATTCTCTTGTCTAAATTATTAAGTTTTAATTTTCTCCACATACTTTAAGATGGATCGAATCATACTTGTCAGGTCGCACACAGTATGTTAGTATACAGAATTATAATTCAGCTCCCTAAGTATATCAACTGGTGTTCCACAGGGATCTATTCTGGGTCCTTTACTTTTACGTTGTACATCAATGATCTTCCATCCGTCTGTCCTAACACTAACATTCAAATGTATGCAGATGACACTGTCATTTATATACACGGAAGTAGTGTGTCACAAGTTGCAAATGAACTTACAGAATCCTTGGTTCATGTTGCAGCTTGGCTAGAACAATGCTGCTTACAGTTAAACATCTCTAAAACAGTGTGTATGTTTATCACCAAAACTAAGAATTTAAGTGTAGTGCCAGATGTATTTGTATCAGGGAAAGATTACAAGTTGTATCGAATATAAGTACCTTGGTGTTCTGATTGATTCCAAACTTTCATTTAAGGCGCAGGTTAAAAGGTCTGTAACCGGTTTATCAAATTTTAGATTTATTCGTGATTATATGTCATCTGACGCTCTGATATATGCATTCCATGATTATTTCTCATATTACTTACTGTTTAACTACTTGGTCGCACGCCAGTATTACTACTCTGAAACCACTAGAGTCTTTGTATAAACAATCACTAAAAACTCTTGATAAGAAATCAGTTCAGTTTCATCATTGCTCAATTTTAAAGAAATACAATTTGCTAAGCTGGGATAACTTGATCAAATATGTACATATCTGTCTGCTGTTTAAGACTATGAATAGCTTAATTTCACCACTAAAACAGTTTGTGAATATTAGAACAACTGCTCACCGATCTACAAGGGGTGGGGAAAGAGGGGATTGTATTATTCCTTTCAAAAGAAGTAACTTCAGTCAGTCTGTATTTTCAGTCAAAGCTGCAAGGGAATGGAACTCCATCCCATCAACAATTAGACGATTACATACTTTTGGCTCTTTTCAGTCTCATCTTAAAAAATGGTTACTAACAACTCAGCACTGTCAACATTAGTATTGTATTCTTGACAATAGACTTCCTTGTACTAATTGCTCTTAGCTATGTTGCTCTGTCATGTTGCCATCTTTCTCTTCTCTCTCTCTTTTTCGCTTTCTCTCATGTTTACCTTGTTTTAGATAATTCACTTATATTTTGTATTTTAGTAGCGAATTTTCTGATTGTGTGTGATTTTTGTTTTCTGTAATATATGTAATTTTTACTCTTTTTCTTTTTTTTTTTTTTTTTTTCATATGATGTGTATATGTGTGATGCTTGTCTTTGTTTTAGGGTGACCTTTTAACATTCTGTCAAGGGTCTACAGATGAAAAATAGCCTTTTGGGCTAATTCTGGCACGTTTACAGTTATGTTTATTAATGTGCATTGCCCCTGTAAATAAATAATTCAAATTGAACAGCTGTCCCTAATAAAGTGGCCGGTGAGTGTACACTACTGTAAACAAAGTTTGGGGTCTGTAAGAAGAATGCATTAAACAATCTTTTTAATCAAAGACATTAAGGACTTTTATGTTGTTACAAAATTATATTTCAAATATGCTGTTCTTTTCAACTTTCTATTCATCAAAGAATACTGAAGAAAATATCTTGGGTTCCACAAAAATATTGAAAAGCAGAACTGTTTTCAACTTTGATAATAAGAAATGTTTTTAGCACTAAAAAACAGAAGTAGAAAATTATTTTAAATTGTAATAATATTTTATAATGTTGCTAAATATTTTTCTGATTTGTTTTTTCAAATAAATGCAGCTTTGGTGAGCACACGACTTTCTTCAGAAACATGAAGAATAAATCCTACAGTCATCAACCAACTATTTGTTTACTGAAGTTTACTGAAATCTCTTATGAAATTCTTTATATTTTTTATTGCTTTATTATAACTATTTTTTACTTAGCTGTCAAATGAATTACATTAATTATGAGACACAGCTTCTTGTTATAACATCATTTTCATATGTTTCAATATCCATTATACTAACTTTACCCAATTGTTTAGTCACTTCTGCTTAAACACAAGTTGATCCCATAATTTTTCTTGTGTTTATGAATTTTTCATTTCAAAAGCATTTACAGTCCATGGCTGGAAAATGAGATGGTGCGTTACGATTTTACTTTATTTATCAATTATTTAGTAATGTTGTTATTATCATGCTGTCATCTCTGAATGGATGACCGACCATATGTGTTTTTTTATTAAAACATCTTAGCATGCTCAACTTCAGGCTATAATTGTGAAAGTATTTTTCCCAGATGTAGACTTTGGCAGCACTGTCTCTCTGCTTGATTCAATTCTTAATCAATGTATGTACATCTTACCGATATGATTGCTTACACAACTGCAGTTTTGATGATATAAACAACTGCCACAATATAGTCTTTAACCTTCCCTTTAAGACTGGAGGATTTAGTACATATTGCAGGTGCAATTTTTCATCAGTAGCCCATCAAAGATTTTAAATACCTAGTGTGTAAAATGGAACAACGTGCTCCCAAAACACACAAATAGTCTGCAAACCAATACCCAGAGGAAAAGCATGGTCAAATGCATTACACTGTGACAGATGATGAAAACATATTGAGACCATTGTAATGTGGCGCTGGAAAATTCAACATGATTTGGCCAAAAAAAGAAAAAAGGATTGGAACATGATAGTATTTTATTGAATACTACCAGCAGGGGAACAAAAATATCATTTTTAATAAAAGGATATATATTTTTATAAGGATAGTAAGCGGCTACTTTAATTATTCAAAGTATTTGTATTTTAGATATACAGTATTGAGTCATATAGTATCTTTAGTAACAGGACTTTCAGAGACAGTGCAGGCATATTTTTTAATAGGACACATGTGGCAGCTTATTTCCTCTCTTTTTCTATCATGCCTCAGGCCTTGGATATGAAAAGTCAGCTGAGGCTATTTTTGTGGAGGGAAAAGTGTCTGGTTGGGAAAATAACTATGTTGAGATAAATATTATTGGGGGGGAATGCAAAGTAAGAAAATTATTTTTTAATTAATTACATTCCTCATGGATTATCAAAAAAATTCCAACAGCAACCTCCCCTTTCCATGAAATGTCACAATGCTGGAACAATTACAGAGACTCACATTCCCAGACTCAAATTAATGCGAAAGCTATTTCTTGTAAAAATTACCTGAGGCTCTGTTGCCGAGAAGGGCATTCCCTCTAAAATAAAATCCAGCAGTGTGACTGATTTGAACAATAAAACAGTATATTGTTGTTTAATAGAGTGATTAGTGTGGAAGGAAATGCAGGATGTTGTTTAAAGATGAATGACCCCTCTTTCACACAATGTTCCGATAAAAGTGGCTTGTTATCACTTTCATTCTTCCAGCGAAATCAAAGTGAGAGATGGAGAGGATGTTTTATAAACAAGAATGAACTGGGTCTCACAAAGGGACATTTCTCATTTCAGAGCTAATAAAGCGTCTCTCCACTTTTTTGAGAAAACTGCACCGGGGCATCCAATATTCCTCTATTCTACAGCTGGAGGCAGGCACAATATATCTCTGATCTTTTCTTCAAAATATTTGTTCATGGGACGTGATGTGAACACAAGAATCCAGTGCAATTGTATTCACACCAGCAGTCTGAACAAGAAGTTACAGAGCAGGAACAGGGAGTTATTTTAGAATTACCTACTTAGACAGGAAGAAATAGTTTGACTACGACTGACATAATACTCTTTGTGGATATCTAGTCAAGTGCTTCAAATCCAATTTTTTTCAGAGATTTCATACAACTAACATGTATAACTTTGACAAATACTGTGATTGTTATTCTTGACTATAGTCAGTAACTAAGTATGTTAATCTTTAAAGGGATAGCTCACCCAAAAATGACAATTATCTATTTTTTTCTCACCCTCACAGAAGAAATCGTGAAGAATGTTTATGTAGAATGTCTGAGTTTTTCGTCCATGTTGTTTGGACCTTATTCTCAAAAACATATTCCTTTGTATTCTGCTGGAGAGAGAAAACCTGTTTTCGAATTGCATGACAGTGAGTAAGTTATGAATATTCTTTGGGTGAATCAGCCCTCCAAAAAACAATACCATATAACTTATATGTTTTCGATTGACTAAAAGAACCATCTCATACGAGTCACTAACTCAGGAATCAGACAACACTGATCACAAAATAGACCTTCGCTGGGAGTTTGGCAGGCGAGCTGACCAATCATGAATCTGATATTTTGTCCTACAAACAAACCAGAATGCAGAGTACATTAAGGCAGTGGACTTGAAAAATGGAGTGTATTGATGTCTTTCCATGGCTGAAACAAGATATCTTCTGATGTTCATTCATGTTTTATCTCATAAAGAGGAAGAGATAATCGGTTCACATAAGAGCCACAAAACAATATTTATTGTTTGAATTTATAAAAAAAAAATTACAAAATTTGAAAGCTGAGACTTTTTTTCATTCTATAACCTGCTCTGTCTTGTCTTTCGGCACATTGTCTGTTTCCGCTTTGCTCTGCGATTAATTTTTCACTGTGTGAGAACGTCTCAGGTTACGTATGTAACCATGGTTCCCCGAATGGGGAACGAGACACTGCGTCTAGGGGTCGCTACGGGAACGCCCTCAGCGTGACTCGGTCTGAAGATACATATGAAAAACACCACCTGTTGGCCGGCGACAGCCCATGACGCGTCACTACGCGTACCACAATATAAGTGCCGCCGGGAGGATACATCATCAGCTTCTTGCGTCTGAAGCTTGCGTCCAAGCATGGTCCAAAGCCTGGGGCGCGGTGTCTGGTTCCCCATTCGGGGGAACCATGGTTATCGTAACCTGAGGCGTTCCCCTTCATGGGAACTCGAACTGCGTCCCCTAGGGGTCGCTACAGGGAACGTTATACCCACTTCACCATGCTGAGGGAATGCAAGCCAATTTCGCAAAAGGCGAGCACTAAGCCAACTATACCCGGCTTAAGGAAGTTTCCCCGGACGGCTGATGGCTGTCAGTGATATTATCCTCTTGACCAAAGGCCCGAGCTGCGTACCTAGTATTTACCTGTTAGGCGCTGGGATTACCGGGCCTAGGGTAGAGCTCAAGGTCTTGGAATCAAAAAGATTCCTTCAAGGGGATATGGCCAGGCACCTGGCTCACCAGGTCCTGGCCGATCACTCAGGGGTTACCACCTGCTCTCCCAAGCTTACTGAGGGAACTGTCTCAACAGACCTCTTGGTAGAGTACACCCCTTTCCCTTTTTTTTTTGGACCCAACATATATGGGACAGGGGAGCGGGGCCCAAGGCACAAACCGGGGCTTTAACCAGCTCAAAAAAGGGCACGAAGCAGTGCGCGTAACCCTACCCTTACGGGATGTTTAGAAAGAACGCAGAATCTTTAATGTGCGGACTTACCACTAAGTGGATTTTAGAAAAGTGCCCAAAGTCTTGCGTGTGCACTTATCAGAACGTTCTATGCCTTGGAGCGGAGAACTACTCATTCCTCGGAGTGAGAGGGAACCCAGACGCTCAGAAGGGAGCGGCACGCTCATAGATGACCCTCTGGTTGAGGGGAGCAATGCTGGCTCGACCAACAGGCGGCGACCTATCACAGAGCTCTGGGGGTGGAGAGCTTCGGACGCTCAGGCGGGAGGCGGCATGCTCATAGGTGACCCTCTGGTTGAGGGAGCAGTGCTAGCTCTACCGACGGCGAGCTCTGGAGGCGGAGAACTCATTCCTCGGAATGAGAGGAACTCAGCTACCAATGAGGAGCTCTAGGCGGAGAACTCACTCCTCAGAGTGAGACCTATAACGAGCTCTGGAGAGTGGAGAACTCATTCCTCAGAATGAGAAGGCACTCCGCTGCTCAGAAGGGAGCGGCAAGCCCCATCATGAGCTCTGGAGGCGGGGAACTCATTCCTCAGAATGAGGGAAACTCCCGCTCAGCAGGGAGGCATGCTCATAGATGACCCTCTATAGTGAGGGAGCAATGCTAGCTCGACCAGCAGGAGAGCGACTTATCATAGAGCTCTGAGGAGGCGGAGAACTCATTCCTCAGAATGAGAAGACACTCCGCCCGCTCAGAGGGGGCGTCGAGCCCAACCATGAGCTCTGGAGGCGGGGAACTCATTCCTCAGAATGAGAGGGAACTCCGCCGCTCAGAAGGGAGCGGCATGCTCATAGGTGGCCCTCTGGGTGAGGGAGCAATGCTGGCTCTACCAACAGCGAGCTCTGGGAGGCGGAACACTCATTCCTCGGAATGAGTGGACAGGCAGCTCGAAGGGAGCGGCATACTCATAGGTAGCCCTCTTATCGTGAGGGGAGTAATGCTGGCTCTACCCTTGCAGTGGTGACCAGAATGACTGAAGATCCAGGAGGATCCGCAGAAACCTCCGAGGGGACTCACGTCCAGACCATCAGTAAGGCAGTTCGAGAATACAGAACCTGCCTGAATCATCATAGGTCCAGCCTGACTGCAGTTCTTAGGCTCCCACCTGACCTCGGTTCCGGTGGGGTAGATGGTGGTTTGCAGGGGAATTAAGGAGGGAAGCTAAGGGTCGATGGTAGAACCCTCCCCGAGGGAGGGGAGTAGATATTATTTTTTACTCTGGTCCAGACGAGAGCCTCTTTGAGAGCGCTTCGTCTGGATCACCTCCCTCAGGTCTTGCCTCTTACCTTTCTTTGACCAGTACCTCCCTCTACCCCTACCCGCAGGTGGGGAGGAGGGCATAGCCTTCTGCGCCCGTCTCTGGTCCTCAGACCAGGATGGACCAGGACCCCGCTTTGTTCGGGCTCGGACCTGGACCTTCTTGGAATGAAGGTTTTGAAGGCAGCTTGAGCGCCCTCACCTCCCTAAACTTCTCGACCACCGTCTCGGCGGAGGCACCGAAAAGCTGGGAGGGCGAGATCGAGCGTCGAGAAGAAAGCCCTTCTCTTTCTTCTCGAGGTCTGCCAGATTCACCCACAGATGCCTCTCCGTTACCACCATGGCTGCCATAGACCTGCCCATAGCAGAGGCAGCCTGCTTGGTGGCACGGAGGCTAAATCTGTGGTGCGGCGCAACTCGGCTACCTCGTCAGGTGACAAGCCCTGACCGCTATCCAGGTCCTTCAGCAGGTCCGCCTGGTACGCCTGAAGCACCGCCATGGTGTGCAACGAAGCGACTGCCTGACCCGCTGCTGCGTACGCCCTGCCATTCAAGCGTGATGTAGCCTGAAGGGGCATGGATGGCAAGGAGGGAACCTTCAGAGAGGGTGTCTCCCCCATGGAGAGATAGCTAGCTAGCGTCTCTTCTACCGGGGGCATCCTCTCATAGCCGTTTTCACGCATCCCTGCAATGTTAGCATAACTGTTATGCTGGAACTTGTGGATGCGAGCGGAAAATGGCTTTTTCCATTCCTTCTCAACCTCCGTATGGAGATCAGGAAGAAATGGAAGGTTCACTTGAGCTGGGGTTTTATGGCCAGGAAGAAATCGCTCGTCGAGGCGTCCTCGCGGCGCCGCCATTTTGGTTCGCTCCCACGGCAAGTCAAGCCTTGCCGCGGCGCGTTCCATAACATCCAACAGCTCTACGTACGCAGGGCAGGAGTCCTGAGAGAGTTCAGTCTCAACATCCTCACTCTCAGACATCTCCTGCTCTTCCTGGGCACAACCCAGTAGAGCACTAGCCGCCGGATCAGATGATGTCAGAGAGATTACATCATCATAATCTAGCGGCTCGCTCTCGTACTTCGCCGACTCGTGTGAAAGGGAAAGCTCCCCCTCAAACTCATCGGCTAGATCCACCTGCGAGCCCCACGATTTCATTCTCCTCCGTGCCTCGGCAGCGGTGGGACTTAAATCGCGGGAAGCAGATGGCTGCCCCTCTTTCCTCGAAAAGAGGGACAGGCGAGAGCGGAGCGTCCTCATAGAGCCGCTCACAATGCCAAACCGCCCCCTCAAAGGCATCGCGCGCGTGCTCTATGCCCAAACAAAAGACGCAACAGTCGTGTGTGTCATCGGGTGTCAAATAGCGAGGACACGGATTCACACACTTCCTAAACGCCTTGCTAGTGCTCGCCATAGTAGAAAGAAAACTGTACTCTTACCAGTATTCACTTTGCACGCTTCAAACAAATCAGTCAGTGAAGACGAAAAAGCTGATGATGTATCCTCCCGGCGGCACTTATATTGTGGTACGCCGGTAGTGACGTCATGGGCTGTCGCCGGCCAACAGGTGGTGTTTTTTCATATGTATCTTCAGACCGAGTCACGCTGAGGGCGTTCCCCGTAGCGACCCCTAGGGGACGCAGTTCGAGTTCCCATGAAGGGGAACATGATGTGTGGTGTGAGAGGGGGAAGGCTTGTCGGACATAGCAATGCTATAACTTGGGGAGCTGGTCTTTGCAAAGGCTCAATTAGTCAATTCATAGCTTTTAGTCACGTGACCGGCTCAAAGACATGGAGGGCAAAACATCCCCAGACCTGCAGCACAAGCCAGTCAATTTCCCAGTTGTTTCACAGATAATTTGAAAATATTTAGATCACCTCTCAAAAGAATAAAACAAAGGTATGTGAACAAAATGCAAGTTTTGGCCATTTCCATAATAACGATGCAAAATTTCATTAAACTGTGAGACAAAAAGGTGGTAAAAAACACTTAAAGTGGCTTAATACAGTGTTTCCCCTTGTTCCTGGAGGCACACCAGCAGTGCAAATTTTGGATGTCTCTCTTGTCTGACCAATATATTTCTGGTCCTGGAGTCTCTACAAATGAGCTGATGAGTTGATTCAGGTGTGTTTGATTAGGAAAAGTTGGAAAATGTGTAGTGTAGGTGTGCCTCCAGGAACAGGGTTGGGAAACACTGCCTTAATATATTTAAAACAGTAATATTAAAATATAAATTCAGTAATCACCATATTAATGATTACTTTGCATAATTTACATTGGCAAACAGACGGAATATGAACGCAATCCACTTAATGGTTCAATGTTTTTCTTATAATGGTTTTCTATGGGAAACAATTAAATGTGAAACTTTGCACATTGTGTTTATATTCTGGCTTCTTCTGTTCGCCTGTACAAAATATACATCATCAATAAAGTGTTTACTGTTAATATCTGCGTTTTTCTACATTACTTAATGCAAACTGCATAAAAATAACTGGCGGTCAATAGAGCAAAGCTTCGTTTTGCGCTCCAGGTGGGCGATCCTATAAGGGTGTGACATCATTTAAAAACTATCAATAGAGACAGAGCACATTTAGGCAACACCCACACCAAGGGGGTGAAACATTCCAACACTCTCCGTTGAATTTGTATTGCGGGAAAATGCCTCCTTGTCATATCTGATTTATTTATCAATTGATATGAACAAAAAAAACAGTACTTTGCCTAAAATCTGCTGTATGACAAAGTGCACATCAAACAAGCTAAAAAAAAACAGAACTATGTTTTTGTAAGCTGCCGAACCCAAAAAAGTGAGCGTTTAAGGACAAATAGTTGTAGATGTCAGGGTAGGCCTATTTTACATTTGGCCATTCAGTTGGATAATTTCTCAAACAAAGGGAAGGTAAGGAAAAGTGGCACTGATATAGATCAATACAATTTAGTTTCTCAAAATATTTCCTCTTTTCAGGTTCACATAGGATAGTGAAATAATCCTTTGACGGTTAAAAATAATGCGTGTTTCCTGTCGCCGATTCTGTTTTCCTCCAGTGGGCGCAGTTCTCAGCATAATATGACACGTTGCACTCTACTTTTGTCCTTAAACACTCGTTTGTTTGGGGGTCGACACTCGACAGGTTATAAAACGCAGTTCTAGGTTTTTTAGCTTGTTTACTGTAGACCTTGTCACATAGCAGCTTTTAGACATTGTTTTAGACGTTGTTCTGTTTTGTTATAAGTCAGAAATGACAGGGGGGCAACTTCCCGCAATGCAAAGCCAATCAAGAGTGTTGGATTCTCCCCCGGTGGGTGTGGTTTTCAGATTATGACGTGTGTCGCTCTGTCTCTATTGTTGATTGACCAAAAAACAAAAACATCTCAGAGTCATTTGGGAATTCCAATATACCGTATAGCACTATTTTACACTATACGTTCCATCCAGTACTGCTGAATACTAGTGCAAAAAACTGTATTTTAGTATGCTGCATTGTCATAAATGTGTGAGTGAATGAAATAGCAGGAGGGGTTCTAAATAAGAACCAGTTCTTGGTTCCCAATCCTAGTCAGTGGGTCATCTAATTCCAAGACTAACGAGAGCCTAAATACAGTATATTTCTAGATTGAACATTAGTGTCTAAAAGCTACAGCAATTTTGCAAATAAGTGAACATATTCTGCATTCAGTGCAAAACAATGTATCCCTAAGATGTTTTGAGTGAGAGAGTGAGAGGATTCTGATGTGCACGTTGTTCCACAGATGTCTGTTTATGTAACAGAGTGTGATGAAATGATTCACAGTGAAATCCATTTCACCTTAGAATAAAGAGATTCTTCTCATTCCATTAATGTCCCAGGTATTGAAAGCTATTTTCTTTTTCCACTCACACACACACACACTTGGATTCATCATAGCCATTTAAAGTAAAGAAAGATCAGATACAGATTCCCACATACTGACAATACATGTATAACCTGAATGCACTGTAAGTCACTTTGTATAAAAGTGTCTACTAAATGCATAAATGTAAATGTACTACTTTGGACTACACTTTTCATTCTCAGTGTATTGAAAAACAGCCAGAATTCAGATGAACTGATGACTTCTAATGAGGGGCTTATATATTAAATGACTGACTGTATTTTAAGCAGTACAGAGGCCCCATTTTGTTAGCAGTTCAAGGTCGCCAAGGCCCTTTAAATATTCATTCATAAACTCCTGAAGCCATCAGTCCACATCAAACAGTCAGCCCACAGAAAAAGCACTGAGCAAGAGAGGAAAAAACATACAGTGCAAACAACACCATATACACACAGAAGTATGTCTAAATATTTATGCTCTAAAAATACTACAGTCCTTCTCAGTGTGTAAGCTACAACATGTATAACAAAATAAATAGTTTTACGTTTAAACAAATTGAAATGCTACACTAAAACCTTTTAACCAATGAAGTCTAAGATACTTTACCATATACTGTACCATTTGTACAGTAAAATGCAGTTTTCTTTTTCAGAGATAAAAAGTATTCCCAAAAGTACATGCCTGAATCATCATTATTTAGATTTAACTTAAAACATATGTTTCTTCTCATTTGTATTAGTCTTTGTACATCGAAAGTATCTTATGGTATATTTTATGTTTAGCTTATGAATGCTGCATTTATATACACAGATGGTGCTGTGTTGCATAACACTGCTGTTATTAGAGGACATTTCTGATAAACCTCAATTGTACTATTATTATCAGCAGATTTTCCCATTAACAACATAGTTTAATAGCTAAATACCATAAAAAAAATAGAGTCAGCAAAATGACATACTGTAATGTCGTTAACAACATCACTGAATTTTTACAGTAAATAATATTTAGCAGTGGCGTTCTCTCTCCTCATACACTCAATCCAGGTTTCAGATTATAAAGAGTTTATGAAATATGCTAATCACTGACGTGCTTTGAAGAGTCACTGTCGTCTTGCTAATCAAGGTCTGAGTGGGAGCTGAACTCTTCAGGACCGGACCCCCCCGTTCTATAATAATATTATGCTATACTATAGCATATACTATAATATCCTACTACAATATATAATAATATACTATATTGGTATAATTTTATAATATCCTCAAGTTAAGAAAAAAGTAATCTTTTCTGAATCAGGAGTCAGGGCCGCGCTAGCTATAGGCAGAGCAGGCGATTGCCTAGGGCCTCGGGTTTGAGTAGGGGCCTCCAAAACCATAACACCTCCAGTCCATGGACAGCAAAATACTAGCCTAATTGTTCATTGGATATTGTTGAATTGCCACTCACCTGCAATTAAACCAGTTAATGTTGCCGTTTCAAAGTGGGTCCCGCCTTCTGAATGTTTGCGTAACAAACATATCCTTCAGGTGCTGAAGCAAAACGTTAAATGCAGTGTTAAATTGCAGTGTGTGAGTTGTTGTCGTCATTTATTTTGGAGTTATTGCAGTGTATTCCAAATATAAACTTATTCTGATGATCAGCGTTGTTTCTGGACAGATCATTCACCAACTTATTACGAGTTTAAAAGAGCGCGAGCGCTGTAGCGCTGACACGCCCAGACGAGACTCTTTGAATTTGTGCATACAGTAAATGACATCACGTCAGGAGCTGACTAGCAAGATAGCTACAAAAGAAAAACAAAGAACTTTGTATTAAAATTAAAAAAGCAAACACTAGTTTTAATGCTTCAAAAAAGTAGGCTACCTCAGATGTGTCTAACTTTTAAATTGTGCTGATTTAAGGTATAGCAATACAATACATAGGCTAAAGTCACATTTATTAATATTAATAACATGACAATATCATAATTAATATTGGTTAAAAGGGAGGGAGAATCCTGCCCATACCCAGCTATGACAGAAAAATATATAAAAGCACTGATGTTCATTTACTGAAGTGGTATTAAGGAACTGTGAATAAATTACTGAAGAAAATACTGCAAAATAATAATAATAATAATAATTTTATCACGGCTATAATCAGTGGTGTAGTTTCGGGGGTTATGTCTCCAAATGTCTAGAACCGGCCCTGTCAAGAGTGAAATATGCACAGATCAAGCATAATTTAGTAGCAAAATCAGTCCAAAACTGTTCAAAACAAATACATTGGTGGATTTTGACATGAGGGAACAACCGGGGATGGACTTTTTCACTGTAGGTAATGTTATTATGGATCATGGACTGGTATTTTGGCCAGAAGTGACGGTTTAATGTTAAAATGCCATAATGATTGATTTGTTTATTACACATACACAGCTTTTACACCTCAAGATGTTCATTCACGAACTGGAGTTGTGTACTATTGTTATGCTTTTCTCTTATTCTGATGGCACCCATTCACAAAATGTCCATTTTTAGGTGAACTATTCCTTTAAATGCTATATTTGACTTGTATACCTGTGTGTTTATGCCTATAGCTGCCTGAGATATTTTTACAACCAGTAAAGACTTGTAATGCTTTTAATAGAGTTCTGCTGCCGATGTTAGTGATGGTACAGGCAGAGTTATCCAGTGTGATAGCAGGGCTTTAAGGTCAGAGAGGAACTGCTCACAGCCTCTTATTTCACACCTCCAAATTGTTCAAGAACCGTGTGAGAGAGTCTGTCAGCTTGGTAACCTGCACAAATCCTTCTCCCACACAAGTGTTACCTGGGCTAAAAGGGAAAACAGCCGGTCTGTGGTCTAATGGGTTAGAGGCAGGGTGTAATTTTCGCATTTAGATTCAGTGATGTGGATGAGCCTGGCAGATCAACAAACAACAAACCCCTAACACAAACACTGGGCTGTCATGGTAGTCCTGCAGGCTTTCAAAGTGTCTGAAATCTGATGTGCTGTCTACACTGATTCCCTGTCTCAATCTCTCTCTCTTTTTTTTCTCCTTTTTTGCCATCTCAGTCTTTTTCAATGTCGAATGCCCCAGTTAATACACTTTGGCATGACAGATTTATGCTTTTAATTAGCGGGACATTACAATAAGTTTGTCAGGTAGTCATGAAGGAATGAAACAAAGAAGGATCTGTGTGATTAAAATGCAGACAACGCTGTGGAGGATGAAAAGAGAGCTCACAGAGAGGATCCTGTTTCGCTGTGCTTTAAAATAAACTGGAGCACAAAATAGTTCCAAACAGTGCAAAAAGGAACCAGGGCTCAGAGACTCAGTCGTGTCACACTTAATCTTGTTCTCGCTTTTATTTCAACCATTTACAGTCTCATACAGACTCCACACAAACTTTTTGTAGATCATTTCACCTTCAGGTATGTTGTCTAATTTTGGTTCATAAACTTAACTAATTTTGACTAAAACTATAGTCCAGCATGCAAAATGTCACCAACATTGGTGATAACATAATTTGCATAATTAATTAGATTTTCTTTCTTTCTAATTGGTTTGTTTTTTCAGTAATGAAAGTGAAAGAGAGCTGGGGCTGTTAAACACAGAGGCATCATGTATCATAAAAATGTCCCATTTCAACTCTGGTCTGTATTACAGTTCTTCTGAAGTCAAATGACAGATTTGTGTTACCAAAAATGATCTAAGAATAGATCAGTCTGTATCATCAATGAGTTGTTCAACGGATCAACTGATTTGTGTCACGTTTCACAGGTCTGTGGATTCCTTCTCCATGTGTGTGTGTGTGTGTGTGTGTGTGTGTGTGTGTGTGTGTGTGTTGTTGCTGTCACCTGCGTTGCTGGACAACTCATGATCGCTGATTAGAGATCAGGGTCAGCTGGTGCTGATCAGCTGCACCCTTTTTATTGAGTTGTTTGTTGTTCATTACCAGTCGGCAGGGGTGGGCAGTATTTCAAATACAAAATACTATTTTGTATTTTAATACATCTGAAAAAAATCCAATGTATTTTGTATTTAAATACATTTAATCTTTTTGTATTTTCAAACAATCTTTTTTACCAATAAACCTCTTTATTAGACTGCTGATTTCCTGCATCAACTAGTTCAAACATGCCACTTTCATGTTTTCCTGGGAAAATGCAAAATCGTAGACATTTGATTTTGAATAAAATGTAGCATCCCATTTTGTTGACAACTATATTATTATTCAGAGTGCTAAATTTACAGTTAGCGTGTTAATAATTCTGTATTTTCAGTTAAATACATGCTGTTTTGCTGTGTATAAACCATACAAAATTCTTGAAATGGTTATTGTACTACTATGTGCATGACTTTAACATTAAAACAAAGTGATCTTGCTTTTGTGGGAAAACAAGCATACCTGTCTCAGCAGGTAAAAAAACAACCTAGCAAGTGGAACATAGCATTTACACTAATCAGTCTCCTTAGGTTTTTTTTGGTCAGATTTTTGTTTTATCAACTAGTTAGTCAAATGTGTTAATTTAATTTGAATCATTACAGCTTGCTATGGTGATATGACAATATAAATATCGGTGGTGATATAAAGATATATGATAAAAATTGATTTAACTTTTTCTATATAATTTATATATTGTCGTGGTATGCAAATATATCTGTGGAGCTTTTAGTGGGCAGGTGCTGTTTTGAAGAAAATACTGCAAAAATATTGTTCTAAGGGCATACTCACACTAGGCACAGATGCCTTGTTCTAAAGCCCAAGCGCGATTGTCCTTTCGCTAACAGATAGATATCAGAGGATTATTACAGAGGTAGCTGAGGATAATGGTGAAATTTGCAGCTTTACTCACAAACTACAATACATTTTCATCAATAAGATGAGAACCAGACCCATTGTAAATCGAAATGTACTCAAATTAAATGTATTGAAAAGTGTGATATAGTTATAAAGATTTTTGCTGTCATAATGTTAACAATAGCGCATACAAAAATAGTACATTAAAGGTGGGGTAAGTGATTTCTGGAAGCCAATGTTGATATTTGAAATCACCAAAACAAACACGCCCTACCCTTACAGGGTCTCGCCCCTATTTTGATAGCTCCGCCCCACACATACGCAGCCTACGCAAACCAGGCAACGATTAGTTCTGTGAAACAAAGCAAAACCAATGTTACACCGTGTCTACACCGGACACGAGCGGCGAGACAAAATACTATAGACGTCATTATATTCAGTGATGCTGTCTATGCTGGAGGCTGCGCAGTGCGACAAATCCCCGATAGAAAACTGCTGCCGCGTTCTGTTTATGACATGCTAAAACAAATTTCAAATGATTTTCAACAGGCGCTTTATCGTGTCCAGGCAGACATTAGCTGTTGCGGCACAGCGGGTCCGGTGTAGACACGATGTTACTCACCTATCGAGAAGAAACAATGCAACCTCTGCGTCCAATCGCAGGCCTTCCGCTCGTTGAGTTCTCTCCAGCGCTGGAAAGCTGATTTGATATTTACACGGGTCCTAATTCTTGCCTTTTTCATTCTGCAGATGGAAGTTTTCCACAGATAAAAAATTTCTGCTTTTGTTTTTTATCTGCCATATCTATCTTTCTGTCACTCGGCTCGACTGTTCACAGATTGGCTACAATTTTGTTGTGAACTTTGTTCAGTTTTCTAATGGTTTTTGAAAAATTACATACCCCAACTTTAACAGTTCCATGCTCCAGCGTGGTTAGCGGTCGCACGGCATGCGTACCGCACCCGAGCCACCTCTTCAAGCGGACCAGGGCATGGTTAAATGAACCACAGTGGACATGGTACGGAGCAGTCACACTTGTGAAATGAACTTGACTTGGGGGATCAATCGTGCTCAAACATGGATCAGATCCCCTTGTGTGAGTACATCCTAAATCTAAGTGAATAGAAGATAGCTCATAACTATAACCATAACAGCACAAAAAAATGATGATGGATAAAAACATTGACAGGCAATCAGAATCTGTTCTATTTTAAAGAGCTTGAGCATTTAAAGTGACAAATGACACAACTGCATTGAATACTTAGAATACACTAATATAGTTATCTTTATAATTATAGTTCTTGGTGTAAACAGGCCTTAATAGTGTTACTTCACTGGATGGCCAATTTCACATGTATGTTGTGTGTTTTCAAAATACAAAATATTGTATTTGGATTTAAATAAATTTTCCCACACAGTATTTTGTATTTTTAATTGAAATAAATTTTGATGTATTTGTGCCCATCTCTGCCTGTCGGATCGTTTTTGCTCCAGGAGAAAAAGTGTTCTCCTGTTCCCCGTTTGCTGTTCTCTGTTCCAACCGTGGTGGATTCTGCTCTGTGGACTTACTGCTGGTCTGTGGAACCATATTTTACTTAGAAACTTTGCAATTCTCTTGGATTACATGTTTTTTTAACTCTATTCCAGGATCTCAGTCTGCTGCCCATTGTATTCCCTGCGCTGCTGAGGAGATTATCTGCACCCACTATTTTCCTGTCATCTTTATGCTGTTGCCATGTTTGTCTTCAGAAAATAAAATATCGTGCACTTGCAACTCTTTTGAGTCTTTTCCTGATACACCCTGACAATTTGTTGTAAAGACCTGCCTCAAAATTTCTATTTGACTTTCAGGCTCACAATTTCAATTTTGGTAACCTTTTTTGTCCCATACTATAGAAGTAAATGGCTGCCGCCAACTATTACTAGTTACGCACATTCTTCAAAATATCTTCTTTGTGTTTAACAGAAGAAACAGTGATTTGTTTGATGGTGATGAGTAATTGATGGTGAGTAAATTATGTCAAAATGTTCATTTTTGGGTGAACTATGCCAAACAATTTCTTTAACCATCCATTATCTTTATTCTTTACACTACAAAACACTTCAAACTGCTGATTCTCTTGCAAAGCGGAAACAAAAGTGCAAAGCTTCTACTGCATTAAAAGTTAAACTTACCTACAACGTTAACGCTATTCTTTTTTCTAATGTTAAAAATAGCTGTTTCTATGGATAGAGGCAGGGGCGGCGCTAGGGGTGGGCTAAGGGGGCTGAAGCCCCGAATGTTTTCAGTAAAGCCCCGAATGTTCTTATTACCATGCCTCGTAAGCACTATCCCTGAGTTTCCATGCGCAATAAAATATTATTTACTACAACCGCAGATTTGTTCTCTGCACATATAACTGTGTCAACTTTACGTTGTCATTCATTCACTCCCGATAAGGACCGCCCACTGAGACTCGTAGCCATTTTGACTGACATGTAAACTGACCAACCGTCGATAAGAAGTTATAGGATCAATACAATCCAGCCAATGAGATCAGATCTTGTGGAGCCATTTCATTTGTGTGTGGTATTTTACTATATCAATTTATTTAAAAAGAAAATGGACATTTCAAAATTCTTCCAAAAAAAGGATGTAAAACACGCCCAGCCAGCACTTAAACGGCAAGAATCAGCTTCCTCAGGTATCTGTAACTTTCTACAGCTGCTCTCTAACCTAGAAGTACAGACGTCAGTGGCGCGCATATTGGAAAGCTGTCGCGGTGATTTGTGTGCAATACGTCGTGCTTGGTTTGTATTATATTAAGTATGTAAATAATATTTGACCTCCAGATGCTGATAACCGCAACGAACTGTTGCACACTGTACATGAATAAAACTTTTATCGATGTTATTGATTAACCTTACTTCAAGCTGCCTTGAGGGACAAACTGAGGAGGACGATGATCCCGCTCCGTGTCTCTCCTGAGAGCTCATCTTTACAGACTGAGACGACCGAGGTCAAATATTATTTACATACTTAATATAATACAAACCAAGCACGTATTACAAACAAATCACCGCGACAGCTTTCAATATGCGCCAATGACGTCTGTACTTCTAGGTCAGAGAGCAGCTGTCTATCAAAAGCTCACTAGCCAATCAGAGTGGATCGCTGTTAAGCCCGAAGTTTGTGCCAAAACAGCAAACGAAAATGTGCGAAGCGTAAGCGAAATCTGTGGCAACGCATTCAGAATCCACGATTTGCGAAAACGAATCTATGAAAATCATTAACAAAGAATGAAGCCTATTTGAAGAGCATGTTAAATTTGTGCGACTGAGTAATTTTTTTTCGTTTTCATTGTGTTTTTCTTCTTTTGTAATGGCATATTTTTGATCGTTTCTGGAAAAGTTACGTTCGTTTGTATAAAGCTACGTTCATTTTTATAAAGTGACGTTCATTTTTATTGACACAAATATAATTCCACAGCTTAAACCCCTGGCAGTGATGTCCAGTGAGAAGGAGAAGTTTACTGCTGTTGACCATCACAAAGTGATAGACAGATTTGCCCAAATGAAATCAAGATGATATAGTCTTATACTACCACTGTCAAAGCAATAAAGAACCATATTCAGACAGACATGGCATGGAGGAGGAGAAAGGCAGATAAAACACTTCACAATAAAGTTTTATTTTTATCATTAGTTACTTCACCAACAATAAACTAATAACTTTTATATAAAAAAAATCAATCTTTGTAAATGTTAATTGATCAGAATATGATTTTTCATTTGGAAAATAAAATAAAATAAAACAAAAAATAGTCAAGCAGCCAACTTTTACTATTTTTGGACCACTTAAGATGGTAGATGTTAACTACCACACAAACGAATGTTAAAATACAACTTTACTGCGAAGTTTTACCACAAAATGTGACTTGAGAAACACTACCACAAAAAAAACACTTGAGAGAAGAGTAAAGCAGACAACAGCAAAGCTAGGAAAAAACTTCATGAGGCAATGACAGGACTTCAGTGCAGCTCTAGACTGAATAACTTTAATCTGTGCTTATTGTAATGCATTGAAACAGAAAGATGCTTTGACTGGTATATATTTGTAATTGTAGAGTAAGAGTAAGTCAGTTCAAAGTGTTCTCACTTTGGCATGCATTTTTTGCATTTGAGTTGATGAATATGATCATATATTAGCAGCCTCCTAATTATACAAGCACTGAAAGCTTGGTGTCATGTGGTGGCTATTGTAGATTTTAAACCCGTTTCGTATTAAGAATGAGTATAGATTATTGTTTACAGTTTAACTAATTAACTCATTTATTTTAATAATAAATATTTTAAGAAAGATTTACAGCTTTGAAAAAATAAAGCTTCTTAGCCAATGTGACTTTTAAATATATTTTATTTAAAGTGTATTCTGACAGGTATGGATGTCTCTGGGCTAAGCCCCAGATATCCACTCACCCTAGAACCGCCCCTGGATAGAGAGATGTTCTGGTGCAGGTCTGCGAGAGCTTAAAGCATGCTTATCCACAAGATAAACACATGACACTGTAGTTTTACAATATACCACCAGGCAGCCTCCCCAAAGCTGGGGTGAGCATTGCCAAGCATCAATTCCTCTCTTTTTTTCACCTTTTCTCTATCTTTATCTCTCCCGTGGGTGGACTGAAAATTTTCAGCTGTCTTTGCCGCCTTGACCCTCTGCTGAACCATCTATTTTCAGAGATGTTAAATTGTTAAGGCAAACACTACACCCCTGTCACGGCTAAAGCAGCAGACTCTACAGCAGCAGGCTGTCATCTGTAATATTAATGTCACTTTTAATAATAATCCTAATAATACCCATCCACTTGATTGGCTCTATGACTCTCTCTCCTTTCCACCTGTAGCTGGTGTGTGGTGAGCGCACTGGCGCCGTTGTCCTGTGGCAGCCGTCGCATCATCCAAGTGGATGCTGCACACTGGTGGTAGTTGAGGTTGACCCCCCCACATGATTGTAAAGCGCTTTGGGTGTACAACAATACACAATAAAGCGCTATATAAATGCATCATTCATTCTTTCATTCATTCATTCACTTATCTCTGCATAGCAATATAAGACAGGCAGAGAGTGAGAGGAAATCATTACTGCATCAACGATGAAACATGAATATGCTGACATTAAAACCTTCAATACTTGTCTTGGCTGTCTAGTTTGTTTTATCTTTTCTGAATGTTTGTATCTGTGTAATATTTTTTTAGCTTGACCAAATAAGCAATTAGTAGGGTTTATATAATACTTTTGGTGCAATCAGCCAATCAGTGTTGTCATAACATCTTCAGCTCCCAGATAATGAGTCACATGACATTTACAGCTTAAGTGATTGGATCAGAAACTTCAACCTGAACATCTATTAGTAAAGATTTTAAATGGCATAGATTTTGCAGGGTCATTGAGATGAATGCTAATACTAACAAGTTTTATTCAGGAAATATAAACCTCCTTGGCAAACACAGAAAAGAAAACTGCTCGGTTCTCAACTAGAGGGCCATGACCTATTAACAGTAAGACAAGATATGCTTTAATATAATGTAAAACAGCTAAATATTAATTAATAAACTGATATCCTATTTAATATTTTATTTTGTTGCCTCAACATGTCTAGACATAATTTTAAAAGCTTGATTTCTACAACTGTAAAAGTCTTTGAAATTGATAAAATGTTAAGAATGTGGGCCCCCGCCAGCTTACATACTTGAAAGCTCTGGAATTATGAAACTTTATTGTTTTTATATAATTTATTTTACGTGATTATTTTTAAAGTATATCTGTAAATAAAAAGCTTGACAACAAGCATCTTTGTCCTTACAATTACAAGAATTATCTTTGATTTTGTCTTGGACAGTATTGATTTGGAATCAAAATATTTGAGAACCACAAATTTAATGGTCATTCCACATAATTCTCCCCAAATTTGCGTCAAAATCATGAAAATGTCAGATTTAATTTGTCCTAGTTATGGCCTTTGGAATAACATTAGTAAATGTAGAGGGTAATGGAGTGAAACAGATAATCCTGTGAATGAAGGTGGAGTATTGAGTAGGAAATAGAATAAACCGTTCTTTCCTGAAGAAAGAAAAACGCGAGGGGACTGAGAAGGACGGCAGAGAGCGAATAACTGTAACAGTTGTGCACCAGCCCCAGTGACTCTCCTCTCCAACACCGCCCAGAAAGAAACAAAGAGAGACGTATCATTTGCTGGAAACAGATCTCTGAAATGAAAAATGTCACCTTGAATGAAGCATGAATTCCTCAAGCATAACCCCCCCTAAGCCAGATAGGACCGCAAACCAATTAGAGCTAGTCACATATTACCCATTTTGAAGCAGTAAATTCAAGTATATGGGCAGCTATGAATCACATGCAGGGGAAACAAACCGTACAGATGTCAAAACAGATGTGGGAAGGCAGGATTGGGAAAGATGCTTCTACAGTAATTTCAGAAAAGAGCAAAACAATAAAGTACATAAAATCTATTTTGGTAAACGTCTGTGCATATAAAAGTAAAAAATGGCATTGGGCTGTAGATGAAAGCATGAGGAAAGACATGTGGGAGGATTTATTATCTAATTTAAAGATTGTTACCAGAAAGGATGTCAACAGGATACACTGACATAGAATTATATTCAGTATTCACTGTTTCTTTAGATGATTTTTCTGGTGATATAAGCATGGTCAGTATTTCAATATTGCCAATAGGTTTCTACTTTACTTACAGCAAAACTTGCAAGTATGTGAATATTAAGACAGATTAATTTGAATAATGATTCTCTGATTTAAGCTTAAGTAAACTTGGCTGTGGGTTTTATTAATTTCTATCAATTGGATCAACTGAACTCACAGTTTCAATTAATCATTACAATTAAGTTTCGATTCAAATCTCAGATTCAGATATTAATTTGAGTTTTTAGTGTAAAACTGATTAATTGATTAGTGCAAATTTAGTGTAAAATTGATTAGTTATTCTATTTTATGTTATAAATGTTAATTTATTTATTTAGTATTTGCACTGTATTTTTTATTGACTTAAACATTTGAATCTATAACCAATGGCAACAATGCTTATTTAGTTCAGTGGTTATGTTATGTTTTTCCTTTTTAGCACGCATAGCATGATAGCTTTTAACCACATTTATGTTTATGCTTTCCTTCCTTATCCATTCTTTTATTTACTGAAGTGCTTGTGGAGAAGTGTGGGCAATAAATTAATTTATTTCTCCAATGCTGAAACGAGATAAAATCTTTTGTCTCAGAGGCAGTGAATGTAAAATTGTTGATGGGAGAGAAAAGCTGTCAGCAGCTGTTATGAAGGAAAATAGAACAGAGTGTTTCCATTAATATAAATGCATTGGTGTTGGGGCTTTGGGTTTATTGGGTTCTCCATTGGATCTGTTTTTTAGAGCAATTATTCTCACAGTAGTGCTGTCAGTTTCATGGAGTGCCACGGAGTGTAGATGAATCTTTATGGCAGAATATAGAAGAGATTAAGCAGATGTTTAGAATGTGTTTATTTATTCATCCACATCTTTAAATCAGAAACTTCATAATCACTTAATTTAGCAAATGATCGTTCTGTTTAGGTGGATTTAAAGTCATTTTTTTACTCAATGCTTTTATAAACTATTTAGGCATCTACAGAAAGTGTCTAACATGGTAAATGTGTTCTTCCTGTTCTATTTCAAAATAAATGTCCTTGTAAATTACCTCACAAAATGATCTGCTTTCTTGTTGCTCACATGCAAACTAAACAACTTTGCACTGCACATCTTTCAAGAACTGTCTTGTTTTCTTCTTTTTTCTCTTTTTCCCACTCTCTCTCTCACAGACTTTCTCTCTCCTTTCATCTGTCAACCAAAATACCTGTCAGTTGTGCATTCAAAAACAGCAGCTGCCTTTATGGGCAATCAGATGCGGGAGGAGATGCTGTCAGAATAACAGTACAGACAGGGACACAAACACACACATTCACAAGTAACAAGTAACAGCAAATCATCTTTAGGAGCCACTGTGAAACTATGAGTAATATTTTCCACCTAAGGATGATCAATAATGAATAGACATAAACAGCTTCACTGTTTACTCCTGTATTTGGAATTTAAATGTGAATTAAGAGTGAGGTTTTGTTTTTACATTAAATACTTTCTTTTATACCTGTTTCTCCGTGACGTTTTCAGAACATGCTCAAAATGTCAACTTCTCAACCAATGGTGTGAATTTGAGCAATAGCAGACAGGATAGGTTCTTCTTACTGCAGGCTGTAGCACAATGACGTACTGAATTTAATCAGCTACGCCGCAGACTTTAATGACATACTGGTTATTTGATGTGCATGTGCAATGGCATATAGCTTATTTGCAACTTTAATACTTTATTTGAACTAAATAGATTTTATGGTTAGGATTACTACTGAGCATATAGGTTTTAAATAAGACCATTTGGTATGGGAAATTATTATAAATAATACAAATGTAGAAAAAAATATTGTTATTATTAATTATTTATTGTTAGAATTATTATTGTAAATTGTAATTTATTTACAATAATATATATTGAAGTAAATCACTTAATCAACAGTTTAAGAAACTGAGATAACAATAGATAAAAGGAAGAACAATTTGTATCTTTAGATATCATATAATGGTTAATTAAATGCACCAAGAAACATGAGTGCAATCTCTGCGATGCAATACTAATTTGTATAATAAAATATAAACATCAGTGCAGTTGCTCACTCTTTATTGATATGTATAATATTAATGAATACACTGTACAGTTCTATGCATGCTCGTTAAAGTGCTGCAATCTACCACCAAGCACTAGCTCTCTCAGAATGTTTTTGAATCGGTCAGTCATTTTGCAACTCCCTTTTGGTGCTAGCATTGTTTTACAATATGATTATATAATATATTTTGAAGCATTTAGTTTGCATCAGAGACTGGCAAAGCTGCTCTTTACAGCTTATGACAATTGTAATAAAATTTGAATAAATAAGTTGAATAAATTCTCCCTTAGGATTTATTTTGAAACTATACCATTTCTATTTTGATTTGTCAGCACAAAATTATGCATACGATATTGCTTTTATACAATAGTCTAGGTCAACAAACAAGACGTTAATACTGAACAAATGTGACCCTGGACAACAAAACCAGGCATAAGTAATAATGGTACATTTGTAGCAATAGCCAGAAATACATTGCATGGGTAAAAATAGATTTTTATAGATTTTTCTTTTATGCCAAAAATCATTAGGATATTAAGTAAAGATCATGTTCCATAAAGATATTTAGTCAATTTTCTACCGTAAATATATCAAAACTTAATTTTTGATTAGTAATATGCATTGCTAAGAACTTAATTTGAACAACTTTTATGATTATTTTCTCAATATTTTAATATTTTTGCACCCTCAGATTTTCAAATAGTTGTATCTCGGCCAAATATTGTCCTATCCTAACAAACCACACATCAATGGAAAGCTTATTTATATGTAACTCTCAATTCCAAATTGACCATTATCATTGGTTTTCTGATCCAGGGTCACATATATTATTTTTGACACATTATTGATGGCTGTTGCATCATCTATTTTTGCTCAGCCAATGGAAATGGTTCCAAGCGAAGCTACAGCATAAAGAAACAGTTGCAAGGTTTATCCTATTGATTTAAAGATTTACTCATCTTTATTAGTGAGCCACTGAATTATTTACTCAACTGATGCAACTGGTTATTTCTCGTTTAATTCCTTAAACATAAATCCGTACCTTAATAGAGTCATTAGTTACGTTCGTGAAAAAACTGAATAAGTTGAACGAAAGACACAATGACTTACAATTAAAGAGATTTGTTTTATTCCTCTCTAAATGAATCAGTGTTTTAGAACATTACTAGGCTGAAAATAAAACATGCATATAACATTAAAATCAGGTTGACTCATCAACATACCCCTTTTGATTCTCCTATCCTAATGGCTGACTGACTTAAAGCAAAGTTTTAGTAAGAGGTCTTTCACGTTTACACCAGTGATTTAGCAGTGACATTTTAAAACACTGTGAATATTTTGCATCATGCAATATGCGCAACTTACAACTGATCTCAAATACTGTATATATAGTACCAACTCCTCACTTTATACAAATGTTTCTTCCTCCCCAAGGTCAGTGATGCATTTAGCCAACGTGTTCATTTCTTTTCTGCCACCGCAGCATGTTCTGGCTAAACGCAGCGGTTTCATACACCCCAAGAAATGAATGATGGAGTTGGATCACAACGAACGAGAGATGTAAAGGTGGGAGGTTAAAGCGCAACATTTTTCAAGCATTAGCCCATAATTCATCCCATTGTGAACCCAGTAATTTCTGATGATACTATGACATTTACCAGCCAACCACAAGCCAGGCTTTGGTATAAATAGACGCACAAAACTTTTGCAATTATTTAAGTCACAACCACTAAATTGTCAGCTATATTCAGAAAAGCCTCAATAAACACAATGTCTAGCATCATACTTTTAGTCACTGAAAATGTGAGGATTTTGCCTGGTCGTGCCAAAAGTACAAAAAGCAGATTGCAAGACAACACAAAGTATCCAGCCACTATGGCTCACATTCTTTTGCGTTTTGGCTCTTCTGACATAAAAAAAATATGCCAAACCAGAATGCCTTACAATATTGAACTGCCACATATCACACAGGCAGATGCCCTGAAGCACAACTAGCAACAGAAAGTGGTTTCCTCCTGCAAGAAGGAGATGGTGAGAGATGGGAGATTGTCTTTGATTTCCTGCAAGTGGGATGTGGAACCAGTCTCCATGGCAGGGTTGGCCATTGTCAGCACACCTCATAAAACCCTAATGAAAGGTGGCAGGGACAAGGCATTTGCTTGTGTGCGTGCGTCTGTGTATGTATGTCCTTGTCTGTGCGTTCACGACAACAAAGGGGAAATGAAAGCCCACCACATGCCCTCTTTCTCTAATCTCAGCATAGAAAGTGAAAGCCAACAAAAATTGCACCACAGAGGTCTTGGCAGGAGTTAATGGAACTGAACCTGGGATTTTCTCGTTCAGAGCTATAAAAGTTGCATTCACACAGGAAATCCTCATTAAATTGGCCTGACATTTCAGATGAAATACAGATGAGAACAACAACAATATAATCAGAAGGGTTTCCATGGTTCACACCTTATATGACTCCTTTAATGTAAAAACATACTGCTGTTAAAAAGTTTGAGGTTAGTAAGATTGTTTTAAAAGTTTTAAAGAAATATCTTATGCTTACCAAGGCTGCATTTATATAATCAAAAAGACAGTAAAAAAATTGACCATTGTGCAATATTATTATAGTTTAAAATGTGTCTCAGTACAATGTGCATCACTTCGGATAATAATCCAAAAAAAGAATGCATAAACATGAAATAAATGTACAGTTTATTACTGTTCATAATGTATTATCTAATGTCAACATAATGTCAAAATGTAGACATTTATTAGTATAGAAATTACCATTAACCAGGAATTGTGCTACAATCATGAATGATGCATTAGCTTATTGAGGAAGATATGTGCTATTACTTTTCTAGACAAGATGAGAAACATCTTGTATTGAAGACTGAACCTAAGCTCTATGGCGTGACCAAAATGCCAGGTTATTTTGACTTTTATCTGTAAGTAAACACCTAACAACCCTCAACACCCTAGTAAGTGCTGAGCAACATGCTAACAACAAATCAGAACACTCTACAACCACAGAGCAACACCCTGACAATCACCAACAACAGCTTAAAATTGTTCTAGTGAGTTTTAAACAACACTCCCATTTTATTCAGAAAAAAATAGTTTGTGATTAGCTTAAGTGGGTACATTGTGACATCTAACTCCTTTCCCAGGTCTTTTTACCCCACAGAAGCTGAAAGGAAAAGGTCACGCTTTGCCCACTAACTGTCCAGCCTCTGTCTCCGGGAGTTTAGAAGTTAACTCGAGGCCACGGTGAGGTCATGACCCGCCAGAGCTGAGGGAAGGCAGTACTTACAGCCAGCCTGTGTTTACCCCTATACCGGGTATTATGTTGTTATATCATGTTACTGCCAAACACTCATTTATCACAGAGCCATGATAAACAACAGACACCATTTGTCAAATACAATACTGGATCTTAAACAATTTCCTGTGACACAGGAGGGCGGATGCTGGATGAACTTCCTACCTCAGCATATATGTTACTATATGTTTAAAAATAAATTATTAAATGTCTGACACAGACTCCTATGTCAGAAAATATTGGGAAATATGTGACCTGCTCCAAAGTTTTGAGTGTTTTGAAACCCAGAAACACATCCTGAGTTTTATGCACTGAATGAAAAAGAACGTTATTAATAATCTATTGTTTCTCCAAACTGTTGTCCCGATAGCCAACTTGTTATTGAGAAAATGACCTCTGATTATTGTTAAAAAAATTCTGATATAATTTGGTTTCTGCAAATAACTGCATGGGCATTTATTTATGGGCGTACATTTAAATGGCAAATGAGGTAAATGCAACTGCAGGTGATGTTAACAAACTGTTTTGATGAATGAATGTTTTGCAGTTGAAACACAGGTAATACTAGAGATTAAACATTTCAGAAAGTTTTTCTGTGTCTTACAACTTACCCCCAATGTTCATTCACATTTCAACTAGTAGTAGGAGCCCTAGAGAAGCAGTTCACTCGTGCTCCACATTTCCAATTATCGGTCACGTCACATTAAATGGGTCATGAACTGCCTCTGTTTTATTTGTATTTGTATTTTGTACTGTTCTCTGAGAATCACTTATAATGTTATCAACATTTTTACACCAGTACAGTCACAGTTCCCTATCAGCCAGTCACGTTCGACGTAACGTCAGAGTGACTGACTAATGGGATCTCGCCGGAGAGCCCAATCACCTTCGAGTGTTAACAAAACCAATGGCGGTTGGCGTGCGTGTTCGCCAGCGCACTCCGCCCAGCTGATGCGGGTATAAAGGAGAGCGTGCAACGACATCAGCTTTTCGCTCGGAGCCGAGCCATTGCAAGTCTCCAGAGTGTTCGCAAGACGAGTCTCACGGAAGAGCGTTGGTGTTACGGTAGCGTCAGCGGAGGTCGCTGTCCAGTGCTGCTTTTCTTTGCGGTCACGCTGCTACCTCCCCTCGGCGCTTCAGCGCTCCTAAAAGAGAGTTTTTCAACTAAAAGAGCAAATCTAAAAGAGCTCCACGAGCGACGGGCGTCTTTTTAAAGATGGCTTCCCGCTCGTGCGTTTCTGGATGTGGTCGGTTCCTGACTTCATCTGATGGTCACGATCGCTGCCCCTCGTGCTTGGGCTTTAGGCACGCTGAGGCAGCGCTCGTGGATGAGTCATGTTCTCACTGTGGGAACATGACCATGGCGATGTTGCGCTCCAGATACCTCCTCGCTAGACGTGGGGGTATCCCCCTTGCTCTGCCCCGTTCTAGTTCCTCCGGACGGATCACAGTGAGAGCTTCCCCGTCGAGTACGTCTCCGCGGGCCTCTCACTCCTCGAGCACATCGCACCGTCTGGGGTTCCCGGATGAGTATGCGGGGTCCTCGGACAGGGCGGGGCCCAGCATCTCATTCGGTGCCCCAGCAGATGACGGGATTTCGATCACTGCATCGGGGGATGAGCTAGGTTCTGGAGAGGACGATTCGGCTGCGCTGCCTCCGTCAGGAAGAGTAGCGTTGCCCGAGTCAGATCCAGAACTGACCGCTATGCTTTCCCGGGCCGCTGAGAGCATCGGGCTGCACTATAGGCATCCGCCTTCTCCCGAGCGCTCGAGGCTGGATGATTGGTTCCTGGGGGCGCAGGCCGAACGTCGGCAACCGCCCCCAGTTCCGTTCTTCCCGGAAGTGCATGAGGAGGTGACTAGGTCTTGGAAGGCACCTTTTCTGCCCGAAACAGGCCTAGTGCCTCCTCCGTCCTCACCACCCTCGGCGGAGGCGGCCCAAGAGTATGTGGAGGTCCCCCAGTCGGCGCGCCATTGCCATGCAGCTTTGCCCGCAAGGCGCTGGCGCTTGGAGGGTAATCCACGCCTTCCGTCCAGGGCCTGTAAGTTCTCGTCCGCTCTAACGGCCAAGGCTTACGGCGCTGCTGGACAGGCCGCTTCCGCCCTGCACGCCATGGCCCTCCTGCAGGTCCACCAGGCCAAGGCGTTGAAACAGCTGCGAGGGTGATGCTGACCCAGGTGTGTTGCAGGAACTGCGACAGCGACGGACCTCGCACTAAGGGCGGCGAAAGTCACGGCGCGCGGGCCCTGGGTCAGACGATGTCCACATTAGTGGTCCAGGAGCGCCACCTGTGGCTGACCTTGGCGGATATGAGGGAGTCCGACAAGCACCGCTTCCTGGACTCCCCGATCTCCCAGGCCGGCCTATTCGGCGAAGCGGTGGAGGACTTTGCCCAACAGTTCTCCGCCGCACAGAAGCAGACGGAGGCGTTTCGTCACATCCTGCCCGGCGGTCCGCTGCTGTCTCCACCCCACCGCCGGCTGCAGCCCCTCCGTCTGCTCGTCGCCGAGGGCGCCCTCCTGCTGCCTCCACCTCCGCTCCAGCTCGGCCACAACAGCAGCCTGCACTGCGGCCGCAGCGTGGAGCTGGCCGCAGGAGACCGGCGCAGCCCGCCTCCGCCCCTGCCAAGCCCGTGAAGCGCCAGGGCAGGCGGCGTCCCTGAGACGGGCGACCCGGAGCTTTTGGATCCTGCTCTTCAGGAGATGGTGGCCTCACCACTCCTTCCCCCGGAGGAGGGCCGGGTGGAGGATCTTTTGTTTCCTTTTTGTTCTGTTCCCCAAAACTTCAATAAAAGAGCAGTTTCCTTTTCCTCCAGGTCCCAAGAGGGCGAGGATGGCAGTGTACGAGACCTTGTCTCCACACTCCCGTCCTCCTCTCTCTTCGCCAGTGGGCAGCAGGGTCCGGTCCGAGGACGCGACGCCTTCTCCCACATCCCCTGCCCAACTATGGAGCCAGGTCAGTGTCACTCCACACACTCAGACCCCACTTCGAGACGCACTGCCTTCGAGTCGGGCCCCTGTGCTCCATTGCTGCCCCACCGTGGAGTCGTCAGTGACTCCCTGGTCCCGCTTATACGGTCCCTGGGGGCCTGGCTAGAACTCCCAGGCCGTCTCACTGGCTCCTGAGGACTATCAGACTCGGCTACGCGATTCAGTTCGCCCGGCATCCCCCAAGTTCAGGGCATTCGGTTCACCTCAGTGTTGAGCAAGGATGCCCCTGTCTTGGCAGAAGTCGCGCGGTCCTACTGGCGAAGGGCAGCGATGAGCCGGTCCCTCCAACCGAGATGAAGTCAGGGTTCTACAGCCCCTACTTCATCGCACTCCAAGAAAAGCGGTGGGTTACGACCAATCCTGGACCTCAGCGTTCTGAACCGGGCCCTTCACAAGCTCCCGTTCAGGATGTTGATGCAGAGACGCTTTTTCAATGCGTCCGTCCCTTCGATTGGTTTGCAGCAATCGACCTGAAGGACGCCTACTTCAATGTCTCGATCCTCCTCGACACAGACCGTTTCTCCGCTTTGCGTTCGAGGGGCGAGCATACCAGTACAAGGCCCTTCCTTCGGGCTATCCTGTCGCCTCGTGTCTTCACCAAGGTCGTAGAAGCAGCCCTTGTACCATTAAGTGAAGCAGGCATTCGTATCCTCAACTACCTCGACGACTGGCTCATTCTGGCCCAGTCTCGAGCACTGTTGTGCAAACACAGGGATATGGTGCTCAGTCACCTCAGCCGGTTGGGACTTCAGGTCAACCGGGAAAAGAGCAAACTCTCCCCTACGCAGAGGATCTCTTTTCTCGGCATGGAGTTGGACTCGGTCAACCTCACAGCACGTCTCTCAGAGGAGCGTGCTCAGTCAATACTGAGATGCCTGGAGTCTCTCCAGCGCAAGAGGGCGGTTCCACTGAAACATTTTCAGAGGCTCCTGGGGCATATGGCATCCTCAGCCACTATCACGCCGCTCGGATTGCTTCATATGAGACCGCTTCAGCGTTGGCTTCACGACCGGGTCCCGAGATGGGCATGGCGCCACGGCACATACCGGGTCTCACTCACCCCGTCCTGCCGTCGCACCTTCAGCCCTTGGTCGGACCTTGCGTTCTTCGGGCAGGAGTGCCCCTAGAGCAAGTATCCAGGCATGTTGTTGTTTCAACAGACGCCTCTGCCACGGGCTGGGGGGCCATGTGCAACGGGCACGCAGCCGCGGGGCTCTGGACAGGGCCCCAGCTGCTGTGGCATATCAATTGCCTCGAGTTGCTGGCAGTATGGCTTGCTCTGCGCCGCTTCAGAACGCTGCTACACGAGAAGCATGTACTGGTCCGCTCGGACAACACTGCGACCGTTGCGTACATCAACCACCAGGGCGGTCTACGCTCCCGTCGCATGTCGCAACTCGCCCGCCATCTCCTCCTTTGGAGTCAGAAGCATCTGAGGTCGCTTCGCGCCGTTCATGTCCCAGGCGAGCTCAACCGTGCAGCCGACGAGCTCTCACGTCAGCACGCCCTTCCGGGAGAATGGCGACTCCACCCCGAGGTACTCCAGCTGATTTGGAGACGCTTCGGGGACGCTCAGGTAGTCCTCTTGGTGGCGCCTTACTGGCCCAACCGGACGTGGTTTCCAGAACTGATGCTCCTCGCGACAGCCCCTCCTTGGCAAATTCCTCTGAGGAGGGATCTACTTTCTCAGAGAGGGGCACCCTCTGGCACCCGCCCAGAGACTTGTGGAATCTCCACGTATGGTCCTTGGACGGACGCGGAGGTTCTAAGTGGGCTACCTCCAGCGGTAGTAAACACTATCGCTTCTGCCAGGGCTCTGTCTACGAGACAAGCTTACAGGCTGAAGTGGAACCTGTTCGTCGATTGGTGTTCTCCCCGCCGGGAGGACCCCTGTAGATGCCCGATCGCAGTCGTGCTTTCTTTCCTGCAGGATGGGGTTGAGCGAAGGCTGTCTCCCTCCACCCTCAAAGTGTATGTCGCCGCTATCGCCGCACACCACGATGCAGTAGACGGTAAGTCTCTGGGGAAACACGACCTGGTCATCAGGTTCCTCAGAGGGGCAAGGAGGCTAAATCCTCCGCGCCCTCACCTGGTACTCTCTTGGGCTCTCCCCTCGGTCCTGTCGGCCTTGAGGGGGGCCCCCTTTGAGCCTCTGCAGTCAGTAGAGCTTACGTTTCTGTCTCTAAAGACAGTGCTCCTCTCGGCATTGGCCACAGTCAAGAGGGTAGGGGACCTGCAAGCATTTTCCGTCGACGATTCGTGCCTAGAATTCGGGCCGGCTGACTCTCACGTTGTCCTGAGACCCCGGCCTGGATATGTGCCCAAAGTTCCCACCATGCCCTTCAGGGACCAGGTGGTTAACTTGCAAGCGCTGCCCCTGGAGGAGGCAGACCCAGCCATTGCTCTGCTCTGTCCCGTTCGTGCCTTGCGCATCTATGTGGACCGCACGCAGAGCTTCAGGACCTCAGACCAGCTCTTTGTCTGCTTCGGAGGACAGCAGAAGGGAAGAGCTGTCTCCAAACAAAGACTCGCCCACTGGATAGTGGAGGCTATAGTCTTGGCCTATCAGGCCAGCGCTTACCGTGCCCCATTGGTGTGAGAGCACACTCACGAGGCGTTGCTTCCTCTTGGGCTTTGGCGCAGGCGCCTCAATAGCAGACATTTGTAAAGCTGCCGGCTGGGCGACACCTAAAACGTTTGCAGGTTTTACAATCTCCGTATAGAGCCAGTGTCCTCCGTGTACTTGTCTCGGATGGCCAGTAACACTGGAACCCGCCGGTGTCAATCACGCTTGCTGCGCCATTGCCCTCACGGACCGGATACGTGCGCCTTGTTGCTTCTCAGTCAGTTCCCCACGGCGAACCCTGTTGAAGTTCCTCCGCACCCTCGGCAGTCAGGTGTGGCGGAGCACCAGGGTCCAGTACTGCACGCTGCCCAAGGTCAACCCTCGTGCTGGGCTAGGTGCCCGTGTGTAGTGATTCCCTTGGTGATCCCACATGTGTATTCTTCCACGGTACGGCTCCCCCCCCCATGGTGAGTCCGTGTCTTCCCTGGCAGAACCCTCTGCCTTCTCTGCTGTGTAGCTATCTCACCCCAGGCGGGCTGGGTCTAGGCCCTTGGCCAGTCCATACGTGTAATCTCCACATGATACCTCCTTATGCGGGATGTGGCTCCGTAGCGTTTCCCCCTACTTGGGGTACGCTTTCCCAGTGTTATTCTACCCGCTGAGCGGAACAGCAGTGCGGTTATCTCTGCCTAAACCCTGTCCTATCATCCATCCCAACTGGTGTGGGGGGACTTGCCGGCTTCTGCAGAGCACTGGAGGGGGTCAGCAATAGTGGCGTTTTCCAAGGGATCCCATTAGTCAGTCACTCTGACGTTACGTCGAACGTGACTGACTGATAGGGGAACGCCTCGGTTACTGCGTAACCCCGTTCCCTGAAGGAGGAACGGAGACGTAACGTCCCCGCCGCCATAGTTGCTGTACCACCGCTGTACGGCCGGGGCACACAGTCTCGGCTCCTCAGCGAAAAACTGATGTGCGTTTGCACGCGCTCTCCTTTTATACCCGCACCGCGGGGCGGAGTGCGCGTGGCGAAACACGCACGCCAACCGTCATTGGCTTGTTTTGTTAACACTCGAAGGTGATTGGGCTCTCCGGCGAGATCCCATTAGTCAGTCACTCTGACGTTACGTCTCCGTTCCCTCCTTCAGGGTCTACAGGCTACAGTAACCGAGACGTTTACATTGGTACAATTACATCAGTAATTACGAAATAGAAAAGGCTATGTTCTGTCTTGTTTTATCCCCCCTCATCAGAACGCTTCGTTTAAATAGGCATGGCGGATTGTAAACTCAGAAGTAAATGCCCACAGCTATGACTAGCTAAATTTTGTGCAGTTTTTCACAGATGGACACTGCTGTGTTTTATGTTAAAAATGCATAAATACTTTAAAATGCATAAATACTTGATTGCATTTCAAACAATCTGCAATAAAAGAAAACTCAATAGTGACCATGTAACAAAAACAGTTACTCACACTTTAGCCACAACATTACTGTCCAATCCAATATATTCATAACGGCATCTTCTTTCAGTTTCAATCTTTCTGAAAATCCCATGTCGAATTGTGCTTTGTTCGTAAATGAATCCACGGTAAAATGAAGTGAACAAAGGACCAAGTTCTTCCTGACGAGGTCCAGCATTTCATTTAAAATAAAGTTAATCCACTCTTTTCTAATGTTGGGATCAGAAGGATGACGATGCAAAAACTGTGTTTTTTCCACAATTTCGCACTGCATAGCATCTTGTTGTCTTCAAAGCAATCTTTTCATTTGGTTTAAGCATAGACCAGCGTTCGCCTCTCTCGTAAACACTACATGCGCAAATTGGTGGGCAGGGTTAAACAGGCAGTGATGTAGAAGCATATGTTGATCTTCTTCTGCGGGGGAGGTGTATAGCCACACTATTACATCATAAAGTGGCACGTTCCACAACCTGTCGTTTGGCAGATTGGCTTCAATGTAAGCTGTTTGTAGACTAAGGAGGAAGTTTTGTGTCCTGAAACTTACATGATGTTTTTATAATACAATGATCACTTTTATATCAAAAGATCAAGGAAATGTTTTTCTTATCTCATGACCCCTTTAAAGAGCATACTTTATTGTTTGAATATAGAAATAAAACTGATTTGAAAGCGGCAACCTTTCTATGAAAAAAATTATTACAGTCAAAATTACAGTTCCTTACTTATAATCAAGTTTCTCCACAAACAACTCACTGTGACGCTCGACTGAGAATGGTGTCACACATAATCAGCACTGTAAATATATAGTAGCCTAATATCTGTTGTACTTTGGGAATGATGGCTGTGTAAGAGCCTACATTCCTAAAGTCTGAGATTTTAGAAAGGGTAAAGGTAATCTTTTATTGGTCTCACAGCTCTGTGCTGTCTCAAAAATACCCTACTAGCCAGACTGCTTTGACTTTTATGAAGGTGGGATGAATGGCTCAGGTCTCACAATGTAAACACAGAATTCCCTGAGCTGCTGAAAGACTGTAATGTTTACATGTAACAAGTCAGCCCTACTTCTACCCTTTGAATGAGGCTGAGACTTTAATTCATCATTGAACCTCGCATCATAAGACATCCAAGAACAGCTTATTTGTTCATGGAGAGCAACGGGGACAATGGGGAGAATAGGTGGCAATTATAGGCATTAGAGGATTCTCCAGTCTTTCTGGCATGGTAAAATGTTTTACTTCCATTCTACAGGATAATGGACAGATTTACACACTTGCTTTTTGTACTAATGCTCACTGCAGCATGACCTGACAAAATGAATTCAGCTCCAGTGCTAAAGGACAGAGAGAGCTAGAGAGCAAAGATAGCGTAAATGGGGTGGCAAACAACAGCCAATCATGTGTCTGGAAGGGAGAGGGACTTTTTTGTAGGCCAGGTTGCTGCTTTTATGCAAACTGAGAGTGCCCATTCCCTCCCCTTGGCACTTGCACACTCCCACAGACCATGTAGGACTATGTTCACTAATACTGACATCAACACTACTCTCTTGAAGCATGTCAATGGCTTTACAACTGTACAGTGCACACAAGCAAACACCCACACTACTGATATTCCAGCCAGCTGTCTGTCTGTGTTAACCTATCTGCTTTGTACTCCTACATGAAGTGTGTGTGTTTAAGCATTGAAATATCTGTGGTTTCACTTTGTGCTGATACGAATGATCTCTCTGACTCATTTTTAGTATATGTGTCTACAGGTGTTCCAGCAGATATTTGAGTGTGTACAGTCTTTTGGAAACCCATCACCACCTCATTAAAAAAATTTAAAGGAAATGGCAAATATATATTTCACATGTGTGACCAATGTAACTTTATATATTTCAGTTGCACCTTTAAACCTCTCACAATTAACTTTTTTTTAACCTTAGCACAGACTTTCTTACATAACTGGAAAAAAAAGAGAGATCCAGGACAGTGGAATGAGAGAGGGAAAAAAAACAAGGTCTAGAAATGCATTTTTTTAAGTTGAGCTTCTTTTAACAGGAGCACCACATTTGTATTCACAAGATGCTTCAAAAGACGCAAAAGCAAAGGTCAAAGACATCCAAAGTGCAATGAAATGCAAAAATTCAATCTTTTTGAACAGCCTCTTATGCAACATTATATTCAACTTGGAAAGTGCAACATAATGATGCTTAAAATCTGCTTTTAAGTTTGGAAACTCTGATTTCACCAATTGCAGCAATGATGTCACAAAAAAAGGTATAAAAGCGGTCACTGGGGCGGTACATTTTCAAAGTTGAACTTTTGTACCTTTTAGGTATCAATATGGACCTTTTAGGTACAAAGGTAAACATTTTAAAAAGGTACTGCCCCAGGAACTACTTTCGAACCTTTACAGTATTTCTAAAAGTGTGGTGTCCACAGAGATGTACACAGTTAATGATAAACATGCACTTAAAGCAAAAAAAAATTTACATAAAAGTTTATTTTCAAATGACAATTTTGCATCAGCAAAAAAAATGTTAGCATTATTTTTCTTCAACTTTTCTAGACTTCTGAGCATCATGCAGTGAAATGACTATGAATTAATGAAATGGCTATAAGTCGGAGATGTCAAATAGGAATATCTCATATTAACCCTGAAAGTGTGAATGAGGGTTTGATTCAATATTGCTCAGATGACTCTTCCTTGAAGCTGCTTTATTAAGGCTACCTGGATTTCTACCCCTACTGGTATAGTCTCCAGGTCTAAGATTTCAGCTCTAGTCCCATACTTGACCAAGCCTTTATCTTATAACCTAATTCTGGCTTTTGCCCAATCATATACACCCAGACTTTAATAACCGACCATACATGAGCCAACTCTCTTTAATTTTACAATGTATAACTCATTTTTATTGCATCCCCACCCCAGCCCACACATGCACCTTATCAGATTACACAGTAATCGTGAAACACACATTTATGTCCACAATTAAATCACACACACATATACAGAGATGAATTCTTGAGTTGACATAAGCACACACACATACACTCACATATACAGTGCCCTTCAAATGTATTTGGAACAGTATTTGGAACAGTAAATACAAAACTGCTCTGTTGGCTGTGGAGTCAAGACATTTACAAATATGATTAGAAGATGAATATGAGGCAAAACTACAGAATGTAACATTTTATTATTGGGTGATTCAACGTATAATGTTTTACCAGCTAAGAAATTCAGCACTTTTAGAGTTCATCCCCCTATCTGATGTGAGCATAAGTTTTGGAACAATTGCCTCGCGTGTCTTTCTAAGTGATCAGCTGTGTCCTGTTGCATTAATTCTTCAGATATTAAAAGCAGAGAATGTGTCGTTTCAGTTATATTCATTACTTCTGTATTCTGAATCCTGCATTCGATGATGACACACACAAACCAGGAAGAAGACAAGGGAGCTGACTTTGAGAGAAAATCAAGCAATTTGGATGCTAAAAGAAAAGAGTAAGTCAATTAGAGCGGTAGCAAAAACAAAGGGCATGGAGAAATCAAGAGTTTGCAAACAACCAGCGACACCAGCAACCAACAACTACCTGATCGGCCCAGAAAACAACAGCAGTTGATGACAGACAAATAAAAAAAGCTATGAAAATGAATTCTAAAAGACGTGTCTGTAAAATCACCAACAACTTCCAGAAAGCTGGGGTGATGCTCTGACAATCTACTGTCCTCAGGAGACTTTGACACAGAATTACAGATGCTACACAGCAAGATGCAAACCTCTGATCAGCACAAAAATTAGAAAGGCAAGATTAGAGTTTGCAAAGAAAGGAACTGTGTTTATAGACCGATGAAACAAAGATGAACCTTTATCTAAGTGATGGGAAAGCAAAAATGTGGAGAAAAAAGGGAACTGCAAATGATCTCAAGCATACAGCCTCATCTGTAAAGCATGGTGGAGGTGTTGTCATGGCATGGGCATGCATGGCTCTGGAACAGGCCCTCTCAACTTTACCGATGAGACTGTATGTATGATGACAGTAGAATAATGAACTTGGAAGGGTGCAAAACCATCTTGCCTACCAATATTCAAGAAGATGCCACCAGATTCATTGGGAAGTCCTTCATATTGCATCAAGACAATTACCCCAAAAACCCTGCCAGTTCAGTCAAGGAATTAATAAGGGCAAAGAAATGGAAAGTCTTAGATTGCCCAAGTCAATCTCCAGATTTAAATCCGATTGAACATGAATTTCACCAGCTGAAGAGGAAAGACAGAAACTCAGCAATTGGAATTGGCTGCATTAAAGGCTGGGAAAAGTGTTTCAAAGGATGAGACCAAGAGTCTGGTGATGTCTATGGGTCACAGACTGTGATTGTGTGCAAGGTATCTGCAACTAAATAATAGCTTAATCTTTTATATCTGCCTTATGTTCAACTGTCCCAATACTTATGCTCACATCAATGAGTGGGATGAACTCTAAAAGTACTGTTCTTTTTATTTGATAAAACATGTATGTGTAGATACATGTTTTATTATGACTAATAATAAAATGTGACATTCTGTAGTTTTGTCTCATATTCATCTTTTAATCATTTTTGCAAATGTCTTGACTCCACAGCCAACAGAGCAATTTTGTCTTTACTGTTCCAATACTTATGGAGGGCACTGTATTTAGTTTAGGTCCTGACACAGCGCACACCATAATTGCATACTTGGCTTTGAGCCTTATAAAACAACTAATTCCTTTCCTCTGTCTAGAGAAGAGAAGGGAAAGTACAGAATAATAGCAGAAAAAGATCTGTAAGGGTGTTTCAAACTATTTTGCCGGATCAGTTTGTATCACGGTGGCTGAGTTTGCCACCAAAGCTCCATTTGTTGGGAACATTTGACAAACTTTCCCAGCTTTTGAGTCATGATATAGCGCAGACGCAGCGAGCTGTCACTACGGCGTGCCGGGAGGGCATGCGATCAAGGCAGAGAACAAAAAGACAGTGAAAAAAGGGACAAAAGAATTCCAGCTATTTTCTAATATAAATTTAGCTTTCAATCTCTCTCTGCCCCACCTGGTAATGCGTTTTTTATGGCAGTCTTATAAAATCACAAGGATGGGAGAAAGTTGATGATGTGCTGTGAAAAGCAAGGCTGAAAAGGCGAATTTAAGGGCGGTAGGTGCGGTTTTGTGAGGCAGAGGATTTAATGTGCTATTTCAGATAAACCCTGAGTGTATTGGTGCACGTGACAAAGACAGACAAGCACTTAGCCTCAAAATCCAGCAAACAACATTTTACAGACAAGCCGCGGATTAAATGCGGATTAAATTATATAACCAAGTTCTGATGAAGCAGTTTTATTTAAATGGCTCATGGTTATTCATAAAACAATTACTGCATATTGAACCTTTAAAGCCACGCTGTGGGTTTCAAGATAAAACACTAAAGCAAAGCTAACGTCACAACAAATTACGGAGCGGCATTTGTCGTCCGCATCTTGGGAATGTAAATCAAGATAGAGATTCTGGATGGCAAAAGGCAGAGGGAAAATCAGAGGAGGAGAAAGAGTCAGAAGGAAGACATGTCAAATCATTGGCAGTGTTTGTTGTTCATTTCAAGCCCATTGCGAGGAATCGAGTTGGCCAGAATCCCTTTGATGAAGTGAGAGCTACGGCGCCTCAATTTATTTGATGCTGCTTTGATAGTGTCATTGGGATTTTGGGGCTCCTCTTTTATCCAGGAGCATATTCTGTCCATGTGAACCTTTAGAAGAGCTGCAGAAAATCAGGAGAGATAATGAGAGGTGAAAGAAAGAGGCTATACATAATCCATAGCTAAAATGTTCAGTCAGTTGGCCGCATTTTTTTAATAGTAAGTTTTTTTTCTACCTTTTTATGAATACAGTACTGCACATTTGGACATGAAGTACTTAATTTGATATACTGCTTTTTGTGTACTCTTTAGTAGTGAAGTATGCATATTCAGAAATTGTTGTGTTGTTTACTCAGATAATTAAATTGTAGTGTTTTTAGATTTTGAACTGTCACCGTACAGCTCAGTAAAATATGTGTATATATAGTATAGCTTGGAAAGCTTTGGTTTCAAATTACACATATATGTACTGTTATTCAAAAGTGATCAGATACTGTTAGACATGATTTCAGTTTGAAATTAATGCTGTTCTTTTAAACCTTCTATTCATTAAAGAATCCTGAAAACAAATGTATCCACAAAAATATTAAGCAGCATAACTCTTTTTCAATATTGACTATAAAAAAAGAGCACCAAATCAGCATATTAAAATGATTTCTGAATGAGACTGGAGTAATGGCTGCTGAAAATCCAGCGTTGCCATTACAGGAGTAAACAAAAATTATATTGAAAATGTAAAAAAAAATTATATATATATATATATATATATATATATATATATATATATATTTTTTTTTTTTTTTATTGATGTTGCTTCTTCAACACTGGTTCTTGCATTGCTTTAGAGTCCATGCAATAGCATCATTAACATGCACTAAACAGCCAAAACAAGGCTGCATCTGCATTCAGGAGCACAGCAGTAGAGGAAACTTCCGTTCGCGTAACAGGGCCTTTGTTGTTTGTGTGACACTTGAGTAGACTGGTTCACTCATTTAGCGTGAAGTGAAGGAGCTCAGGGTCAATCCCACTTTAGCACAGTCATCCCTCGATGTAAACAAGCAGAGAGCAGCAACAAGAGCTTAGAGCAGAATTGGGAGCCAGTAGCCAGCAATCAGCCCAGTGGCCTACAACCCATAAAACAGCTCTATCTCAACAGCCACCTCATGCTTAGATCATTACCACCTGTAATGTATTTTACAAGTAGCAATTTCACCATGATTTGTGGTACTCCATGGATTGGAAAGTTATAAAACACCCAGTTTTATACATTTGACCCTAAATAATGAATCTGGTCAATCAGCATTTAGTCAGCTAGGGTAAGTTAAGGGAGATCCAATTACAAGGTTTGTAAAGTTTAATATCACAGCTGCACAAACTACACCTGCAGTTCAGACTGCACATAAACACTCGCACTATAACTCAAATAGCATAACACCCTTTCAGAAAATGAAAATTACCCCTTTAAATGCGATCCTTGTTTTTAATTAAACATCCATTTAAAACAGGCCATTGTTTTTCTGTATACAGTAGGTTTTTCAATAGCCTTGTGATTTAAGGCCTCAGTCGTTCCACAGGAAATGGAACTAAACTTTGGGGTACGGCTAATGCGGAGCAAAGAATAAAAGATTAATGTTGTCATTAAATTTGAGCTTTGGCTCATTAGCCCTTCGACGCTGATGCATGTAATCCAGTATAGTGCTAATTAAGTCATACTTATTTTGATTGCTTGTTTTTAATTAGTCAGATGAAACAAAGCTAGCCCAAAGTAGCCTACTGGCTGATTCAGTATGAATCAATTATCTGAGTCTTTCTCACTGAAAAGCCTTGTAGAGTAAGAACTTGCTAAGCTGTCCATACACAGAGAAAGGCAGAGGGAAAGATGACAGGAGATAAATAAGCTTGTTTGGAAGTGAGAGAGAAAAATGTTGAGATAAAGCAAATGATAAAAAGAGAGGGAATGTTTGGATGAGGCAGCCACAAGTCAGATCTGAGGCTGGTCACATGTTGAAAAGCCCTCATGAGGCGGCCATTTTAAGAGAGTGCGTTTGGATGTCCCTTATTGAAGAGATGCAGGCAGACATGTGCGCTTCAGATAAGAGCAAGAGAGAGAGAGACTAGGAAGGAGCGAATTTCGCGGTCGAGCTCACTATCTCCACATCACTTTGCCACAGCTGTTATCCTCTCATAAAGTGCATAGAGTCATCTGTCATGTGTCACAACAGCCTGTGAGAGCTGGAGCCCTTCTCGTTGTGATGTTATGAAAGTCTGTGCTACTACAGCTTTCTGTTGCATCAGGCGCACTGGTCAGCTGAGGCAGAGCTGCAAACAATGATGGATTATCGGCCAGGTCAATGCTGTTAGGGGGCTTGAGCTGAGGGGCTTGCAGTGGAGACAAGGTGCTGCAAATGTGAACCTGATTTATTACTATTCATTTTATGAATCCTTTATTTTTCCAGGAAGGTCCCATTGAGATTATAATAAATCTCTTCTTCCAGGGAGTCCTGGATAAACATCGGGCTCCACTATTAGTGAAGAAATGATGGACACAATTTATATCAGATTATATTAACATGACGCTTAATAATATAATTGTAAAATAAACATAATTGTAAATAAATAATTATAATATACAGTGTATATTAAGTGATTAAATGATTAAGGAAAGTATTCAGACCCCCTTAAATGTTTCACTCTTTGTTATAATGCAGCCATTTGCTAAAATCATTTAAGTTCATTTTTTTTCTCATTAATGTACACACAGCACCCCATATTGACAGAAAAACACAGAATTGTTGACATTTTTGCATATTTATTAAAAAAGAAAAACTGAAATATCAATAGCAAATGGCTGCAATATAACAAAGAGTGAAACATTTAAGGGGGTCTGAATACTTTCCGTACCCACTGTATATATATATTATTTACAATTATTTTAATTATTGTAAAAAATATATATTATTTTAAAAGTAAATATTTTATTAATGAATAATGAAGTTACACAAAAATGTACTTTATGAATCCTGGTTTTAATAATTGTAATTAATTAATTAATTTAATTTACAAATTAATTGCATTAATGTTTAATTAATTTAAATATATTGAAATATTAAAATAATTATTGTAAAATTGACATTTTATGAGTTACACAAAACAAACAAAAAAATGCACTTGATGAATCCTGATATATTTAACGCCGTTTTCATTACAAATTCTATTAACATGATCTGTATCACACATTTATTTAAATTAATAACATACATGTAGTGTACAATCATAAATGTTTACTTTTTATTCACAACTCAATATTATTTAAATTAATATTATTTCAAATAATGTTTGTTATTTCAAATAATTGTAAATTATTTACAATTATTTTAAAATGACAACTTTATTAACTATTAAGTTAAACAAAAAAACAGCTTGAAACCTGGTTGAGTGAGCACAATTTTCATTAGAAATGACATTAATCATGATCTGTATCATACATTTGTTTAAATTAACATACAAGTAGTTTACAATAGTACATGCTATTAATTTGTTTTTGACACACACCTTTCTTTCTCAATAAATCTGACTCTCTCTCTGTGTGTGTGTGTGTGTGTGTGTGTGTGTGTGTGTGTGTGTGTGTGTGTGCGTTTGTGTGTGTGTGTGCGTGTGGGCAGCTGTGTGAGCAGCTGTGTGATGAACACCTGCTGTCACTGTTCACATGCCTTTCTGTACTGGATTAAATACCCAGGCTGACAAACCGCTGTAAGACCACTTTCTGTCCCTCTCTGCGGGAGAGAGAGCTTGTGATGGGGTGGTCAGCCAAACCACCTGTTAGTGTTCTGGAAAATCATTGCTACTACATCAGTTAACCGTCCACTTTGCCTTCAAGCAATTCACACAAACACTGTCAGCAGTAACATTGTCCCCGACTGTGCAAAACACAATCACATGCACTCAAATCACCACCTGTCTATGACAATAACACCATATAAACCTGTGTGTGTGTTTGTGAAGGGTTGCGAGGGACTAATAAAAGTGAAGGATCACGTCACACATTATTTTTCAAAGAAACCAGACATTTTCAGAGACCTTCAGAATAGCTCTTAGTCAGTAAGCTATAATTTGAAGGTGACCATAGTGGTCAGGTGGTCATAAGTGCTGTCTGTGTGTGTGTGTGTGTGTCTGTGTGCGTGTGTGATATTTTTTTAAAGCAGGACTAAAGCTGAACAGCCTCACACATGTGGCAATGTGAATATGACAGCATCATGTAATCCAGCTTAGTGGAATGCTAACTTACGTAATGTGTTTTTGAGACCCCTTTCATTTTCACTTCTTTGGATTTTACTTCTCTCCTCTCTTCCTGGCTCTTTTTCATCTCTTGTATCCCTTTCAACCTTCAACATAATTGGTTTCACATACACTGCTGTTCAAACGCTTGGGGTCCATAAGATTTTTTTAAATAAATGAATACGTTTATTGAGCAAGGATGAATTAAATTGATCAAAAATGACAGTAATGACATCATAATCTTACAAAAGATTTAAATTAAAAATAAATGCTGTTTATTTACTTTCATCAAAGAATACAGAAAGAATCCTGAAAAAAAATATTTTTGCAAAAAAATATACAGATCAACATTTCTTGCCAAATACAGCATATTAGAATGATTTATGAAGGATCATGTGACACTGAAGACTGGAGTAATTACAATGAAAATTCAGCAATAAATTATATTTTAAAATACATAAAACTAGAAAATAGTTCATTTAAATTGTAAAATTTCACAATCTTACTGTTTTACTCTATTTTAAACAAATAAATACAGCCTTCATAAGCATAAGAAACTTTCAGAAACATTTAAAAACCTTAGAAAACCGTATAGTGTATACATATTTCTAAAGTTTGAATATACAGTTAAAAATAAAAAGTTGAGAAAACTTGAAAAGTTTAAGGCAACCAGCTTCAGCAGATTCCTGGGTTTTCTCAATTTGTTGTTTTCGGTTTATGCAACAAAAAGATGAGAAAACTCTCCTTCAAAAACAAGTTGAGAGAACTCAAAAATCTGCTGAAGATGGTTGCCTTAAACTTTTAATATTTCCCAACGTTTAATTTTTTACAGTGTAGGCAAACAAAACTATAATAATAATAATTTGTTTTAAATTTGTTATCACTAATTTTTTACATTCTATCAGACTTATGCAGTAAGTAAATTGTATTGTGCTTTTACAGGTTAATAATTGTGCTTTTAATTGTGGCAATTTTACAGGTTAATTTGATATTCTTGACCATTTTTACATCTCTTCTCAAGGTTATGAATCTATAGCATTTTCACATGTAATATAATTATTTGCTACAGTTTACTATATAAAAATCATGGTAAAGGTGTTTCCACCTACTGACACAAACAACAAAACATAATATGAAATCATAAAAAGTGAATGTGTTTAATTGTTCATTTCCTGAAAGGAAGGTGTCATAATAACTCTTATTAGATTTAAGTAAGGGTTAGTCTATAACTATGAAATACAACTTTCAATCTTTATATTGTCAGCATAATTAAAAAATGTATTAGGAGAGAGAGAATCCTAAATTTTGTTCAGTTTTAAGTAACACAGGGACATATGGTTTTTCCTAAATGTTTCTTTTGCATTTTAAAACGTATGAAGGAAAAATGTTCCTCGGTTTCAGCCTCACCTCGTGGTGACTATAAATCAACTATAGCGTTTAGATTCATGTTGGATCATGTCTGTTTTTTTCTGTGGTGAGACTGTGGTCACTGAGTCAGTACTGGGTGAGGATCTGTTCCTGCCTCATACAGTTTAAACATTAATCACACAGATTAAACAGTATTTGAGTTAACTGTTTAGTACGTTTGTGTGGGTGAGCCAGAATAGGTGCGATAAGAGGAACAAAACGACCAGCACAGTATTAATGAAAATAAATCCCTTTAGATTAGATGCATTCTCAGTATGTGATAATCTGTCCAATTCCTGAGAACACTTTTTAATTCTTTTGAGAGTGTGACTCTAATGACACACAAACAGACACTGAGATCGGCTCCCTAAAGACTGTATGAGAGTGGAGAATAAATTAGAGGAAACCATTCAGTGACACCAGTGTGAGAATTCATGGAACTGAAGACAATTTGAGCATAAAGACACATATGACTTATGAAACATAGTGGTGGTAACTTATATAATGAATGTCAGTGATGTACAGTGTTGTTTTGGTCCCCGCTGACCCCACTGATTGTGTATACAAATGTATTTTTAAAGTATCTTATTTTGTGTTCCACAGAAGAAAGAAAGTCTTACAGGTTTGGAACAACACGAGGGTGTGCAAACAATAATATAATTTATGTTTTTGGTTCTACATGCCAATTTATGTGTTTACACATTTTAATCACCTATAATATATACTGTGTATGTGTGCGTGTGTGTATAGTGCCATTAGACAATTGTACATGTTAATTTTGCATAATACATACATCATCCAACTTTAATAACACTGTTAAATCGAATTTTTGGCTAATCTCAAAATACATTTTCATTTTCCTAATGTACTTAATAGTGGTATCATACCTACATTCACATAGCAAATGATTTTAGTTGTAATATTTTATATATTAAACTATTTCATGAAAATAATTATCAGTAAAGCATGGATTTTAGTATAGTAGAGTAACCTGCCATTTGTCTTATATATATACTTGATATTTAATATATACTGTATACCATGTACCTGCTTCACTTCTAAACAAATCATCAGTAGTATTTCATAGAACACACACACACACACACACACACACACACACACACACACACACACACACACACACACACACACACACACACACACACACACACACACACACACACACACACACACACACACACACACACACACACACACACACACACACACACACACACACACACAAATTCAGGTAAAATTAAAGTAAAATGAATCCACCCACACATGAATCATTGTCTGCCACAGTTTAAGATGAGAGGATTTTAGTCAAAAATAACTATTATGTAAATCCAAAGCAATTACAGCTTTTCTGTATCAAAATTGCAATAATACGAAGCATTATGCAGTTCTGATTCTCAGGGCACTTCAGGTGACTTCATAATGCGACATTCAGTCGCTGACATTTAATTGTATGGGTTTGATTTTCTCTCCAGTGGGACCGCATGGTGCCAATCTGGGGGTGAGTGGAGTCACCAAGCTCCCTCTTCATTAAAAAGCGCTTCGTTCTAAGAGAATGGATAAAGATGAATTAAAGGACAAAAACACAGATGAAAGAGAGATAGAGAGATATGACAAAGGGAGGTTGCAGGGATGAGAGAATGGGAAAGGAATTGTGAGGAACAAAATGGAGAGCTTCACTCTAATACCAGTGTGTATTCTCCTAATACTAAGGTGCATCGGGGCAAATCAGAGAGAGAGAGAGAGAGAGAAAGAGCAATAAAGGTCTGTGTGTCCCCTTTAGAGTTGAGAATGTGTGTGCTTTTGGTATATAAAATCCCAAGAATCCTTGAGGTTTGACTTTGAAATTATTTTTCAGTCCATTTTTGTGGTCTGTCAATTTGTAGCAGGGATTTTGTATTTACGTTCTATACAATACAGTCCTTTTAGTCTCTTTTATTGGGTATTTATTGTGTAAAGTCACCGGAAGTTATTGTAGAAAGTGACTAGAACATGATCATGAAACGTCACAGACTTCAAACTGTGACATTAAAATGAGCACCATAATTCAACATTTTGACTAATGTGTCAATCATTACTGTTTAAAATGATATTTGTGTAATTCATATGTAATTATTTTAAATAGTTGTGCTATATTCACTCTTTTAAAACTCTTAGGGCATAGGGCACAGGGAATTGTACACATTGATCCTTTTCATATGGTGGCCGAGAGAGCTCAAAGCGCTGCAACTTCAGAAAACACATGCAAATAAAAAAAGCACCAGCAAATTAATAAAACATCTTCATCGGTTTGACAGCACACACGCTGCAAATCCTCACAACACATGCAAGTTAAGAAACGCGCTGCAAATCCTCACAACTCATGCAAGTTAAGAAACGCGCTGCAAATCCTCACAACTCATGTAAGTTAAGAAACGCGCTGCAAATCCTCACAACTCATGCAAGTTAAGAAACGCGCTGCAAATCCTCACAAAATATTTTAAATAAATATTATTATTATTGTTAATATCTAACCTGGTATCATTATTAATATCCAGTATTGTAAGGGTTAAAATTGGTGTCTGTGTCTAATTTAATCTCTCAAAATCTATTTAATTTATTCAACATCAGAATCAAATGTGTTACGAACCAAGGTCAATTAAATATATTCATTTGTGCTTGAAATAAAATATTCTTATCAGATCCTTTGATAATGATATGCTACACCCAAAAAAAGCCTTTATTCCATATCCACAGGTACTGGAAGTTAGACCATGTTTAAATAATTTGCAGCGAGTTTCTTAACTTGCATGTGTTGTGAGGATTTGCAGCGCGTTTCTTAACTTGCATGTGTTGTGAGGATTTGCAGCGTGTGTGCTGTCAAACCGAAGAAGATGTTTTCTTAATTTGCAAGTGCTTTTTTTATTTGCATGTGTTTTCTGAAGTTGCAGCGCGTAGAGCTCTCTCGGCCACCGTATTTTCAGGTATTTTAAGTTTTGTATTGCATTGTATTGTGTTTTAGATATCATTGAAATGTCTGTAAAATGAATGGATAATGTCCCGGCAGAAAATTCTAATTATATTTTGTTGTAGAAAACAACTGCAACAAATTCAAAACTGTTCTTTTCTAGGCATAGCATCAGTTATGAATATTTTCTTACACAAACGCATCTCTTTGTTTCGCTTCAGAAGGCCTTAATTAACTCCCTGGAGCTATATGGAGCACTGTGTATGATGGATGGATGCACTTTTTTGGGCTTCAAAATCTCTACCCCCATTCACTGCCATTATAAAGTTTGGAAGCTTGGACATTTTTTATATAACTTTGACTGTATTTGTCTGAAAGATGAAAGTCATATACACCTAAGATGGCTTCAGGGTGAGAATATCATAGGGTAATTCTCATTTTTGAGTGAACTATCCCTTTAAGTCATTTCAACTGAAATACTGAAGGAAAAGTCTTATTGCATAAGTTGTAGTTGTGTAGTTGTGTGCCTAGTAGAATATTATATATTTTGAAAGTAATTATCTGGTATAAGGGAATTGTGTGGGCTGCGGCGCAGAATTGAATATATTTAATAGCTGACCTTATAATCTCTTACAGCTGAACATTGGTGTTACACATTCACTGGTCCTTTTAAATCATATTTTTCAGTTTATTCCTGATTTTTACCTCATTGTCATTTAGAGATTAAAGTTTAGATCTTGTTATGTTATATTTATTCATCACATTAACATGTCTCATGTGGTCGTGCCATTGAAATTATAAATGTTAAATATATTTTACAAATGAATGTTCGCCTAGGATCAGTTTTTTTCTAATCTGGATGTTAACTGTTAAATAAAACTAGTCAAAAGTCAGATTTTGCCATTAGCTCTCATAAGACACACACAGGCATGCAAAATTGCACCTAGTAAAATTAAAGTGGCTTTTTGTAACAGCCCATAAAAAGACACTTGGCCATTAGCACCAAATTATGCAGCAAAAGAGTGCAGGGCGCTGCGGCCACTCCTCTCCATTCCAGCGGAACATCTGGGGCCAGTAGAACAGGAAACGCATTAAGGAAGCCAAAGCTAAATCCTGCTGCTTTGTGCATGTTTTTCTCTGGCTTTATTAGACTATGCATAGCACATCTATGTTAAGTAATTAGAGTAAAGTCTGCCTGGGACCCTAGGAGCTGATGGGAGCCTTTTTTGAGGTTTTAAAATATCTGGGGGTCTCATTTCCTCAAATGTGCACATAAACAGTCAGCGCAGTTGGCTTTCAATTGGCTTAAGGGATGACATCACTGTCAGGATATAAAACACTTAGTGACTTCAGAGCGTAGGAGGGATTGCCGTGGGATTTTGTCATATTAAGTTTGACATTGGTTAGATGTTGTTTTTTCAATTTAAAGATGATCATCTGCAATTCAGTGATCGAGCAAATGTTTTCATCCCATCATTTTCTGCTTATCAGATGTGGGAACAACTCTGTGACACCAGATTTGAATTTTGTTGCATAGTCAAATTAAAGTGATTATAAATGTAAAAATCTGACCTGGTGAGATCAACTTGAAGATGGTAGAAAATATTATATGATTTAAATTTAGTACAAAATGTATTTCTACAGCACAACAGTTTCAACACTGATAATAAATCAGCATATTAGAATTATTTATGAAGGATCATGTGACACTGAAGACTGGAGTAATGGCTGCTAAAAATCCAGTGCTGCAGCAGATAAATAAATTATATTTTAAAGTATATTAAAATAGAAAACCAATATTAGAAATTGCAATAATATTTTACAATACTACTCAGCTTTTTCTCAGAATATTTTCTGTATTTTTTATCAAATAAATACAGCCTTGATGAGCATAAGAGCCTCCATTAAAAACATAAAAAATCGTACAGATTTTAAACTTTTGAACGGCACTGTCAGAGAGTCACAGGCACAGTCCTTGCCTCTGTCCTCCAGGAATTTATGAACGAGGTGTTCCGGGAATTCCTCCATCGTTGTGTGATAGTTTATATTGACGACATCCTCATTTACTCCCGGAACCTGGCCGACCATCGCCAACACCTCAAGCAGGTCCTTCAGAAGCTCCGACAGTACCATTGTAGCAATGTTCGTATGAAGGAAGGAAGCGGACAAGGTTGGCTCGTGGAGACTCGGGTGATTTTATTGTTTTTCTCGATAAACTTAAACAGGTGCACACTCTGCGCGTCCTCGGTACATCAACTCTCTCGGTTGTCTCAGCGATCACTCTCTGCGTTCGTTCTGGCTGTCTCTCTCATCACAGACCATGCGCCCGAGTCTCCACTCCGTCTCTCTCCGAACTCCCGTTCCACGGTGGCTTTTATCCGGTCTCCACGCCAATTACTGCAATCAGACATAGGTGTTCCTCATTTTGCACTTGACCCACTTACTTACCGCCATCTCCTGAGTCTTTCTCCCGCTGCAGACTTCGCTGAACCACGCCCCCCTCGCCACAACCATCTTTACCTGAAGCTAGAGAAATGCGAGTTCCATCACCCCACCGTGCAGTTCCTCGGCTATGTCATCAGTCAAGAGGGTATCCAGATGGACCAAGGGAAGGCGAAAGCAGTCAGGGAATAGCCAACCCCTCAATCGGTCAAGAAGCTTTAAAGATTGCTAGGATTCGACAACTTTTATCATTGCTTCATCAAAGATCTCAGTTTGCTCACAGTCCCGCTCACCACCCTGCTTCGCGGGAAGCCCAAGTCCCTGTCCTGGAATCCCAGTGCCCACGAAGCCTTCGAAACCCTCAAGACCGCTTTCAGCTTGGGCTGAAATTTCATAATTTCGCAACCCCAACCCACAGTTCCCATTCGTGGTAGAAGCGGATGCCTTCACCACGGGAGTCCGGGCCGTGCTTTCTCAGCAGTTTTGTGAGCCTCCTAGCCTTCAGCCTTGCGCTTTCTTCTCTAGGAAACTAACCCCAGCTCCAGCAGGCAGTGCGGGGACACAAGACCTTTGCAGACGCTAAGCGCGCCCCAACCCCCCTCTATGAGCCTGGAGATCGCGGGTTGTCCACCCTGATCTACGACTCCGCCTGCCCTGTAGGAGTCCCCGCTATATTGGTCCGTTTATGATCAAAAGGCAGATCAACGAGGTCACTTATCATCTTCAACTACCCCCCAGGTACCGCATTCATCCCACATTTCACATGTCCCTGCTGAAGCCTTGCTCTTCTCCCCCACCAGATCAACCTGAGCCGGACGAGCCTCCTTCTCCTCCTGAAATACTAGATGAACCCTCAGTCTATCAAGTCCGTAACATCCTGGATTCGCGGAGACGGGGAAGCCGGCTAGAGTATTTCGTGGACTGGTAGGGCTACGGGCCCGATGAACAATCATGGGTGGCCCAGGACGATGTCATGGATCCCATGCAGTTGCAGGTCTTCCATCACACTCATCCTGATCATCCCGCAACCAGAGGCCGAGGTCGTCGCCGCTTGAGGGCGTCAGGAGCCACCCCTGGGGGAGAGGGTAGTATCAGAGAGTCACAGTAACAGTCTCCGTCATCAACCGCAATCACCAGATCCCAGTCACCTGAGTTTTGATCACCTGCACCTGCTGTCCCTCATCAACACTCCTATAAATTCCACTTTCGGCGGAGACTGTGACTGTGACTCTCTGACAGTGGCGTTCAAAAGTTTGAAATCAGTACGATTTTTTATGTTTTTAATGGAGTCTCTTATGCTCATCAAGGCTGTATTTATTTGATCAAAAATACAGAAAATATTCTGAGAAAAAGCTGAGTATTCAGGATTCACTTTCCCGGTTGGAAACAAGATTAAGGAGATACCCGATGCTCTCGGAGGATTCCTGAAGGGGAGAGTGTTTTCTCAATTCACATCAAAACAACTTCTGTCACCTAAGATATTATGTACTGAATATCCTTTTTATATGTAAGGGCTTTTGAGTAAATTACCTTGAGACACAAAATAATTTCAAAACTGTGAGCTACAATATGTTGAAATATTAGTTTAATCCATACAGGAAGAGGAACAATTTTATTGCTACACCTGAGATGATCTCATCAACGACTGACGTAAACCAAAAGCTGTGAAACACGTTTGTGACTAACAGAAACACTTATTATCCTCTGAGGTCCCACATTCTTAAAACCTCTCTTTGTGACTATACACACGTCACAGACGTGTCTGTACTTGTTAGAATGAGTGTAAATGTGAAATTCTGAACGCTGATAAGATGTTGTCTACCAAGCAAACCTTTAAAATGACGTGTATGGAGAAGGGCTGACAATTCACAAAGAGAGAAGTTGGTTGGGTAAGGTCCAAATTAAAGTCTAAGCACGTTAAAAGACAGGTCATTTATTTAGATAGTGAAGAAAGTCAAGAGTAGAGACAGATAAGCAAATCCATCCTCAAGGTTTTTAGTGTCATTTGAAGGAAAGGAAAATGAGAACTAGAGGCCCCAAGGTCATTTCAATAGCTCAAAAATAGTACTTAGCATTTCAGGAATGGGTTGATACTTTGTGAATTTTCATAATCTCTTAGGAACTTACTATAGACAATTTTAACTTGATAACACACATCAAACTTGCTGCATGAAAATTTTTACATTACTGCTGTTTGGAGTCTCAGAAACCCTAGGCACAAAACATGAATAAATGCAATAAGTTTTTACGTGCTAAGATTTTCTGATTGGCTATATGCACCACAGAAGTACAAACTTACCAGTTATTTATATAACTTTATATTGCTGTATTTTTATTTTACATAGGAAAATAAAATATATATGATATGTATTTCCATCTATCTATCTATCTAGTAATATTTGTGTGTGTGTGTGTGTGTGTGTGTGTGTGTGTTTCATATTACTGTATTTTTATTTTACAAATGGGAAATTTCATTTTTTTTTTTTTACTATTTAAAAAATATGTGAATGTATTATATATAATTTTTTATATTTAAATGTATTGAATTACATTTTAACCTGGACATTTTTTTAGATATTAGGCTACTGTATTTTTATTTTACATTGTTCTACAAATGGTCAAATTTAAATATATATTTTACTACTCCAAAAACGATTTATTATTTATTTATTATTCTTAAAATGTTTGTTTATCCCCGAAGCAGTAAGCTAGTAAGCTAATACTGGAATTCAACTTTGAATACATTTTAACCTGGAAAATTTTTCGGATAAATTGTTCATGGTTGAGCCATCCGTGCTTCTATTACAACAGGATCCAGACACTCTGGGGGCGACCAGAGAAACCGTGTCATGAACGCTACACCGACTTCCCCACAATCGCCCTAATACTTCATGGCCATGCCAACAACGGCTTGAGCCACATCAGGATAAGCCCCGGAAGACTGGAGCAGACAATGTTTGGCCACTGAGCCACCAAGCACAGGCTACACACCTCATAAGTGCGGAACGATAGAACAGCCAACAATGCAAACACACAAACACCGGGGTTGGAGAGGGCTAACTTAATGTGGATAACTCTCCAACACTCCGGACAGTGACCATAAACACCCACATGCCATAGGACAGGGGTGAGTAATGCTTCGATTATGCTCAGACATTTCTCATGAGAAAGTTTATTAGCCATTTGTTAGCTGTGCTGAACTTGAGCTTAACTTCACTTTTATGCCTTTTCTTCTTCATCAAGAGTCACCACCATGGGTTTTCTTGTGAATGTGGCATGACGGTGTTCTTAACAGCACGGTGAAGAGCTGAAGAAAAAAAGAATGACGCATACAACTACATTTATATGCTCTGGGCAGGTAGCCCCGCCCACATCGCCATAAATCATTGGCCTTTTTAAACATTATTAGAGGTGTCTTCAGCAGATGGCGCAAGAGCACAATATCCTATAGTCATATGTTGTACCGAGTGAACCGACTGAATGAAAACATCTTTTTCACCGTCAAAATCAGCTCTGTTTTTAGCAAGTAATTTTAGTCCACGTTGCCTTAAATGCTAATAAGCTCTGCTGACCCCGCCCTCTCTTCCATGGGGTGATGAGCAATACTAACAGACTGATGACAGCTCTCTCAGGGCGGGTCTAAGGTAAGATGGCCTTGTCAATCAAATATCATGGGAGGGGCCTGTAAAGAGCTATGTCATTCTGACAGGACTCTCAGAACAGCCTGATTTGAGAAAGGGAATTTAAAATAGGTAATGTTTAAAAAAAAAACACTGGGTGAATTTTCTCATTATAGGATGGAGGTGTACACACACTTCCAACACACATTTACGTTCAAACAACTTGAAAAGCTAATTTTGTATCCGATGACCCTTTTAAGCTTAAGGCTGGAACTATGACTGTTAAATCTTCATTTCGAACACAAGCCACAAACAGTATCCACAAAATGATAGAAAATGTTAAAATCTCTATTAGAAAGAAAGAAATGTTAGAAAGAAAAGTAGAAATATGCAGTTTTGATAAGTAAAAACAACTGTAAAAATAAACATTTGTAGGGAGGATTTACTCTTAGTCACTGTGTTTTTATTGACTAAAAAAGTATCCAATAAAGACAAAGAGTACATTTTATTCAGGCCTCAAGCATAAACTTCTCTCCTCCAAAATGTGACAATGCAACCATACAGTTCATGAAACCTTCAAAGCACATTTGAGTGAGCGAATATGGATGAGACTCATGAATGGAGCGACTGTAAGACTCAAAGAATAACTGCCATATAGGCATATTAGCATGTATGGCTCAATGACATAAAAGTGTTCATGATGAAGAAGAAAAAAACTTTCAAAAATTAATAAAGGCCTACTCTTTGTATCTATGTCATGCTGGCTTACATGGTTTTGTATGGACTCTAGTCATTTAAAATAATAAACAAATAAATCATTCATGTTGTATAATCAGGTAAAAAGTAATGACACCACATTTCCACATTTTACAACCTAACCTAACCTAAATAAATTAACAAACCATATGAAAATAAAACACTTATATAAAATAAAATTATATAGGATCCATCAATTTCATTTTAGGATCATAATTATATCTTGATTTTGAGACATACATCTTTAGCATAAATACACTTTATGCACAGCAATCGAGGAAGTTAAAAGGAATGCAGTAAAGACAGGAGGCTGATAGGGTGCTTGGTCTCTGAAAATTGTCCACAGGCTCACTTTTTTGAGATAACAGAATGCTGTCACTGGGGGCAACGACGGCCACGGAAGTCGGATTACAGTGTGAGTGAGAGCGCGTGGGTGATTGCATGTGTGCATGGCGAATTCCCGGTTCCCGTGCTCACCTGCAATCTGTGCCACAGGCATCAACGACGCGCTGGTAACCAGATGAGACCATCGTGCTTAGTTAAATCAAGGCACGATTCATATTGCAGACTGCAGCGCCGGAGATGCTGTGCGTCTGAAGAGGACACGCGCTACACTTTAAAGAGATATCAAATGAAAACAACCCCAACTGATTTCTCCACCCTGCCCTCTCACACAGCAGGAACAAACACGCATCTGTGTGGAATCAGCTTTATTATGTTGGCCAACCAAATAGTACCCGATTGGGTACTCATATTAAGATTGAGAACCCGGGGAAATGAGAGTTTTAAGTCTAAAATGCATGTAATCTGTTATGCATCTTGTTAAACAATTATTTTGTTTCCTCTCATGATAGCAGCATCAGGGTCATTCCACGAAAAGCTTGTGTGTGTGGGTCTATATACAATGACGAAACTTAATAATTATTTATAATAATATCATGAATAAATCTAATTAATAAATATAGACAACATATATTAATAAAATCTGTATATATTTTAAATGCGTGAATAAAATATAAAAGTTATATAGCCTATATTACATAATGACAGTGTGTGTGTGTGTGTGTGTGTGTGTGTGCGCGCGCGTGTGTGTGTGTGTGTTTGAGCGCGCGCGTGTGTGTGTGTGTGTGTGTGTGTGTGTGTGTGTGTGTGTGTGGTTTATGAGGACACAAATTTGTATAATGACATGGGTATGATAGTGTGTCAATAATGTAAAATGACAAGAATAAACACAAACTTTTCAGTTGAAGGCATTTCATTATTGAATTCAGTGATGACATCATCCAGCTCAGTTCAGTTTAAATATTATCTGTGCAATCAAGTCGACGATATCGCTGGAAATGAAGTGTCCTCAACTAAGCATTGCCTTCACTTGATTGGCTCTATGACTCTCTCTCCTCTCCACCTGTAGCTGGTGCGTGGTGAGCGCACTGGCACCGTTGTCCTGTGGCAGCTGTTGCATCATCCAAGTGGATGCTGCACACTGGCTATGGCTATGGCCATTTCAGTTCCCTGACCTGCACCGTATAGAAAATGAGTGGGGTGAACTGAAGAGAAGAAGTACCAACATGGAGCTGGAATTTAAAGGGTCTGGAGTGATTCTGGATGAAGGAATGGTCTCTGATGTCTTGTCAGGTGTTCTCTAACCTCATCAGGCATTATAGGAGAAAATTTTGAGCTGTTAAACTGGCAAATGGAGGTTTCAAAAAGTATTGAATAAAAGGGTACCGTTAATTGTGACCAATGTATATTCGAGAAAAACATTTATTTCATAATGATATTTTAAATACCACTTTAAATTCTTATTATCCAATGAAAGGTTAGATTTTTGTGATTTATTTTAATAAAAGATAAAAAGGATTAACAATTTAGATTAATTTTCACAACCTTCTTTGTTCATATTTACCAAGGGTGCCAACAATTCTAGCCGACCAGTTATTGTATTTGCCAAAAGGGCAACACAGCAGAAGCAGGTTTGATTAGACTGGAGCTCAGTGAATGGCTGAAGGACGGTCTCAGGAATGCTTTTGAAGAGGAGAGGAAAGCATGAAGAGAGGCTGTTGTGAGAGTAGGACTGACGTTCCTAAAGCCCTTTGAGAATTATAACCACGGGGTGTTTTGCCTGGTCTTGCGTTTAGCTAGCCACAGTTGGCTGTGAAAACAGTTGGCTTTATTTTTTTGCCTACTCAGCGCTGCATATACTGCAGTCTTTATTCTCAGACACTGCAATCCATAAGACAATGTGCAATCTTTATGTCATTTAGCAATACAACACAGCAGATAAGGGGATTTTCATGTCTGTCCTTTGAGTATAAACATTGGATGGGACAAATTATAGTTTAAAAAAAAATAACATTGCTGTCATTAACTCAGAGGCACAGAAGAAAATAAAGCTGCCAGACATCTTACAACAGAGAATATGACAAATTATTGTAAATATACTCTTGAAAAGGCTTGTAAAAGGGAATCGAAGACACATAAGTGCAAATCTCCGGCTGATTGCTTAATTTGTCAGCATATCTGACACAAAAATAAAAAGGATAAGAGAGCTTCTGTCAGTAGTCATTGATTTGTGGTGACAGAATATAAGAGATCAAGCTGTGCACAATTTTGATTGTGGAGAGCTTCTATCACAGTCCTAATGACTTGACAGATTGAGAGGTTTTGTGTTTTATTTTATTATTCCAGATATTTTTTTATTGTCATATGGGGTCATTGTGACCTAATGGATAGAGAGTCAGACTTGTAACCCAAAAGTCGCAGGTTTGAGTCTTAGGTCAAGCAGGAATTGTCTTGAGGGGAGTGAATAACCAGCACTGAGTCCCACGACTGAGGTGAGACCCTTGAGCAAGGTACTGAACCCCAACTGCTTGGGGTACCACCCAAGTTTCTCAGCATCCTACAGCAGCTGCATGACGGGATAAAAGCCAGAGTACTCACAGGAGAACTCCAGTCTGAGTATTTTGAGGTAAACGTTGGGGTGAAGCAAGGCTGTCTTGGCTCCGGTGCTCTTTAGCATCCTCCTCTCTGCCATCACCTTCCTCTTTCATCATGTCATGGGGCATGAAGACAGTGTCCATGTGGAATACCGACTTGACGGTAGCCTCTTCAACATCCGTCGACTCCAGGCCCGCACAAAGACAAAGACCCGCCAAATCTGTGAGCTTCAGTATGCTGATGACTGTGCCGCCTTAGCCCACAGCCCGGACTCTATAACCATACGCATGCCTGAACACCGCCTGCCCCGCCAAGTCTCTCTACAGTCAACTAATGGGCGCAAAGCGCTCCGCTGAAGGGCAAAAGCTGCATTTTAAGGACTACACCAGGGACCTCCTAAAGCTAGCAAACATTCCTCTCATGCAGCTCGAATCTCTGGCACTGGACAAGTCAGCCTGGCAGGTCACCTGGGCCTCTGCAGTCTCTCAAATACACCAAACCAACCAAGACCGACGATCCATGAGACGCATCAAGAGACACCAGTGGGTGGTTGGTACCCCCCTGGTATCTGGTTTCCCCTGCTCCATCTGCGGAAGAGTGTGCGGCTCAAGGATCGGACTCGACGCCCACGAGAAGTGGCACCAGAGGCAACATCGCTGAACACACCCCCCCTCCCACCTCCATCCCTGGAGCAAGCGTCATCATCAAACATGGTGGACAGCTAAGAAAAAGAAAGTGTGTGTGTGTGTGTGTGTGTTCATTGATGTGAGTGTGCACTTGGATAGGTTAAATGCGAAGCACAAATTCTGAGTATGGGCCAGCATACTTGGCCACATATCACTTCACTTTCACTTTTTCGCTATTTACTTTAATTATTTTGAGTGCTCCATCCTGGCTTTTCCTCTTATAACCTTACTATGACTGAATCAACCATATTTCAGAATACCCAGGTGGCATTGTAAAGATTAATAATCATGCGCTGAATAATTAATTTCAGTGTTGTTTTAGTATTTCAGAGATACTATTATATTTTATATATGTATGTATGTATGTATGTATATATATATATAAATAAAAAGTCATGCCACAAATATCGGCACCCTTGCAATTCTGTCAGAAAATGCAGCTCTTCTCTCAGAAAATTGTTCCAATTGCAAATGTTTTGGTATTCGTGTGCTCACTCTGTTTCTGTGGCTCAGTGGTAGAGCATTGCGTTAACAGCACAAAGGTCGTGGGTTCAATTCCCAGGGAACACACATACTGACAATTAAAATGTATAACCTGAATGCACTGTAAGTTGCTTTGGATAAAAGCGTCTGCTTAATATGAAAATGTTGTTGTTTTTGTTTGCACTGCAACAACACAAAAACAGAGAAGGAAAGTCAAACTTGATCAAATTTCCCACAGAACTAAAAAATGGACTGGACAAAATGTAAAAATTGTCACCTTGTGAAAATTGTAAGAAATAATCGCTTTTCAAGCATGTGATGCTCCTGTAATTTGTATTTAGACACAACTGTAGCAAGTAACAAGAGTGGGCAATATAGTAATCACACTTGCAACCAGTTTAAATGGAGATAAGTGGACTCGATCTTTGTGTTGTGTGTCACACTGAGCATGGAGAAAAGAAATAAGTGTAAAGAGTTGTCTGTGAATTTGAGAGAAAGAAATTGTGGAAAAACATGGACAATCTCAAGACTATCTCCAGAGATCTTAATGTTCCTGTGTCCACTGTGTGCAATATCATCAAGAGGTTTACAGCCTATGGCACTGTAGCTAACCTCCCTGGACGTGGATGGAAGAGCAAAATGAATGAGAAATGACAACAAATGATTGTTCTAATGGTTGATAAAGAACCCTGATTAACTTCCAAACAAATTCAAGCTGATCTGCAGACACAGGGTACAACAGTGTCAGCTTGCACTATACGTCGCAATCTGAATGAAAAGGGACACTATGGTAGGAGACCCATGAGGACACCACTGCGGACACAAAGGCATAACAAAGTAAGACTTGAGTTTGTCAAAACTTATGTGGCAAAAACACAATCCTTCTGGGAAAACGTACTGTGGACATATGAGACAAAAGTAGAGCTTTTTGGTAAAGGACATCATGGCACTGTTTACAGAAAAATAAATGAGGCCTTCAAAGAAAAGAACACAGTCCCTACAGTCAAACATGATGGAGGTTCAAATATGTTTTGGGGTTGCTTTGCTGCTTCTGGCAATGGATGCCTTGACTGTGTGAACGATATCATGAAATCTGATGATTACCAAAGAATTTTGGGGCGCAAACATTGTGGCCAGTGTCAGAAAGCTGCATCTCCACCAGAGGTCATGGGTCTACCAACAGGACAAAGACCCAAAACACACTTCAAAAGACACTCAGAAATGGTTCAAAAAGCGCTGGAGAGTTCTGAAATGGCCAGCAATGAGTCCAGCTCTGAATCCCATAGAACATCTGTGAAGAGATCTCAAAAAAGCAGTTGGGATTCAAGGTTTTATTCGTCACATAATCAATTATACAGTATATAATCAGCAGGGAAATGTAAGTCAGGTCCGCTTAATGGACAGGGCAATTATAAGTAACACAACACAAGATAATATACAGTACATAAATATAGGTAAAAAAGAATAAAATGTGCAATACAATAAAATATGCAGGACAGTATAATGTATACTTAATACATTATAATAATATAAGCAGGGATGTGCAAGAAGAATGTGCAAACAGGTTGTACGGGGTATAAACATAGCAGCAATACAGATGATGGAGAATAGTGAATATCTTACTGCTTATTAGATGGAGTCATGTTGATGTTATGAGACCGTGTTTGAGTTTGAGTTTAGGAGCCTGATGGCCTGGGGCAAGAAGCTCCTCCTAAGTCTTTCAGTTTTTGCCATCATGATACGGATGCGCTTTCCAGATGGCAGTAAAATGAAGAGACGGTTACCTGTCCTTATTTGAGTCTTTGATAGTTTTAGCATGACGGTTACCTGTACTTATTTGGGTATTTGATGATTCTAGCAGCTCTGCTTTTGTAGTGTTTGAGGTAGATGTCCTGCAGAGAGCAGACCCTGAGATGTGCTCAGCTAAGTGCACAACTCTCTGCAGAGATTTGTAGTCCTGATTGGAGACATTTCCATACCACACTGAGATGCACTGAGTCAGTACACTTTCTGTGGCCCCTGACTATACATTTTACTGGATAGCTGGTGAGACCCTGAATTTCCTCAGCTGTCGCAGATGGTACAGTCTTTGCCTGGCTTTCTTAACCTGTGTTTGAATGTGTGCAGTCCAAGTCAGGTCCTTTGAGATGTTTACACCAAGGTACTTGAAGCTGCTCACCCTCTCCACAGGGGTCCCACTGATCATAAGAGGAGTGTAGGGCCGATGCTGTCTCTTCCTGCTCACGTTCAGAGAGAGACAGTTGTCCTGGCACCATGATGTAAGTCTCTCTTCCTTATCCATGTATGTGGTCTCATCATTGTTGGAAATGAGGCCCAGAACCACAGTATCATCAGCAAATTTGATAATAGAAGTGGAGCTGTGAGAGGACACGCAGTCGTGTGTAGAGAAAGTAGAGCAGGGGACTCAGTACACAACCCTGTGGGGCTCTTACGTTCAGGGTGATGGAGTTTGAGGTGAACTGGCCGACTTTCACCACTTGAGGTCTGCCGGTGAGGAAATCTTGAATCTTGAGTGCAAGACGTGAGCGATGGCTTCGTCAGTAGATCTATTTGGGCGATAAGCAAACTGAAGAGGGTTCAAAGTAACAGGGATGGAGGAGAAAATGTGATTCTTTACAATTCCTCAAAAACCTTAATGACTATTGATGTGAGGGCAACTGGACAATAGTCATTCAGGCAAGAGGGTTTATTGTTCTTAGGCACAGGCATGATGATAGATTTTTTAAAGGAGGTGAGAACCACAGAGGTAGCTAAATTATTCATTAAAGATGAATGTAAACAAACCAGCAAGCTAATCAGCACAGGACCTCAGAACATGGCCAGTAATCAAGTCAGGTCCGACTCCTTTCCTGATGTTCACTCACTTTAGTTCCCACCGAACCTCGTCCTCCTACACAATGATAACATAATCATCGCTGCTCTGTCTGCTGCTTCCTGACCCACTGATCGGCAGAGTCGCGCTGACGCCACTGCATTCAAAGCGGCCGCAGAAGGTGTTTAACACTTTGGACAGCAACGGATCTGCTCTCACCTCTGCTGAGGAACAGCGTTGTATAAAAACCAATGCAGTGCAGTGCATTGGTTAACTGCATCATGGATTGTTCTATCTATTTGAAGGAGAAGGTATCCTTCAAATCTGAATAACCTTGAGCAGTTTGCAAAAGAAGAGTGGTCCAAAATTATATTAGAGAGGTGTAAGAAACTCATTCATATTTACAAGAAGCGATTGATTTCAGTTATTTATTCCAAAGGGGGTGCTACCAAATATTAAGTTAAGGGTGCCAATAATTTTGTCCAGTGCATTTTTGGGGTTCTGAGTGGAACTTTTCTTCTCTGTTTTTTTGTGTTGTTCCAATGCAACACAATATAGCTAATATAGTGTTATCTAACACCTAGTTTAATAAAAATATTTACTAAAACTTGTGCATTTCTTCTTTCCCCCCCAAAAAAATCACTCTGTATGATTTATAAGCGTTTTGAATTATGGGGACACTGAAAATGTCCTCATAAATCACCTTCTCCTTGTAATACCTGTCATACCCATGTCATTATACACATTTGTGTCCTCATAAACCACATAAACACACAAACTCACACCGGAAGTTAGCGAAAGATCTCAACACAAACACATACCTCAACATATACTGTAAAATATGTATAAGATGCATAATGATATGCATAATATATATAAATATAACTATATAATGTAATAAAACACGTACTTTTTTAAAGTAAAAGTTGCCTTCAAAAAAGTATCCTCCATCCAAAAACATCCCCTCTGCTTCAATGAATGAAACATCGCTCTCTTTGTCAAAAATGTAATCTCTGTCATGCCGAGCACATTGTTCAACAACTTCTTAGTGCAAAAAGTACATTTTTCTCATTCTCGTTCTCTTTATTCTTAATTTTTTTAGCTGTGACATGTATGTTACTTTTGTTACTTTTTTCACATTAGTTTTTATTTGTATTATTCTTATTATTATTTTATGTATTGTTTTTCTCTGTACAGCACTTTGGTTCCAGTCGTGGTGTTGAAAGTGCTTTATAAATAAAGGTTGAGTTGAGTTGAGTTTATTCGCCTCTAATCATCTTTATCTCGCAAGCTCTCCAGGAGCGCATTTTTGGTCACTGCAATCTCTGCGCACAAACTTTTGAGCTTGCTAACATGAACCGACCCCCTAATGCATCAAATCAATCTGTTCAGAAGCTCATTGGCTATCAGATACGACAGTCATTTGCAGACTCTAATGTAGTTGGATCGATATACTGTCCATCAAAATAGGGCGGCCCCATCTCCAATGCTAGACGCTCGTTCGCTACCGCTGACTGTAGACCCCTCTAAGATGCACCTATTGACTCAAATAAGGTGTCCATCAAAAGGGCAGAGTTCAGTGGCAATTTTTACATAAAATACATTTAATGCTTACATGTGAACACACTCTACATTATAGAAAACGCAGAAGAATTGATAGCTTCTTTGGCTAATTTGAAATGATACTACTACATTCTGTGGATGTTTATCAACAAATGCATGTGTTATGGACTAAATATTGCACTGAATTGGATAGCCTGGACCCTTTACAGTGTACAACAACACCATTTATGTTGAAATTTGATGGATCAGTGGCTTCATAGGTGAGTTCCTTCAGTTTTGTTGTTGTTTATTTAGTTGTTGGTGGTCTGACAAAGACACTGATTGTACCTGCTGTGTTTATTGTATCTTAAAATGGTTTACATCGTTCAAATCACAAAAATCTCAGCTTTCCAGTAATATATGACATGTTCAGCTTTTTGTTTTTTGAGTTTTTGTGTCTAACGACTTAACCCCTAACACCACTAGGTGTCCCGCCAGCGGGACGCTGGATTCATAAGAGGTTTTAATAAAACATAAAATGTGAAACCTTCTCCATTTTTTTATTAGTTATATGGGGTGTTTACACAGCACCGCATTTTTGACAAAAACAGCGTTTTGGCCATTTATTTACAACTATTTAATTTGGCAGGCCTAAAAATGCAGTCTTTTGAAAATGGGTTTCAAAGTGCAATTTTTGAAAATGAAACTATTATCATATGCATGTAAACAAATTTGTGAAACCAGTGCATATTACATGTTCCGTCTATAGGTATGTGCACATGCACACGTAGTGTTTCTTTAAAAAGTGACATCGCCAACTACCGGTCTGGCATGTATAATAGCATTTTAGTCATTTTGCAGATTCATATGAACAGTGATACTTTTGACGTTGTCACCTGAATAAAAAAAAGGAACAAGTTTTCCATTTTGGTACATCATTGTCAATGTATCCTCAGTTTTTTGACCAACATAAAGCCTGAAAATTCATGCTGAACACCTTGAAGCAGCTAATCAAGCTGAAAATTACATACAGGTGTGTTGTACGTGAGGAAGAGGAAGGTAAATCTCCAGGAGCAGGATTGATCACCTTCACCATAAAGGTTATCAAAACAGAGCTAAACATAACGTCGCCTAGACCCCAAATTAGCGGCTCATGTACTGGCATGCTGTGTAGGGCTCAATTTGCAACAGATCTGGTACCATATGTCATCAACACAAATGGCTTTGAGTTCAGTGGTTCCAAATTTGTCTACTCAAACTTCAGCTTAACATCACAAGAGCACTCAATACATTTGTATTATTTTTGCTCTAGAGCTTTGCTTTTAATTAAAACATAATCATCATTAACGGACCCATCAGAGGGTCTTAATCACAACAAACTTTAATTTTCAACGAGGCTTTTAGTATTAAAATTAAACTACACTATCATGTTGCTGCATAGACGGTGCTCAAAACTCCAGAGGGACTGAGTTCATAAGAAATGGTTTTCCAAATCCTATCAAGAGGAACCAAGGTGCCATGTTGGCTTTCATTGCCAGTCTGTGTTTAATCAAGAGTGGGAATGATTAAGTGGCAAACTGAAAAGCTTGTCATTTCTATAAATTGAGTTTGTTGCCAGGGATTGGAACACGATTCATCGTTTTCACCAAGTAATTTCACTTTCAAAGTTTAAACCCCTCACTTGAGAGTGGAGGATTATGCAGGGTTTAGTAATAATCTTAGAGTGAGTAGCACCTGTGCCGCAGATTAGAAAATACTTAAATTCGGCCCTTCTTCCAACAGAAGAGCCATTAAATCCAGCCAGGTATTTGTTGTTTGAAGTTTCGCTGACATACCTGACCTCTCGTTTTAATACTCAATTTAAAAAGCCCTCAAGGGTTGAGTGGAATTCATAAATAGTTGAACGACTTTTCATTTAACCATCTGTACAAAAGTCTTTACCATAATACCCATTATTTGTTTAATATTGGCCTCCATACAAGTTACTTCAGTCATATACCTGCAATCGGTCTTCGTCAGGTGATGTCACACTCGCGAGAATCGATGTGCATTTTGGGCATCAAGGCCGATGGTGTTCTGTAGCTGGACAATTGCCTTTTAATTTGCTTCAAAATGGTACATTCTTGTTGTGTTAACGTCTGCAATAGTTAATTGCATGATTGAAAAGGTCAAATCCTCACCACGAAGAATGACATGTTAGGTCTCACACTTGAAAAAAAGACAAAACAAGAGGCGTCGCCACATCGAATCGCCTGGGTTTCAGCGGTGACACCCAAAATCATCATATTTGCCAACATATCTCTGTGTATGTTTTCATAAAGGTAAGAGATGTTTTAGATGTGCTTATTTTCTGATTTCTGAAGTAGCCAACATTATATTCACATGTTATTTAGGGTTATCAATGCTGATAAACAACCAGGGAGCGGGTGAGCAGAAGCGGGCCATGTAACGTTACCATGAAATATATTGCAATCGTTTTATGCATAGTGTTGAATATGAGATGTTAAAATATCCAAAGTTCGTTAAAAATTGAAACTTGGTGGCTGGTCTGATTAAAACCCTGGAAGAAACACCAGCCCTTTGCCCTCTTTTGTTTTAAAATCATACATTTTAGGTGTAAAAAGTTAATTTATTTGAAAAGGTACTGACTACATTTTTGTACATTTTCATTTCATATTGTTCGGATAGGTGTGACTAAACAGTGTTTAGTAAGTAAGGAAAAAAACACATTGCAGCCTGCTGAGACGATGACCCACCAGGCCGGAGAAGATGGTCAGCTACACACTGAAGGCTGGTGGAGATGGTCAGCTACACACTGAAGGCTGGTGGAGATGGTCAGCTACACACTGAAGGCTGGTGGAGATGGTCAGCTACACACTGAAGGCTGGAGGAGATGCTCAGCTACACACTGAAGGCCGGAGGAGATGCTCAGCTACACATTGAAGGCTGGTGGAGATGCTCAGCTACACACTGAAGGCTAGAGGAGACGCTCGGCTTCACACGACACCACTCAGTGTCACTAACTGAATGTAACTTGTATGTCTGCAGAATAAATTTTACTGCATTGGCATAAACCCAGGCTTTCTGATAGTTTTTCAGTGATCTTAAAGTATTATACATATATGCCAAACTTGGGAACCTTTGTTATATGGGTTCTCAACTCTGGCCCTTGAGGTCCACTTTATTGCAGAGTTGAGCTCCAACCCTAATAAAATACACCTGAACAGGCTAACCAAGAGAGACAGGCAGGCAGATTAGTTTGATTAAGGTTGGAGCTAAATTCTATAGGAATTGGACATAAAGGTTTTATTGCCTTATGCTGTTTTTCATGTCAGACATAAAGACAATTCTCACTTCATTTTAAATATTTATGTTAACCTCATGCACCTCATATTGGATCTGCCTGCACAAACAATGTTTTAGACAACTGTGATGGCACTAAATTGGACACAGATTGATTGATTATTTTGAGATTTTCCACATGTCTTCAACCTACAAGAACAATTTATTTGACAGGTCATCTAGCACTTCTAAGAATCCATGCAGTGAGGGTCATCAGAAATGTTTGGCAGAAGCATCAAATCATAATTGTAATGTATTCAGCTTTCTTTGTAGTACTTACTCTGTGTCCACTTAAGAAAACATAAATGTGTTTTTGATTGTCTCCTTGTTATGAGTAGCTACTGATCAGTACTTGTTATCAGCCAAATAAAGTACGGACAATTTTGAATAAACAGGGTGAGGTTTAATGGTAGAAACTCACATGATGTAATTACTTAATATTTCAAATCAAATCAAATCACTTTTATTGTCACATCACCACAGCACAAGTGCCTTGGTGAGTGAAATTCTTACGAGCGTGCTCCAGACAGTGCAAAAAACAACAATTTACATATGGACAGTACATATTTACAGACTGTACAGAAGACAATGTGCAAAATACACATACATATACTCAGTACACATAGTGTACTATAAAGACATAGTTATCAACTACACATTATACACCGTATGTGCACATCTACATTATGTACACTATCCATACATTATGTAGTCTTTACATAGTAATAATGTGAAGGTGCAACAGATTATAAATTAACAGCAGATTGGTTGAGCAGCAGATAGTTGTGCAAAGGTGCAACAGATTATGCATATGCAATGTCGTGGATGTGCTTTTGTATGGTGTCCAGTGACAGCAGATGTGTTAGTGCAGTGTGTGCGTGTAGTCCGGTAGAACTAGGTACGACCCTTTGCAGAGCCCTGCGGTTGCCAGCGGTGCTGTTTCCAAACCAGGCGGTGATGCAGCCGGTCAGGATGCTCTCCACAGTGCAGGTGTAGAAGGATCTGAGGATTCTGGGGGTCGTTCCAAACTTCCTCAGCCGTCTCAGGAAGAAGAGACTCTGATGTGCCTTCTTCAGCACTGCATCTGTGTGAGCAGACCATGTGAGATCCTCGGTGATGTGAACGCCGAGGAACTTAAAGCTGCTCACCCGCTCCACAGGTGTCTTGTCGATGGTGATGGGTGTGTGTTCTCTGCTCTGTCTCCTGTAATCCACCACCAGCTCCTTGGTCTTGTCGATGTTGAGTGAGAGGTGGTTCTCCTGACACCATTTAGTCAGGGTACTCACCTCCTCTCTGTAGGCTGTCTCATCGTTGTCGGTGATCAGGCCTATCACCGTGTCATCATCAGCAAATTTGACGATGACATTGAAGCTGTGTGTAGCTGTACAGTCGTGTGTGTACAGGGAGTACAGGAGTGGGCTGAGGGCGCAGCCCTGCGGAGCACCAGTGTTGAGGGTCAGGGGAGATGATGTGTTGTTGCCTATTCTGACCACCTGACTTCTGCCTGTCAGGAAGTCCAGGATCCAGCTGCACAGAGATCTGTTCAGTCCTAGACTCTGGAGCTTCGCAACCAGTGTGGCAGGCACTATGGTGTTAAATGCCGAACTATAATCCACGAACAGTATCCTCACATAGGTGTTCTTATTTTCCAGGTAGGAGAGAGCAGTGTGCAGGGTGAAGGCAATAGCATCGTCTGTGGAACGGTTACTGCGGTATGCAAATTGTAGTGGGTCCAGTGAAGCGGGCAGCACAGAGCAGATATGTTCTCTGATGAGCTTCTCAAAACACTTGCTGAAGATGGGGGTCAGAGCAACGGGCCTCCAGTCATTCAAGCATGTGATTTTATTTTTCTTAGGTATGGGCACAATGGTGGATTTTTTGAAGCATGCGGGAACCACAGACAGAGAGAGGGACAGATTGAAAATATCTGTAAAAACCCCGGCTAGCTGGAAAGTGCATGCTTTGAGCACACGGCCTGTATACCATCTGGGCCCACAGCTTTACGGATGTTCATCCGTTTGAAGGATCGGGTTACATCCTCGACAGAAAGTGTGAGTGGACTCACCTCTTCTGCAGCAGTCGTGTGAGCGCTCTCTGTGTGGGCGGTGTTATCAGCTTCGAAACGAGCATAAAAGGTGTTGAGCTCGTCCGGTAGAGAGGCGGCAATGTTCACAGTAGCTGGTTTATTCCCTTTAAAGCCTGTGATGTTGTTAATGCCCTGCCACATGCTTCTTGGATTATTGTTGTTGAAATGTTCTTCAACTTTGTTTTATATGTTCGTTTGGCTGCTTTGATGGATCTCCTGAGATCGTAACTGGCTTGTTCCTGATGAAACATGTTACGGAATCTGAATACGCCTCTATGTCGTCATCAGACACTGCCTGGAACATGTCCCAGTCCACGTGATCAAAACAGTCCTGAAGTGTAGCGTCCGATTGGTCCGACCAGCATTGTATTGTCCTGAGGGCGGGTGCTTCACGTTTCAGTTTCTGCCTATAAGCAGGCAGGAGCAGAACGGAAGAGTGATCGATTTGCCGAAAGGTGGGCGGGGGAGGGATTTGTATGCGTCCCGGAAAGAAGTGTAACAATGGTCGAGTATACAATCTCCACGCGTGTTGATGGTGACGTGTTGAAAGTATTTTGGAGCTATTGTTCTGAAGTTGGCTTTATTAAAGTCCCCCGTGATAATAAAAGCTGCATCTGGGTGCGTGGTTTCCTGCTCACTTATATTCCTGTACAGTTCCCTGAGTACCTGGTCTGTGTTGGCTTGGGGGGGGATATAAACAGCCGTGATTATGATCGCTGTAAATTCCCTCGGTAGCCAGAATGGTCGACACAGAAGCGTATGAAATTCCAGATCAGGGGAGCAGAAGGATTTAATAGAGAGTATGTTCCTTTCATCGCACCACAAGTTGTTAATATAGAAACAAACACCCCCACCTCTGCTTTTTCCTGTGAGCTATTTTGTTCTATCCGAGCGGTGCACGGAGAAGCCCGTGAGCTCGATGGCTGAGTCTGGAACCATAGCAGACATCCAGGTTTCTGTGAGGCAAATAACGCAGCAGTCCCTTGTTTCTCGTTGGTATGAGATGCGCGCCCGCAGTTCACAGAGTTTGTTATCCAGTGACTGAACGGTGGCCAGTAAAATGGTTGGAAGAGGATGTCGGAAAGCACGGCGTCTCAGTCTGACGAGAACGCCAGCTCTTTTTCGGCATCGGCGGCGTTTCCTCGATTGCGCGACCCAGACAAAGGGCTCTGATGCGGTGTCTGTGAACAATCCACCGGCATTCAAAAACTCAAAGTCCGGTTTACATTGCGCGACGGAGGAACCAATGTTCAAATGCGTGTCTCTATCGTAGACAGTTATACTAACAACATCTAACACGTAAAACAACAACAAAAAAAAAAAACAAAAAAAAAAAAATTATGGGTGCAAATCAATGGTAGACAAAAACAGACCATAAGTGTATACGCAAGTTTTTATACTGTAAACAAGATAATCATATATCCAACGAGGTTGGAGTCAGAGATGCCGGTGGCACTCAACTTTTTGTGTCAGGTAGTATGGATCAGTTAATTGTTAATCATCAAAGACTAAATTATATAAATTACGGTTCCTAAAAAAATTGCTAAGATTAGGTCTGTACCTTATCTACTTGGTTTGCATCTGTTTCTCCAGTATGAAGATTTAATCTGTCTTTATTGTACGGCTCTGTACACTTTTAGTTCACTGCTCAATGCAACGATACCTTCAAAATGGCACCTCGGTGACATCACACATAATAAACGCACATGACTGACAAAGACCGATAGGTCCTGACATTGGTTCTCCACCGAGATAAGCTTTGGTTTAACATGATAATGAATGACCTCTTACAAAAATAAATGTCAGCTGCTTGATTAAAAGGCATTGGAAACGTTTGCGTACCCCCCCGCCGAACTTCCGTGCGATCCTCCATGGCCTACCAGACAAGAACGAGCACAAGCACACCTCCCACCCACAGGGACCAATTACTCTGGCATCAAGCCATTTTGCGGGGGAGTGTGTTTTTCTCTCAACCTGTCAAAACTTTAATCCGGGAGAGTGGATCCTTCTACAGCTGAACACTATGTGGAAGTATCCCAGCGCGAAGGCTTTCAGACTGAACCAATGTGCGTTTGAGAGTCTAGAATACTCACAGCGCGAACAGTACATCTGGACTCTCAGCGGATGACAGCTCGGGGTAGAGTCAGACACAATGAATGTCATTTAAGTAATTGCATTTATGACCGTTATAAAAACATACGTGGTGTTTTAGCACATTGATAGAATCAGATGAAGATGCCACGTTACAGTGATACACAGTATGCCACGCACCTGAATAGGGTTGGGTATGATAGATTTCCCGATTCAATTCGATTTTGAGTCACTTGATGTGTGAGTCTATTTTACATTGTTCATGAAACATTTTAACACTTAAACTTGGTTAAGGAGCAAAATATTAAAGGGATATTTCACTGAAAAATAAATACAATTCTGTCATTGATTTCTCACCCTCATGTCATTTCAAACCTGTAAGACTTTGGGAACACATGCAGATAAAGATATTATTGAGAAAATCTGAGAGCTTTCTGTCCCTGCATAGACGGCAATGCAACTACCATGTCCTGTGGTTTAACCTTAATTTTATGAAGCTACAATAATACATTTTGTGCACAGAGAAAACAAAAAGGACTTTGTACAATATGGTACTTGGGCCTTGAATGTGGTAGTTGCATTGCTGTCTATCATAAAAAAAATCTACATTTGTTTTCTGAAGATGAACAAATATCTTATGGGTTTGAATGACATGATGGTGAGTAATTAATGATGGAATTTTCTTTTTTTTTTGGTGAACTATCCCCCTTTTCTACTAAGAATTCAAGTTTGCCATCACAGGAATAAATTACATATTAAAATTAGTGCGGTCAATTGATTAAAAAAAATTATATAATTAATCGTACAGCATAAATGGTGTGTGTGTGTGTTCACTGCTGTGTGTGTGCACTTTGGATGGGTTAAATGCAGAGCATGAATTCCAAGTATGAGTCACCATACTTGGCCGTATATCACGTCACTTTCACTAACATTAAAGTTTTTAAATACAATTTCACATTCAATCTTCAAATTAATGTACAAATAAAGACAGTATATTTTTTATATTTGTTTAATGTCATCTTGTTTATGACTGAAGGCCAGTATGACTGATACCAATTAATACTTATTTCCCCCCTAATATTTAACCATTGGCTATAGCCATTCAACATTACATTATAATTAAGAGCTATCAATTTTAGTAGACTTAAAATTACTTCTAATATGTTAATTTTAAACAATATTCACATAAATCCATTATAATAAATGCTATATTTAGCTACTTGTGCCCCTCAGCAGAAATATACAGAAATTGAATAAAGTTATCAAACACTAAATTCTAAACTAAATACAGATGAATACCTGAAGCTATAAAGGTTATTGATTTCCTCTTCTTTTTTTTTAATGAACAGACATCTCAGCAGCTAGTTATTAGGTTGTTTTGGCTTTTGGCAGTGCTGAGATGCTCCGGGACAGTTTTGAAAACCATTTCAGAGGCATATTCTTAATGCAACTCATTTATATAACGTTACATGCACGCACAGTTTTAACGCAATGGCTAATTGCTTGCATTAATGCGCTAATTTTGACAGCACTAATTAAAAATATAGTAGAAATATATTATAGTATTTCATATTGATCAAATAAAGACAGCTTTGGTGAGCATAAGTTACATTTTTCAAAAACATATTGTAAATGCTGTAGCCTATTGTGTTTTTTTTGTAGTATAATTTGTACATGAATCAAATTACACTGATTATGCTCTTTTATTTATATAGACTATATAGAACTGGTTTTAAATTGAATTGGACTTGGAACAAAATTATAAACGCTACAATTTAGTTTTTAAGCCCCATTTTTCATGAGCTGAACTCAAAGATCTAAGACTTTTTCTATGTTCACAAAAGGCCTATTTCTCTCAAATATTGTTCACAAATCTGTCTAAATCTGTGTTAGTGAGCACTTCTCCTTTGCCGAGATAATCCATCCACCTCACAGGTGTGGCATATCAGGATGCTGATTAGACTGCATGATTATTGCACAGGTGCGCCTTAGTCTGGCCACAATAAAAGGACACTCTAAAATGTGCAGTTTTATCACACAGCACAATGCCACAGATGTCGCAAGTTTTGAGGGAGCATGCAATTGGCATGCTGACTGCAGAAATGTTCACCAGAGCTGTTGCCTGGGAATTGAATGTTAATTTCTCTACCATAAGACATCTCCAAAGGCATTTCAGAGAATTTGGCAGTACATCCAACCAGCCTCATCGGGGTCTCGACCTGACTGCCGTTTGTCGCCATAACCGACTTGAGTGGGCAAATGCTCACATTCAATGGCATCTGGCACTTTGGAGAGGGGTTCTCTTCACGGATGAATCCCGGTTTTCACTGTACAGGGCAGATGGCAGACAGCGTGCACGGCATCGTGTGGGTGAGCAGTTTGCTGATGTTAACTTTGTGGATCGAGTGGCCCATGGTGGCGGTGGGGTTATGGTATGGGCAGGCGTATGTTATGACAACAAACACGGATACATTTTATTGATGGCATTTTGAATGCACAGAGATACTGTGACGAGATCCTGAGGCCCATTGTTGTGCCATACATCCATGACCATCACCTCATGTTGCAAGAATCTGTAAACAATTCTTGGAAGCTGAAAACATCCCAGTTCTTGCATGGCCAGCATACTCACCGGTCATGTCACCCATTGAACATGTTTGGGATGCTCTGGATTGGCGTATACGACAGCGTGTTCCAGTTCCTTCCAATATCCAGCAACTTCGCACAGCCATTGAAGTGGAGTAGACCAACATTCCACAATCAACAACCTGATCAGCTCAATGCGAAAGGAGATGAGTTGCACTGCGTGAGGCAAATGGTGGTCACACCAGGCACAGATACTGGCTGGTTTTCATTCTTGCGTTTACTTCACAGTTCCACTCATGTTAATGAATGAAAAAAAGCTGGTCATCTATCATAATGCAATTTGATTTGGTATTTTAAGTAGAGTAAATTATCCTCTAACCAATTGAATGCCACATTCTACACATCCACTACTACACAACCTACTACAGATGTCACTGAAATGTGTCTTGAGAAACCACATCTGTCTCTAAAATATACACTCAAGGGCATTTTTGTTTATATATGGTGTATAAAAGAATAATGCCTCAACATTTAGGGCATCAGAATGTACATCCTCTATCAAAAGATGCTGTATATTTGAGGTACACCAGCTTTTGACTCATGGATTTTAAAACTTTATTTTGCCCTTCGGTCATAAGCTCTTATGAAGCCTGAAAGTATGTTTACTTTGGATGTCATCTCCTTGAAGTTTCTGCATGGTTTGGCATCCATGGTTGGCCTCTTTACTGAATCAGCCCTGTTTCTCAAAGAGAAGCCCCAGTGGCCTTTTGTGCTCCATATGCACTCACCTTTTCTCCCTCCCTTCTCCCTGCTCCTATTGAGAAAGCCCTTATAAATTAAAGGGATATTGTGACATGGACACACACAAACACTGGGAACTGATCAGGGAGCCATACATTTAGGACTCATAATCAGCACAGCTGAATAGATGAGAAAGAAGACTGAAATGTTTTGATGAGACTGGTTTAGATTAGAGGCAGATGCTACATATCACGGTTTGGAGAGTAAACCGTGTACATCTGCCAAGGCTTAGGCCAGGCTTGACCCCTCGATCATATGGGAAAACAACATCATTGAGCAAACACAAGAGAATGGAGCGTTAAGGAGCATACCAATGTTTACATGAGCAAGAGGAACTAAACTCATAGCCTTGCTTCAAATAATCTTATTCCATTTTTAATTCAGAGTTTCTCTCTCAAGGATTATTCTTGCACTACAATACCCTCACTGAAAAATAATATATAGCAGTTTGGTTAATATGAATCCAAATACTGTCATGAATTATAGAGTAATATTCAGATTTATATTTCTAGTGTCAGTAATTTATATTCCACCAGACCATGACACTGATGTAAATAAGAGAAGCACTGAGATCAAGCAGTGTTACAGTAATCCCTGAGGAGAACCAATAAAGATTAATAAATACAGAGGTAATCTGCACTGCTGAGCCCATGTGTAAACACTCTCAGCAGAAATCCCTTCAGTTCCCATTTTACAGTCCCTGCAAGAGATTCCGGACACACATTTATTAATATGATTAAATTCATACATGATTGCTTTCAACACACTGAGTTAATTAGATCGAAGGATGGACAAACAGACAGATAAAATGAATAGAATGATTGATAGACAGAAAGATAGAGTGATAGAACGACAGAAAGATAAATGGAGACAAATGGAATGATAGAACAAATGACAGCTAGAACATTGTATGAACAGAACGAATGACAGAACGACCGAGAGAACAATAGAGAATGACAGACAGATAAAACAGACAACGAAAGATAAATACAACAACTGATAGATAGTACAACAGAGACAGAACGACAAACAAATAGAACATAATGACAGTCAGACGGAATGACCGATAGAACAACAGACAGATAGACGATAGAACAACAGACAGAACGAATGAACAAATGATAGAATAAACTAACAATAGATAGAATGCACAAAAGATATAAAGACAGAACAAAATATAGAATAGCTAGAATGACAGATAGAACGAACGATAGATCAGATGAACAATAGTTAGATAGAGTGATAGATAGAACAAATGATAGACCGAATGAACGAACCAACAATAGAACAAACTATAGATAGAATAAACTAACAATAGAGAGAATACACAAAAGATAAAGACAGAACAAAATATAGAATAGATGGAAAGAAATAGATCAAATGAACGATAGGTAGATCGAGTGAACGAAAGATACATCGATCGATCGAAGGCTGGACAGACAACAAAATGACAAATAGATGAATGAATGGATGGATGGCTGTATAAACAGATAAAAAGAAAAAAAGACCAGAATATTTAGGCCACAATGTTTATTCAGTAGTGTTGTTTTAACTTATAGGTACAATACTGTCTGATTTTTGTACAACTAAAAAAGAAAAAGTTACCATTTCTGTCTGCTGTGCTAACACAATACCGATCACTCTAGCCATTCTGGTGTACACATCGCGTCTAAACCACAGACATTTGCACATTTCCAAATAGTAGGCACTTTTAAGGTAAGGTTTAAAACATTTGTGAATATACATTTATATATAATTCTATATAGATTTTTTCCATACATGAATAAGTAATTGGATGCAAAGGTCAGATGTCTACTTAAAAAAAAATACCTAAAAACAAAACTAACAGCTAACAATGAAAACTCAAATGTGGCCAAAGGATTACATAGCAATGTGGGAAAAAAATTGAGTCTTTGGGTTTGCCTGTGTTTTCTCAGTACCTTGCTTCGTTCAGCTCCAGCTTAGATTAGGTAAGGGTCAGTACAGTCACTTTGGGGTGTTGGTCACAGCTGGGTACATAAACAGGGCAAGCAAAGAAACGATACAGAGGGAGTCACGCTTCTCAAGGCAACCCTTTACAACCTTTATGAGGATCTAGAGGGCATGAGTTTGATCATACTGATCTGTATGGGACATTACTGGCCTCCATAATGGTTTTTTATGAGTACTGGAGAGATACATTAACAGCACTCAAATTGAGCTTTTTCAAACAATCCCAAACTAGTGGAACCTTTAAAAATGAATTATTTAATTGAACGTGATTCCAAGTTGCTAGTTTGTTTGAGCCCAGTAGGAAAGCAAAGCCTGTAAAAGTAATAAAAAAAAAGTCCGGTCTACTCTCTCCATGCACTAATAAAACAGATCACTGCAGTGTGACGTGAGAATAAATGCAAGCTTTTCATCCTTGAAACATCAGAACGCTCTGATCAAAGGAAATGTATGTCTGGAGGTGGGCAGGCCATGTCAGATCCCCAGTATGAGCTACCTCAAACTCTCATCACAGAGGACAGGCTCTGGTCTGGGCTCATCAGTTCGATAAATCAGCCTCTTTTCAACCATGTGAGAAGCTTTAGAGTCGCCAAGACGAGAACGGATGAAAAATGGCACTGGTTGTTTTTGTTTACCTGCAAACACTCAAGCAGAGATGTAACTAAAACATTTTTTGACATTTTCAGTTCTAAGCAACACCAAAAAAAAAAAAAAAAAAAAAAGGCTGAACTGCATGTTGTGAAATAATAAAATGAACATTGCAACCTGGATGGAAACATTTACATTGACTCGTTAAGAGTTATTAGACAGAGTTCTGAAAACTACAGAAAGGCATTTTTTATCATCCGAGAAAATTATACAATTACTGAAATGCTTATGATCAACATCAGACATGCTAGGACAAAACAAAAGATGAGAAATTAAGTAAGAACTGATACAGAACAATTATATTCAATTATTCCACTTTAAAATGTTCTTTACAAATACATACTGCTACAGTTAAAAAGTAGTCAGCAACTAAAAACATCTCCTTTTACAGAAGACGGATGCGGTTATCCTCACCTTTACAGATTGTGTTTCTTTTAAGCCTTTTCAAATACACAGAAAATTATGTTTAAATACAGAGAGATTTGCAATAAAATAAGCAATGCTTGCTTTTTTCATAAAAAAAGAGGAAAGAAAAGGTCTTAATTACAATACTCTATGCAAAAGCTTTCCTTTATGTAATTTTTTTCCTCAATCATGTCTATGATCTATTTTTTTTTTTATGCAGAACGAGTTTGTCGTAGTCACTGATATTAGACCATCACTCTGGTTGGTGAAGCTCGGTTGTACATGAGTGAGTCTATGCGTAAAACTCCTTGGTGGGAGCTTTCTGATAAGCCGCTCCAGACGGCTTCCTCTCCCCGAGGTCGTAGCTGCCTTCGTCCTTCTTTCTCATGCGGTACACCAAAAGGAGGATGAGGAAGATGGCAAAGAGGAAGCCGATAACTCCACCCGCAATGACAGCTGGAACAGAGGATTTAAGAAAGCCTAATGAGTCAGTTTGTTTCAATTAAGTTAAGCAGACATAGTTAAGTTGCTCCTTTCTCACGATATATGTGAAATCTCATTTCTGTCCGACTACGTGACTAAAGTGCCATCTGAGAGTCTGTGGCTCACACAAAGTAGACTCAGATTATGTCCAGTAATCAAATGATTAAATAAGGAACCCCTCAACACTGCCGGAGGGTCAAGAGATTGAGCGAGAGGAAGTGTTGAGGAAGACAGGAAGTCATTATGTCTTATCATTGTGATTCTGTCTTTATTTGACAGGATATTAAAGCGGAGTATGCTTAACTTAAGAATTTGACCTTTGAGAAATTGATCTGTTATTTTGACTGAGATGTATGGTAACATGCTCTTTATGTTTTGTGCATCTCTCATAAGACAAAAGATAAAGTGGACGTTCTGGCTGAAATGTGTAGTAAACTCTCGAACCTCCCAGTGAGGGCTTCAATTCAAGTTTATGAAAGTGCACACCGCATAAGTGCATCATCAATTATAAGCAGGAATTAATTGTAAGCAAGAATTTCATTCTAATTTAGTAGCAAAATTATTATAAAAACATTTATGTAGACTACCATTCAAAACCTTGGGGTCTGTAAGATTATTATTATTATTATTACAAGTACTATTTTATGTTTTTATTCAGCAAGGAGGCATTAAATGACACTTTTACATTGTTACAAAATAAAATAAAATTATACATTCAGTTCATCAAAGAATGTATTGTGGTTTCTGTAAATAAATTAAAGCAACACAGCTGATTTCAACATTGATAATCATAATAAGAAATGTTGTTTGAGCATAAATTCAACATATGTGACCCTGGACCACAAAAACAGTCATAAGTAGCACGGGTATATTTGTAGCAATAGCCAACAATACATGTATGAGTCAAAATCATCGATTTTATTATAATCGAATAATCATTACGATATTAAGTAAAGATCATGTTCCATTAATATATTTAGTCAATTTCCTACCATAATAAATATATCAAAACTGAATTTTTTATCAGTAATATGCAACTTTAAAGGAGATTTTCCTCAATATTTTGAGTTTTTTGCACCCTCACTTTCCAGATTTTCAAATAGTTGTATCTCGGCCAAATATTGTCCTAACAAACCATACATCAATGGAAAGCTTATTTATTCAGCCTTCAGATGATGTATGCATTTCAATTTTGAAAATTTGACCCTTATGACTGGTTTTGTAGTCTATAGTCACATTAAAATTATTTCTTAAGGATCATGTGACACTGAAGACTGGAAAATGGCTGCTAAAAGTTCATCTCTGCCATCAAAACAAATTATTATATTTTAAAATATATTGCTATCGAAATGTTTAATATAGTTAAAAATTTTTATCAGACATATTATGGCATCTCCTAAAAATACTCAGTGTCTTGATAGTACCCATTTATAAATTATTATTTACAGACCTGCCAAAACCTCTGTCCTCTGGAAGAGATTTTCTGACTGGACATCCAGGGGTGATCGAGGGAGGCTGGTGGTGCTAGTGACAGGGTCTCTACGCGAGTCTTCTGTGGCAGGAACTGTGTCCTAAAGAGAGTGAAGAAGAGGGTGCGTTACACTCAATTTGGAGTGATGGATGATTTTATGACAGCAGTGGGCTCTTTGTTGGCTGCATGACAGCACATTAGTATCATTGCCACTCATAGATCCACCTGTGAACCCATTTACACCTGGTTTCGGTTTCGAGTGGTCAGATACATAGGACCTTCTATGCCCCGATTACTACCACTTGTGATCAGATCACCTGAGACGGATGATAATAGTACCTTACAGCTGGTACCCACCTCTATCCTGAGTCGTTTATTTTTGTCTTTTGGGACATCAAGATAAGTAGATGTCTCCACTTTCGGTGTGAAGTCTTTGGTGGAGTCCTGTGTGGGCTCTGCTTTAGGCATGATGAACAATGTTTTTACTGTGACACTTTCCTCAACTTCTCCAGTTCCTGAAAGACAAACACATCTGTGCTTCAACTGCAATATCCAACATGAAGGGATCAGATTGTGTACCTTGAATGGATGAGGCACTTCTTACCTGATCCTGATCCAGAAGTGAAGTCGTCATCATCTTCGGGGTAACCTCCTGACCCAGCCTCCTCCAGGTATAAATCATCGGTCGAGGTGGATTTGGCCGCAGAAACTGCTATCTGCAGAGGTAAAAGTTTAAAGAAAGTCATAAAATGGAGATTAAGACAGAAATGAGTGTTTTCAGTGTCTTATTGCTCAAACCCTTCGACTCAAAGGACCAGAGGCTATGAAATCGATTTTTTTCAGTAATGTGTTTGAAACTAGTAAACTGCCCATCTTGCCACACGATGAATGAGTATTCCCTGTCTCCCCTGCTTACTGCTGAAATCTGAAAGTCAATATTTTCTGCCTTAACACGTATTATACAAAGCCTAACCTTCTCATCAAAGACTCGGCGCAGACACAAGCCCAGCAGCTACAAGTAAAATGTGCTCCACGACCGAGCATTCAGAATGAACTGCATTCTGCAGACTTCAACATATGCTGATAACGGTAGGCTATATAGCTAATGGTTTTAATTGAATTATGATGTTTTTGACTATATCTCTGGCCATCGTCGATGCAAGATCATCGTCTTTTGATGCAACCCAGCAAGGGGAGGTTACCGCATCCCCGTCCGCTACACCACTGGGCAGACAGCACATTGCCGTTACGTCGTTTGGGCTGCCTTGTTGAGCGCAGTGGCACTGAACACATATTTCACACACTTTAAGCTCTTTTATTTTCCCAATAAATAGGATTAGAGCAACGAATCGAAAGCCTCGTACCGAACGGTTAAATAAGAATGTGTATATTTACACCCCTTATAATAATAACAACAACACAATACTATATTTAAATATATATGGCAAGTTTCAATCAGTGTTCCAGTGAGGCACAGATTGGGATACACTATCAAGTGACAATATAATCTGAATGAATGTGTGTTAACTATCTGTAGAGGTTTTGTGGAAGTGCTAATCATGTTCCTTTGTGTTATCTGGTTTTTGTGGATTGGTTTACCAGTACCATGGCAACCAGCATTGAGTCTCAGTCCAACCCTGCCTGTGACCGTCTCAACATACTGATGCGGCCTAGAAAAGGGCCCATAATGTGATCACCATAAATCACACTACAGGGCCATGGAATAAGGCACAGAGAGTCTGTGGCACACATATTGGTATCTTTGTTCTAAGAGCTGTCCCTGTTCTCAGTCAAAGTGAAATAACATGTATACTGAATAAAACATTTGTTTTTCCTCACAGAACAAAAAGACAAAGACAGACTGAGAAAACTGTTTTCCTACCAAAAATATTTTTGGGGAAATTTGTTGTTAATTAATATATATAAAACAATGATGTGTATTCATGTTTGTGAGATCTAGTATCTTCTTTAAAAAAGAAGCCTAGACTGTCTCTCACAAAGAGGTAGAGCTGTACAGAGGATGTTGAACGGACACTGATAAAACAGAGCAATAATCAGCTCATTCAAAAGCAGCAGTGACTTCACACAGAAAAGCATTCAAGCCAAAGTCCTGATCAAAGGAGGAATTAGTTCAAAGCAACTTTATCTTAACCTTTCTAACCCAGCATTGCTATTCTCTTGGTAGACAATTCACTTGGCCGGCCCACACGACACTGCTGTTGATTTGGTCAAATTCTCTCTCAACTGATGCAAAGTACAAAGAACACAATTATCTGGGCCACACACACGGGCGCATCAGCAGTGCTCGATATCTTGAGTCAATTATTTTTGTCAATGGGATTCTAGTCAAAGTTTTGCAACGAGGTGTCTAATGTGTCTATGTCTGGCTACGGACAATGAACAGCCCACAGAGCTCTTAAGATGCTTTCAAAACCTTTTGAAGGAATGCTTTTTACTTGAATGCTTTTGAACGATTAGAGTTTAGTTTGAAAAAATATCAAACAAATTTCACCAGATCGATACAATTATTTTGTGCTTGAGTTGTGTATTTCCATTCTGTGATCATCATTGAAAATTAAAATGTGCAATAAACAATTAGTGATGATTGCTTAGACAAGCACTTCAAGTTGGGGCTATTAAGCTTTGGCACACAACTCATCCCACACCATTATTTCCAAGCACATGAATGATACCTAAAATCATGTGGTTTGATGAGAAGCTTGCTATTATTTTTGCAAGTGATTCGACTAATGGTGGACCATAAAACTAGGCAAAAAAACCTAGCTTTTACTTAGAAGTGACCCAAACCATATTTAAGGACAACAATATCCAAAACTTGGAGGTTGACTCTTGACATAGACAAGTAAACAACCACCTAGATACAAACCAGGTCACCCTAGTAACCAGTAAACAACACCTTAGAAAACCACAAATCAAAACACTACAAAAACAGCAATACATTTATTTTGTTTATTATACTTGTCTTTAAAATTTGTGAAAGATTTTATATATAGTTTAAATATTATTATTTAAAATTCAATATCTGTGCATGTATATAAATACATAAAGTAAATAAAATATAAATAAGAACATAAACATAGTTTTTACTGTGTG